>JANAVB010005597.1:15340203-15682703 GCA_029216955.1 Iris pallida
AGCCAAACCCTAGGCCTCATAATACTTTGGCTGCAACCGAGCACACGTTTCATAACTCAAGTCATACTGTGCTTACACTTTCTTTGTTACGACCGACACCGTGCATGCAGATTTGTCGCTTAGCACGCCAATTATCTATATGAAAGGTCACTGGCACGACAAGCCATCGTGGACATAGCCTGGCAATCGGGACCCTTACACCGTAGGTTGCGATCCCCGATGCAAGTCTCCGAACTATCGGTTGCTTCATACCCAGCTCGACTATATCGTGTTTACTCCTAGGTCGAGTCGATCCCGTGGCCCCGGGTTGCCGCTCGAAGAAACATCGTCCTTGTCGACAAGTTGTCCATGACCACGCACCTACGAGATATCTAGACTCACGTAAATGTATGGCCTAATTTGTTGGTACGATTGGAGCTATACTTAGCATTCCTGCTCTGAACCACACTTTACATAACGTGCATCGGGACCGTGAGACCCCCAACCGAGGGACCGCCTCATACTTCTTAACGTGCATAGAAACGTGAGACTCCCAACCGAGGGACCGCCTCATACTTCTTAACGTGCATAGGAACATGAGACTCCCAACCGAGGGACCGCCTCATATATCAAGGAACGACTACTGCATAGCCTTCCAACTTAACTTGAACCAAACGTGTTCCTTAAATGCTATAGACCGTGGCTGACTTTACATCGTGTCGACCGTGGCTCATGCCTTAGATAGACCTTGTTCTCTAGGCGACATTGTCGCTCAAGTCATATAAGTTATACGATGAGCCTTGATCTTGAGGGACTACGCGACTTGACAACCGCAGATAGAGTGGGACAGTGCTAGAAATGGCTTTGATAGCCCAGCACAACTCTTGCCTAACTTATTTGGGCAACGACTCGACGAGCAAAGGCTACGCCGAGCTTCGCAATCGAGGGAACGTGTCGTACACGCGTTCGACTTGAACAACCAAGTTCTCGGGTGCCTAGACTTAAGCCCAAAAGCCGTGCAAGATGACTTAACTCACGGGACGTGCAAAGGCTATGCCAAGCCTTGGACGACGGGACCGTACATACTTTATTAAGCATTTATATGGACGATGCCTATGACTTAGGCCAATTCAAGCGTTGGGGCAAAACGATGGGACCGTTCATGCTTTATCAAGCATTTACGCGGGCGACGCCTATGACTTAGGCTAATTTGAGTGTCATGGCAACTTAGCAATTTAAACCAACTTCCTTCTTCCAAGCCACGGAACGAATGATTCGAGTGTCACTTTGAAAGCACGCTGAACACAATTCTAAGACGACCGTGGGACCTTTTCCAAGTTCTAGAATTTATCGACCCGTCGGGATTATTTTCTTAGCTATGTGCGTTGTAGCTTTTATATTAGCCTACTTGTGCAAGTTGAAAATATGCGAGTTATTATGTGAAGGCTAAGATGAGGCAAGTTCACCGAAACTACCCCACCTGAGCGAGGAATCGCCTCGACCAAGCGAGTCTTCGAGCAGTCGTTGCGGGGCTAATTTCGAACGTCGTCGGCGTTTCGATTCCTCCGATTGACTTTGCGGGACGGGGCACTACAACATACACCACTCAGAACAGGTCTCATCCTTGAGACTTTCCTGAAGGCAAACCATCCTACCATTTCTATGGCCAAGACTTAACCATGCCTAGACACGGAATTATAACAGTCATACGAGGTACGCCATAATTTATCGTACACACTCCACCTACGCGTTTCCTCGATTCCGAGCCACGCTCGTACTAATATTATTCTTTTTTTTAACACGATCTCAAATCCTCGACACTCTTCCATTCCCAAAGTCTTATTTTAATTCAACGTATCATTTGGTTGAATCGTGCATGCATTCCAGGCGTCTCCAAAATACATGCATTCAGCCAAACCGTATGATAGAGAATTCGTCGTTCTCACTCGAGTCGCATCGTGCATATACTCAAGCGTCCCTGAAATATATGCATGTCAGCCGAATCTCGTGAGGGATATTCCTATACTCTTGATTCACCCTATCCATCCATGCCAATCCTCAAGATCAATCTTTCAATTGCTAACTCTTGAAACAGGGACGTATCGCCTAGCCGCTAGGCCATTTCTTAAGTCTAAGTCAATGTCAGGATTGGAATCATAGTTCTTCAACAATAATGCCAACACTGACCCCAAATCCTAGGGTCAAACCAAAGTCGATAGTATGGGATTTTCCACCTGTAACACCCAGTTTTCCAGATGAGGGTATTTTTAAAATTTTGTATTTATAATTATTATTTAAGGATGTTTATTTCATATTATGATTTTTAGTGATTTTTAATGATTTTTATTAGAATTTATTTTGGGCCTATAGTTGACTTTGACTAGTGTTGACTAGAAGACTAACCTAGTGACTAACCTAGGTTAAGACCCCTTGGTTAGGTTAAGTAAACTTGGTTTGACCTATTTTAGTGAAGTTTAAGTCATTGGAACTTGTTTGGAGAAATTTGGAGTTGATTTGGCCAATATGGCTTATGACTTCATAAGTCATGATTAATGACTTAGGACTTGGCCCATGGCCCATAACTAGAAGCCCTAACCCTAACTAAACCCTAAATGACCAGCCACATAGGGATCCCCATCCTATTTAAACACTTATTCATTAGGGTTGCCTCTTTTTATCATTCCAACACTTGGAGAAAAGAGAGGTATTCTTCCCCCTTCCAAAAATTCTCATTTATTCATTTGATCTCCTTTTTCATCCTAGTCTCTTGCATTAGGTTCTAATTTCTGTATATTTTATGATTCTGGAGGTTAATCTCAGCTTTGGGCTCATTTGCAGCATTTGGCCATCAAGAGGAACACCCCCCCATTTGGAGCTTTTCCATACAATTTGCACCTATAGGTAAAACTCCTCAAATTGATTTAAATTGTTGTTTTCTTTGCATTTAGGGCTAGATCTAGGAGTCCCCTAGCTGTCCCTGGAATTTGGGCACAATTCGTGTCGGTTTCGTGTCCGTATCGGACACGTATCCATTTGATAGGCTAGGTGTTCGATAGAATGCCCCTTAGGAATTTATTTTCGATTTTTGAAAATGTAATTACATGGATTGATAGATCTTGGTATGAACATTAAATTTTGTGAAGAGTGTTAGGTATTTTGGTATCTTGTTGTGTCGGATTCTCGAGTTGGACACGCTGTGCACGCACGTACACGGTGTCCTGCATCACGGGCTGAATATCTCCCGACACAGAACACGTGGACACGCCAATTTTGGTGAGCATGATGGGGCAATGTCTGCCACCATCCTCCCAAAATTTGGGGCCATATGATACAGTGTGCGAGGAGTTCTCCTCCTCGCACTGGCCGCACTGGCCGCACGGGCGCGCTGTGCACGCGTGGAAATTGCCCACTGATACGCACGCTTAACTACGACACAGCGACACTTGGACACGGGGCAGGGTGTTCAGTCCCTAGCCCTATGTTCCCTCGACACGAGTGCAAGAGCACGTGGTGCCTCGAGCACTGTGTCGAGCCCACGAGGGCTTGACATGGCTGCACGAGGAGTAGATTTCCTATTTTTTTTAGGCTGTTCGAAATTATGTTTCTGGACACGATGTGTCCACTTGGTTGGACACAAATACTCCTGGGACACGTGCACATGTGTGTGATGTTTTACCAACATTTTATTTTGTATTTTAACAAGTTTTTTATGGATCGAATTGGGAATTCCCGTTTTCACTGATACCATGTTTAATTTTCGAAATCCTGAACTGTGATTTCAGTCTAAATTGATTTTTATGATGTTCTAATTGCCACATTGTTTCACACATGTATAATAGGACTTGCTAGATGGGTGTTACCTGTTAGTTTTGGTTTTTGCACTTGATTATGGGATTTTTGATAGGTGGAATGATATGAATGTTGATTGTTACTGATTTTTAGTCTTTTAAATTCTGAATTGCCAGGGGATTTATTCCTGAGAATCAATCTCCCTAAACACCCCCTGTTATGATGAACTGAACTGAGGCATCCTCATAACTTTCTTAAAAACTGTCATTTTCCTGAGTTTTCCATGTGATGAGTTCCTGAGATGATTTCAGGAATCACAAAACTTGAGCTATGTGTATACACAAATGTACAACACATATGGCCTTCACCCCTTGACACACTACATTGCCTAATTCCTGAAGACCTATTTGAAACATAACTTGTTTTCACTGATTTCAGTCTACACATCACTAATCCACTTTTTCCTGTGTACACTTCCTTTTACTGTTTGAGGAACACCTAATACACTAGACACAAACACCCAATTATGTATCATGAGATTCAAATCTCTATTAACCTGAAATTGGTTTTGATCACTGTTAAATGTTAAAACTGAGATTGAGATATTAGAAATCTGAGATTGGGTCATGTTTATGAACTGAGGTTGGGGTATCAAACTGAGAGTAGAGGGAATGAAGCACCTACTACACCTTAATAACATAAGCCATCATTAAGGGAGAAGTATCATACTATCATGTGCATTTTACCCAATTTTATAGTATTGGATTTGGTTTTCTTGCAAGTATAGACTAGTTCACTGTTTCCACACACTAATTCCATGTGACACCCACACATATGTTTCCCACACACACACATTTGTTCTGTCACTTGCCTACTCTCTACACACACACATTACTGTTTTACACTGTTCTAACACACACAACTTCCCCTAACTGTCATATACACACACATAAACTTGTTTCATGCCACAATGTACTGACACACATTCTAAACTATCATCACACACAAAACTGAAATGTTAGGTTGGGATGTGGGGGTTTATGTTTGAGTAGAGGAAATGGGTTTTGGTGCTTTATGGGTATATTTAAACTGTCACACTATTCAATGTACACACACACTTGGACACATAGATGTGTTTTCCTATTCTCTATACATAGGTATATATATAAATGTATTGATATGTATATATATCTATATGCTTGATAATAATGTGGTAAATATGTGTGATATAGCCTATATGGCCTATAGCCTATATGCATGGCACATTGCACTTGGGTGTATCCCTCTAGGCATATAGCCTATGGCTCATAAACCTGTGTTCTGGCTTGAATGCCAGTGTAGGAGTGTGGTTGGCCTGTATAGCCTAGAAATTGAGTGTGCTTGCTAGAATAGGCTGGGTAGGCCTAGTGAGACTTGACTAGACTAGGATTGACCTAGTTTGACTAGTGTAGTTGACTTGGGTTGACCCAGAGTTGACCAAGAGTTGACTTTGGTCTAGATTGACCTAGATTCATGTAGTATGCATCGTAGTGCATCTTATTACTATTCTGGACTCGTTGTGACTTGTACTGTTCTATAGGAGACAGACACCACTCCTCGGATAGTATATATTCTCCAGATTCACCGGATACAGGCGAGTACATTCTCTGATAGTTCTCTCATTTACTTGTCAATTACTGTACTTCATTTCTAGATAGTTTTATGTGATTCTTACAACACGTATGAATATTTCTGGATTCATGTATGCGACACACATACCATTAGTCTGGCCTCTATTTCTGGAACCACTACTGGCATCACCTTCTGGAATCACTACTGGAACCACCTACTGGAATCACCCTGGAATCTTTTGCTGGTATCATTATGTTTGGCTGGACTCATCCCGATTTCTCGTGTCGTTTTCTGGATTCACTTGTACTTGCTGGGCGGAGAAATATTGGAATAGGCATGTGAACATACCCAAATACTGGAACCACTCCCTTGGAATTATACTGGAATGATAGCCATCTCACACCCGGCCAGGTGTGTGATGTGCCGTATTACCTACAGCCGTTCACATGTCGATCCCGATATTTAAAATACACTGTTAGAGTATAGGCTGGACTCACCCTGGAATCTTTGATCACTATAACTGGAATCGTCCCTTACTGGATTCATCTTGTATGAGATTCATCCTGTACTGGACTTACATTGGAGTTACACTGGTTTACATTTTCTGTCTGGACTTTATATCATATTACCCTGGTTCAGCTAGTTCTATTTTTTTTTACAGTCTTCATTGCTATGATTCTTCTCTTGTTTAGTTATTTACTTTCCTTGTACTTTATCTGTCTTTCTTACCATCACCTGAATATAAACTGCCATTTTCATCAATACAACTGTTTATAACTGCTTTATAGTTCTCTGTCATTTAATTGGGATTTCTTGATGAGTTGTACTCGTTCCTGTACTGACTGGACCTGTTGAAATTTTACAGATGATTGCCCTGAGGATGCATGCCCTACATATTATGGACCCGGAGACGGAATGACTACCTTTGGCCCCGACTCTCAGGAGTGATCGGGATTTAGTTTAGTAGACTAGCATTAGTTTCCATGTTGAACTTGTTATAGAAGTTTTGAGACTTGTGTAGTACTTGAGATTTGTTGAGAGTTGTTATTATTTTTAGTAGTTGTTCTTCTATCCTTAGTTTAATTCTTCTGTGATTATCTTATCGTGCTTAGACTGTGATTGAGTTCAATATCGTATACTTGTCCTCCGTTCGGAGTTGATCATGATGAGTATTATATATATATTGCATGAGTTGCTGGTTAGATAGTAACCTAGGACAGCGCTCTACCGCCGACACTACGGCGTAGGCTGGGCGTCGTTACGTACTTGTACCCTCACAGTGGGTGCGGGTCGTAACACTATCCAAGCTTGTGTCACTCAGATTTCTAAACATCGAGCACGATCACCTAATTCGCATCGAAGCACTCGTTGCGCATATTCGATTCTGTTTCAAATCACCAATTCTAACCAATTCATGCATTCAATCACGAGGTCGTCTAGCTCGACAATATGTTGCGCCCCAATCTCACGCGAGTCTGATTATCCACGGTGGTTCATGAATCACCATGCAACGCTCCCACGAAAATAATCATTCTCATCGGGGAGTAACTCTTGCTTGCGTCTAGACTAATTCATTCTCGATACGCGAATTGGACCTACGCAATCCTCAAATTCGACCGTCACGCACGCTAAGTCATCCTCGAGTCCACTTTCATGTCAAACCATAAGTCGAAGCACATAAATTGCCATGCCATGCTAGTTCAATCACACCCGCTGTATGAATCACCATACCAGCGCTCACGCGGAGTGATCGCCCTAATCAGCGCGACGCATGTGCGAGGCTGGAGTTGCGCTCGCATAAGACAAGAACGTCAACGTTGTGGTTATCGACGAAGCAAATCCAAACATATTATTTTCATCCAAATTAAGATTTCTATTTGATAGTCTGACCGTCATTCATTTAACTAGAAAATCCTCGAGCCACGTCTATATTTTCCTCGACACGTTTCAACATCCCGAGTATAGCATCCATCGGAACAATGATATTTGTACGATCGTCATTCGCCGAGTCAGAGCACCCCCGAGTTATGGTATATCGATCTTTGATACGCCTTAATACCATCGATGATATGCGTAACCTGACGATCTTCCTTTGTAACCAATTTTGAGTCGTGCGACTGATGCTATTGTCCGAACTGGATATTCTATAATCTCTTCGATATTCAAGATCAAGTTCGATCGCTATTCCTCAAGCTAGTTTCAAGATCGTTGTCCAAAACTCAAGTCACATTTCATTTGACGCAATCCGAAATCGTAAGCACGATCCTCTAGGTTTCCTCGATCAAGACATTCACTTTTATTAATCGTTCCGAATAATTTTCTAACTCGCGTTGTCCATTGACAAGTTGTCCGAACGATATCTCATTCGGGACATTCGAAGTCACGACCAACTAAGCGTGACGCGTTCTAAGGCTTTGTACGATCGCATCGCCTCGCCGACATACTCGTCGTTACTTGTAATCCTCAATTTTTGCTCGAATAATTTCTAAGACAAACTATACACCACTTGGATTCGATCCATCCAATCTAGTCCTCGATCACGTTCGCACCACTCACTAATACATCTTTCAGATTCGTTCGACGAATCTCTAGCGTAATCACTCACGTCGTATCGACGCACGAAGTCGTTCGCACTATTCCTCAAAATCCAAACCAATCTTTCGAGTACACCTAAGTGCTAGTTCGATAGCGTTCGTATCGATATACACACTAAGACTATCTCCGTTCCCGCCCGAGTGATACTTGATATTGCTCGCGACTCAATTGCACCAAAAAGTCGAGGTGCACGACACGCGGCACAACTTAGCCAAAAAGCCGTGTGAATAGCCATCCCGTGCGAACAATACTCGAGTTTGCACACTCATTTGCTAATGTCAACGTAGGACTAGTTGGGCACGCACACGACTTGCTAACTTTAGTACATGTTTTCTATCAAGTCAAGTTTGACACCGTTTGGCACAAGGACCATTGCCTATCGATGCGTTCGATTGAACGCTTGAACGAGCTTTTGAAAATATTTAGTCTTATTGTATGGACATGTCGAGGGACATTCGAGAGAGAGTGCACCAACGATATCAACTTTGCGGAAGCACAATTCAGAGTTTGTGAAAATAATGAAGTTAAAGAATTCAATCGATAGTCCAAGGACGTAAAGCCGTGCTCTGATACCATTATGTCATGCCCCGCTCCCATAGGAGCGATCGTCCTCGCTAAGGCGTGATGCCGCAGGAGCCTAGATTGCGCTCGTGCAAGGCAGTTTCATAACGGCCGATTTCATCGACGACGACGGGGTCGTCGCACAGAAGTCCCAAGCAGAATATTGAACATGCAGCAGAATTTAAAATCAAAACACAAATTATTCAAAAGAACTCTTTATTGATATTGAAAAATCAGATTACAATAGGCGCAAGCCATGATTACAAGTCTCTCGTGCTCACTTTTCTCTCATTTTATAAGTCACTCTGCTCTCTCTCATCTCTCGATACAATGCTTGAGCCAGCGGAAGCTTCGGAAGGCGATGTCCACACATTATGTCCCGTATATGTCTTGACTTCACGCGGCCATACGCTTCGAATCGCCAAGGAACTCCATGCCTCGACGCATCCAAGCGAGCCCCGCACCACGAGCTTCTACCTGAGCCTGCACATGAAAAATATGTGGGTGTCAGTATTCAACTGTACTGGTGGAGTGAGCTCCTCGCCCACCCATACAAAATCGACACGTTTATTTTACTTTGTGCAATACAAGTCCCTTTACGATTGTCTTCCTAGTCTTGCCTTAGAATCGATTTTATGACAGACGCCTTGGCATACTTGCATCTGAGGACCATCTCGTGCTTACAACAACAACGTTAACTCATACTCTGCCTCTAGACCCCTTCTCTTGCCAACAACATTAACCTATCAAGTCGTGTTTGTCTTACGGCCATAATCAGGGACGCAACTCCATAATAGACCTCATTTCCATGTGACCGTGCTACCTCCTTGAGGAAGTGCCTCGCTACTTACCGACTTACCCAAAACTTGCGTTATGACACCGCAGCCGTGCCTCATAATTGAGGTCGTGCCCAACAACTCAACATAACTTCACCCAACTTGCCCTACGGCCCTTCTCGACTTAACTCGCAACGACTCCAGTTTGACTTATGCAACTCTATGCCAACGACTTAACACTCGATGCCATATCTCGTGCCGAAGCACGGGCCTTTACTTAGCCAAACCCTAGGCCTCATAATACTTTGGGTGCAACCGAGCACATATTTCATAACTCAAGTCATACCGTGCTTACACTTCCTTTGTTACGACCGACACCGTATATGCGGATTCGCCGCTTAGCACGCCAATTATCTATATGAAAGGTCATTGGTATGACAAGCCATCGTAGACATAGCCTGGCAATCGTGACCCTTGTACCGCAGGTTGCGATCCTCGATGCAAGTTCCCGAACTACCGGTTGCTTCATACCCAGCTCGACTATATCATATTTCCTCCTAGGCCGAGTCGGTCCCGTGGTCCCGGGTTGTTTCTCAAAGAAACATCGCCCTTGTCGACAAGTTGTCCATGAACACGCACCTACGAGACATCTAGACTCACGTAAATGCATGGCCTAATTTGTTGGTACTATTGGAACTATACTTAGCACTCGTGCTCTGAACCACACTTTACATAACGTGCATCAGGACCGTGATCGCCTCATACTTCTTAACGTGCATAGGAACATGAGACTCCCAACCGAGGGACCGCCTCATACTTCTTAACGTGCATAGGAATGTGAGACTCCCAACCGAGGGACCGCCTCATATATCAGGGAACGACTACTGCATAGCCTTCCAACTTAACTTGAACCAAATATGTTCCTTAAATGCTATAGACTGTGGCTGACTTTACATCGTGCCGACCATGGCTCGTGCCTTAGACAGACCTTGTTCTCTAGACGACGCTGTTGCTCAAGTCATATAAGTTATACGACGAGCCTTGATCTCGAGGGACTACGCGACTTGACAACCGCAGATAGAGTGGAACAGTGCTAGAAATGGCTTTGATAGCCCAGCACAACTCTTGCCTAACTTATTTGGACAACGACTCGACGAGCAAAGGCTACACCGAGCTTCGCAATCGAGGGAACGTGCCGTGCATGCGTTCGACTTGAACAACCAAGTTTTCGGGTGCCTAGACTTAAGCCCAAAAGCCGTGCAAGACGACTTAACTTATGGAACGTACAAAGGCTATGCCAAGCCTTGGACGACGGGACCGTGCATGCTTTATTAAGCATATATGCGGGCGACGCCTATGACTTAGGCCAATTCAAGCGTTGGGGCAAAACGATGGGACCGTTCATGCTTTATCAAGCATTCACGCGGGCGACACCTATGACTTAGGCTAATTCGAGTGTCATGGCAACTTAACAATTTAAACCAACTTTCTTCTTCCAAGCCATGGGACGAAGGATTCGAGTGTCACTTTGAAAGCACGCTGAACACAATTCTAAGACGGCCGTGGGACCTTTTCCAAGTTCTAGCATTTATCGACCCGTCTGGATTATTCCCTTAGCTATGTGCGTTCGTAGATTTTATATTAGCCTACTTGTGCAAGTTGAAAACATGCGAGTTATTATGTGAAGGCTAAGATGAGACAAGTTCACCGAAACTACCTCACCTGAGCGAGGAGTCGCCTCGACCAAGCGAGCCTTCGAGCAGCCGTTGCGGGGCTAATTTCGAACGTCGTCGGCATTTCGATTCCTCCGATTGACTTTGCGGAACGGGGCACTATAATTGGTGTCGAAAAGTTGGACGAAAAAACTACATAGTTCTAGTGATATCCAGATCGGCCCGAAATCGCCCGGAACGACAAACTGTGGTGGCTGACCACTACGACGTCGAAATCGACTAAGTATGGATATATTTACAGTTTGACATTTTGTATATGTAGGACCACTTTTGTATACATATAGTGAAATATGAAGTCCACTAATCTATATAGAATAAATTTTGTATACAGTGAAATATGAAGTCCACTAATCTATATGTTATATGTGTTATATGTGTCTACCTGTGTGCTAACTGTGTTATATGTGTCTACCTGTGTGCTATCTGTGTTATATGTGTTTACATGTGTGCAAGTATGTGTGGTAAAATATACCAATTTGTTAAAGTATCTGATCCAGTATCAGGACTGCAACCCCCCTGGCAGTCCTATTTATAACTCTCTGTGATGAGAGTTTGAAACTGAAACTCTCTGTCACAGAGAGTTTCAATTAGGACTGCCATCCCCCTGGCAGTCTTAGACAAAAGGAGGAATGTCAGGGTGCTGCCAGTCCTAATTGAAACTTATTGTTATATAAATGGCCATTCTCCTGTATTTTAGCACGGAGAATGGACATTTTCCGTGTAATTTAGCACAGAGAATGGCCATTCTTCGTATAATTTAGCACGGAGAATGGCTATCTGATCCAGTATTAGGACTGCCACCCCCTGGCAGTCCTACATTGAACTAGGACTGTCAGGGTGCTGGCAGTCCTAATTGAAACTTGCTGTTACAACAAGTATCAATTAGGACTGTCAGCACCCTGACAGTCCTAATTGAATGTAGGACTGCCAGGGGGTGGAAGTCCTATTTGTAAGTCATTGAATTAATATTTGTTTGCGATTCTAAAATTTTGACAAAAGTACAAAAATGGAGGTCCAAACGTCATTTTTTGCGATTCTAAAATTTCGAAAGGCCGTCTAGCAATGAAGTGGTTAATCTCAGGCTCCTCGAAAATACGCTCATTTTACGACAAACCGGGCCCCGTTTCGACCTCCCAGTCAAAAGTTATGGCCCTCCAAAGTTTCAGCTGACCATAAAATGCACTGGAATGACCATTCTCCGTCTTAATTTACATGAAGAATAGTCATTCCCAGTGTTAAAACGTAGAAGAATGACCATTCTCCGTGCTAAATTACAGAGACTTACAAAAAGGACTGCCACCCCTCTGGCAGTCCTACATTCAATTAGGACTGCCAGGGTGCTGGCAGCCCTAATTCAATGTAGGACTGCTAGGGGGTGACAGTCCTGATACTGGATCAGATAGCCATTCTTCGTGCTAAATTACACGGAGAATGGCCATTCTCCGTACTAAAATACACGGAGAATGGCCATTCTTCGTGCTAAAACACAGGAGAATGGCCATTTATATAACATCAAGTTTCAATTAGGACTGCCAGCACCTTGGCAGTCCTCCTTTTGTGTAGGACTGCCAGGAGGGTGGCAGTCCTAATTGAAACTCTCTGTGACAGAGAGTTTCAGTTTCAAACTCTCATCACAGAGAGTTATAAATAGGACTGCCACCCCCTGGCAGTCCTACACTTAAGTAGGACTGCCAGGGTGCTGACAGTCCTATTTGAAACTCTCTGTGACAGAGAGTTTCATTTTGAAACTCTCATCACAGAGGGTTTCAAAATTAGGACTGCCAGGGTGCTGGCATGCAGTCCTGATACTAAATCAAGAATATCAGGAATTGGCCAACAACTTAAGTTTCTAAACGTAAATAACAACTAACAAGTACATAAATCACAACTATATATCAGACAAAATATCCAACTTCAAAAAAATAACATAAGTGTCAACTGCATATCCTTCAAAAGTCTGCCCAACAACTTAAGTTTCCAAACAACAAATATATCCTTCAAGTTTCAAACAACAAAAACATCTTTACAAAAACATCCAGAGCTCGTTGCTTCGACCGAGCTTAACGTACCGGTGGCGGCATCCGAGACCGAGCTTGGGGCGCCGGTTCGAAAATTGTTAGCGAACGCTCGAGAGGACGTCCCGCACGTTCCTTCCGCTTTGACGCGGTGGGCCGTATTCTTTTGTTAGCGGCCGGTGGACTGCAGGACAACATACAGTTATTAAATAATAGAAATATAAATTAGGACATACAGTTACCCCCCACATATGAGAATCATATAGTTACCCACCCCCATATCTCATTACAGTAGGACTGCCAGGCCACAGGCAGTCCTAATGTAAATCAGGACTGCCACAGTCCTGGTAGTCCTCTTTCACAAGAGGACCGTCAGGACCGTGGGAGTCCTGATTTACATTAGGACTGCCACAGACCTGGCAGTCCTATTGTATTCAACCCGAACGGCCAAAAACGATATGCTCGTTTGTCGTGCTCTAGGATTAGGGTTTCAAGATAAAATGTGGGTTTCTTGTGTTCGAAATTTTCTTTCATGAACCATAAAGAGATTCTAAACCTAATTTATCAAAAAAATTTAGAGAATTAAAAATATTCTAGGGTTTTGAATAGAATGGACATAATTTTTGAAGAAATTAGGAAAGAACGTACCTAGATTCTGGTTGCTTTAACTTGCGCATCATCTCTTCGAATCTACGAATGTTGTGGAAGAAATATTGGTGGAGGAGTTGGGAGTGGAGTGGTGGAGAAGAAGAAATTAGGGTTTTGGGAGAGGGAGAGAGCTCTTTTTTTCTTTTTGAGGAGAAAGAGTGTAGAATGAGTAATGAGAAGAAATGAAGGGTTTGGAGGGTTGGGCTGCCCCCAAGCAAAATTTGGGTGCCCCTAGCAAATTCTTCACCTTCTTGGTCTGCCCCCAAGTAAGGGTTGCCCCCAAGCAATTTTTGTGGTGCCCTTAGTAAAAACCTATTTTTACTACTTCCAATACAACTATTCTTCTTCTTTTATATATATTTTTTATTCATAATTGATGATATGTGTCACGTCCCGAGTCGACAAACCGTTCGTCCCTGGTATTTTATGCCGAATCGATCATCCTCGCTAAGGCGTGATGTCGTACGAGTGGAATTGCCCTCGTACAAGGCAAGAACGTTACGTTGATTTTTACATTGAAATACCAAGTTGAAACTTCACAAATCACATCATAATATGAGACGCAGTATAGGAAGATAGAAATATGCTTTTCATTCATAGCTTGTAACGAAGTGCAAGTCGTAATTACATTGGATGCCGTTGTGGCTACATTGATTGAAAACAAAAGAAACATACTCGACAAGCTGCCTGAACTAACACTTGTCGTTCCATACATTCGTCCCTTTATACATAAGCCTTCGATTGAATTAGCTTCAAAATACTTCATGATAGGAAGAGCTTCAAAATGCCTCTCCGTACTTCAGCTTCAGTTTAGAGCTCCCGCCGCACCTGGAGAATTGGGGGAGGGGATTAGCACACTTGCTAAGTGGACGAGACGAACCCACTTGTCTAAACCGACTTTGATTATTAAGGTAGGCATGTTTTAGAGTTTTCTTTCTATTTAGAACTAAATGAATTCAGTTTATATCGATAACCATCTTTGAAGTAGTAAAGCATACAGTAAAACATAGCGATTATTCACAGTTCTTACCACGGTCGTGCTCGTCACTGCATAAAAATAGAGATAATACTTACTACCTGCATAAGACAATAGGTGAGCATGCTACTATCTTATATGCACGGTCACTGGTGTTACATACCACTTGGGACTATCTTAACGGTATTTCGGCCCGTTTAGTCTAGGTTGCAAGCCTGATTGACGGTCCCGCAATGCATCAGTGCCGAAGCGCGATTATTCATTCCCCCTAGGTCGATTCGATTCCGATGCCCCGGATACCGATTCAAGGAAAATCAAACTTGTGCACAAGCTGTCCATGACCATGCCAATACGTGAACAGTTTAATATATGCAAACAGATTTGTATAGCACGGATAATATTGAACGGCATTATCATTTCTCCCAACTCATACAACGATTCATTTTTTCCAAAGTCGTACTCCCGATTTAGCGTTCCGTAGGCACCAAATTGCCCGAGGCATCATAACCTACGATCGACGTTTTCATATTATTTTGCAGCACGTGAAATAGTCTATCTTTTTACTAAAACCTTAAACTTTCTCGTTTATGTGCGAAACTTGTATTTTCAGAGTAGATTACTCTAAATCGATACGTTTTTTCCGAGTTCTTGACCTTAGTGGATTGGCATGCATTTAACTTGGCATCGTTGATTTGAATGAATTCGAGGCAAAGGAAATTTTATTTACGGAACAGAGTAGAAAAGAAGGGGCCGAATCATCCACCAAGTTCTTTGATCATGTCGACCGTCGAAGCGCTTCACAACGTTCAAGCTTTAGTTACGCGAGCTCCTGTAATGGCACCAACACTTAGTTAGGATTCCTTCTTTTTTCTTCGCTTCGAAATTCGTAGATTGCATTCAGAAAATGACGCGAAATCACTTTCATCAAAATCAAGCGACAAAAGCTCCAAGAAAACCATACAACGGTCCGGTCCCGTCGAAGGGACTCTTATATAGAGCTCACTCGTCGAGACGCAGCCCATTGCATATAGGACTTATTCCAACAGAAGTCGTTCCATTAGTTGGATCGATTCTCGTAACATCCATCCAAATCGATTTGATCGATGCCGCAAGGTGTTATTGTTTACCAAGCTCAGCGATCGAGTCAGATGACCATCTAAGTTCCTGGCCGATCTGACTCGACGTAAGTATATTATGAAGTCCGTCGTCTATCGAAAGCGGAGAACTACACTATGGACATAAAATCATTATGAAGTGCATTATCTAGATCTAGACAACCAACTTCATATTGTGCTTGCCATGTCATTGTCATGTCAGCTCCATACTTTATTTCACATTTGCATTGGAGAAGTACTTTTGAAAAAAAGCTTGTCATTCGAAAGTGGCATCCATTTTTTCCAAACTCACAATAGGGTCGGAGATGCTCTAACATAAATGTCTGTGGAATAAAATCGTACAACGGTGCCGACATAGCCTTATTGGCTCCAGCCACCCTTGCTAAGAGCATCTCCAACCCAATGTGAGTTTGAAAAAAAAATGGTGGCCACATAAGAATCACCACTTCTTATTTCAAAATTCCTTCTCCAATACAAATGTGAAATAAATTGTGAAGTTGACAAGGCAATGACATGTCAAAGACAATGTGAAGTTGTTTGTCTAGATTTAGACAATGGAATTCACAATGTTTTACTTCCACATCATCAATTATAAATAAAAATATTTATAAAAAAAAGGAAGAAGTGAAAAAGTTGTCTTGGAAGTTGGGAAAAAAGTAATTTTATTGTCTTCTCAAACTTTTGCATTGGAGAACACTTTTTTATCTCATTGTTTTGTGTGAATATAATCTTGCCACGTAGAAAAGACATTGTATTGTGCCTCATGCCACATAAGAATTACAACACAAAACAAGACAATCGGGTTGGAGATACTCCCTCTTCCTCTCCAGTTCTAAACTTGGTGGAGAAGTTACTGACTACTGCCCATGTGCAGAACAAAGAAAAGTGTCCTATGGCCTTTTCTTATCATTCTCCAGTCCTGGACTTGGTGGAAAACGCATCTAACTATGCCCATGCGCCAGTCAATGCGAGAATGATTCTGAGTGGAGATTATATTTCTCTTGGCAGAGACAGTCAAATCAATGTCAAGAGACTAGACTCTACTCGAAGTCTATCTTCTGTTGATCAACTGTGCTGCGCCAAACGTACTGAAAAACGGTATACAGAACAACAAGGCATCATGCCCACTCCTCATGGCCAACGCCAGTCAAGCCAGAGCCAAGATTTGCCTATCCTGTACATTTTAAGAACAAAGCAGGGTAAATTGAAGGTGTCTCAGACAGACAGTCAGGTGGTGTACAACTCTGACATACGTACCTACCTCAACCAGCACAGGGCACTATCAAACATACATCAAGCACCATCTGCCAATTGTGCATAGGAAGAGTTACTCAGATCAAGAACCCTCTCACCTATGCCAATGAAGTCAGTACTTCTCTGTACACACAGGAAACATGACACCTTAAGAATCGGAATCATGTTCCTAACATCTCTCACGCCCCAGAACCAGAACACTGGAGAGCGGGGGCGAACATAGCCAGCTACGTATAATAAAATGGAATCCACCCCATTATATGGTCACGACTGTCTAGATATATGAGGGTTTAACTACAAGCCATCAGTCTTCCTATGGTCAAGAACAAGCTACTGTCTCAATCACAAGCAAACAAGTAAAGTTACAAGATGTAAGATCACCAAATATACAATAGTAAGGCATCCCAAACATTATATATTCAGCTGATCATGAAGCTAGTCGTTACAAAATGTCAAGACTAGCAAGAGTTTCAGTCATACAAGATCAATCCTAGGATTTGCCAATCATGTTACAGCCCATAGGCAGACAGTAAGTAAAAAAAAATGTACACGAGCTAACACTTGCTCGGCGGCTAAACGCCTCAAAAGAATAATTTTACAATAGAGTGGAAGAGCCAAAATAAATCCACTCGTTGCCAGGATTTCGTCTAGTGGTCACCATCTGGCTGGAAAGTCGGTAGAACCTCTGGAGCTGCTCCGATATCTGGCCATACAAAACCAGCTGGGTCAGACCCCAGAAAGAGCAAGTACCACAAAGGAGGTGTAATGTATGTGGGTCATATTGCGTATCTTGGTATACGTATACGTAATTTAACTCGTATTGCGTGTCTCCCTGCTTGATTTATTCTAGCATTTCATTGATTGATTTATTCTTGGGTTGGTTCGACTTGGATTGGTTCATCATAAACCAAAGGTGAACCCTCCTACCTACCACCACCCTCCTTATTTAATCCATTACCCTCATTCTCTCTCTTTATTTACTTCTTCTTCTCCACCATTACTTCTTCAACCACCAGGAGAGTGAGAGAGAGAGAGCTTAGGCAAGTGTAGCTTGCTTCATGGAGGAACTTCGTTTTTATTGTTCCATTTTCTTCCTCTCGAGGTTCTAACACACTTTAATATTTGGCATTTCTAATTTCTATGGTTCAATTTGCGTAGATCTAGTTTATAGTATTTTTGGATTTCTTGGGTTTTGATCTACTTAATATTATTATTTCCAAGCTTTGTTGGTTCCATGTTGTAGAGAATTTTATTCTGCCCAATTTTGACCTATGGAAGTCCAGATTTGGGCTTAGAATGAAGAAATTATGGAGCTTTGAAGTCAAGAACTTCATGGCTATTCTTCTCGGATCAGTGGAGAAGAAGAACAGTTTTCGAGCCGCATGGTAGACTTAGCCGCATGACTTTCATGCGACAAGTCTCCATAGCCGCATGGCCTTGTTGGTCTCCCAGCCGCATAAGCTAATCACCCCTGCAGCCGCATGCACTTTTGTCTTCAGCCACATGAACTCAATCACCTTCTGTCACATGAGACTCTATGATTCAGCCGCATGAACTCATTCATTCCCAGCCGCATGAGAGGTTCTTCGCAGCCACATAAGGCCTAGGCTATCTCTAGCCGCATATACCTATTGATTCTCCAGCCGCATAAGGCTTTGCTCCCCACGAGCCGCATAAGCTGCCCTTGGCGTAGCCGCATAAGTTTCTACTTGACCCAGCCGCATAGGCGCAGCCGTATAGACTGCCTCCTCCCGCAGCCGTATACCCTTGCTGAATCCCGTGTCGCATGAGTCCACATTTCTCCCCAGCCGCATGGACTGATTTCTTTCTAGCCGCATAAGGCCGTGCCATCCCGCTGCCGCATGAGCCCCTCATTTTCGCAGCCGCATAAGCTCGAATTCCCGCTGCCGCATGCGCCGCCCGCTCTCAGCCGCATGAGCGCGCAGTCCCAGCCGCATAGGCGCGCGTGACTTCTGCCGTATGACTCCTTCAATAGTCGTGCCTTTTATTATTATTATTATTATTATTAAATTAAAATATCACCTTTATGCTTATAACATGTAAATTCTGGCATAATTTTTGAACACGATAGTAGTCCGCCGTGGCGCACTCTTAACAAGTAAACTGACATGATATATCAGGACATGCTGTTACGACAGCTAGCCTGACACGACAAGTATGAATGACTTGGACACCGTGGGCGATTGTGTTTGTACAAATAAATCAGTACTGTCTTGCATCATGTCTAGGGTGGGGATCCTTGAGTACCACGGTCAGGGATACCTACAGTAATTGACTAAGGATAAAAAACTAGAATAATTCAGTAGACATGAAAAGATTCCCAGCTACATGCAATCCCGTTATCTGGGCGCATTAAGTGGACTTGTACCCTACCGACGAGTAGGGCACATTTCCAGCACACAGTCATGTAGTACACCCTTCATAAATGGACATTCGACCCGGATAATCGAATGGTCTGCAGGGCTTGTGGTTGTTGGGATAATCTCATTGCATCTTGCTAGTAACTAGGCATGTGATAACCCTAGTTAGTTAAGAGTATCAAGCCGTACTTCTTGATTGGTCGTAATTGATTGGATGGAGTTTATTCCAGCTTAGTTTTATCTTGATCCTGTACAAGACTGTGACATGACACGATTGATTGTGCCTGTCTCAACAATAAATGATCAGGGGTCCAGTTCTGTTCAGGCGAAGGGTTACAACCTGGAGATCAAGCCCAACATTCAGGAGTAGCCTCCAGAGTCATGCCTACTGGAGGAGAGTCACCAATTCAGCCCGTCCAGCCTGCGGAGGCTGACGATGGCACTTTGGTGGGTCTCATCAGGTCCCTATTAGCTCCCAAGATCGTCGCGGAGATGCCTTGCACCAGGCGGTGGTAGATGCTTTGACCAGAGGAGGTCATCAGGGTAATAGCGCGGCCAACAGCTTCAAGCGCTTGAACCCTCCCTTCTTCGACGGCAGTGAAGATGCGATTGCTGCAGATGCATGGCTTCAGGACACCGAGGTGATTCTAGAAGCAGCCAGGACTCCAAAGAACGAGAAGGTGACCGTAGTGCGCCTGCAGTTATTGGATCTTGCCCGCAGCTGGTGGGCAGCGCAGGCCAATGGATTAGTGACCCCTATTTTATGGACAGTATTCAGGAAGAGATTCCAGACCAAGTATTTTGATGCTGTAGCTCAGTACGATCTACAGACGAGGTTCACCAATCTGAAGCAGATGGGCAGGACGGTCGATGGATATGCGGCCGAGTTCTCCAGGCTTAGTCGGTTTGCTCCCACCTTGGTGGCGACCGAGTTTGATAGAGCCCAGCGGTTCCAGCAGGGACTTCACCTAGAGATTTTGCTAGCGGTGGAGCAGTTTGAGCATCAGACTTTTGATGCAGTATTGAGAGCAGCTATGAGGCATGAGTATACCTCCCAGAGGATCGTGGATAGGGCCGGAGGTCGAAGGAGATCTCACAGCCAGATGAATCAATCATCAGCACCAGCCCCGGCAGCCAGGGCTTTGACCATTGGAGCTCCGAGGCGGGCGGCCTCAGTGACGTCGGTTCAACATTCCACCCCGACGCACCCTCAGCATCAGAAGCAGTCTTCCGCAGTGGGATGTTCACACCGCGGAAAGCCAGGACATATGATATCAGAGTGTCGCAAAGCACATGGTTTGTGCTTGGTTTATGGTTCCCCGGACCACAGGGTTGAGAACTGCCCGAACAGGGGAAGTTCATCGACATTCTCTAGTCCTTCAGTTAGAGGACCAGTGTAGGAGCGTAAAAAGTATTTCAATGAGGGAGTCATCTCAGTCATAAGTGGCCCGCTTTACGCCTAACAGAGCAGGGAATTTCTTTACGCCCAAGACAAGGCTAATTGTATTACGCCTAAGCAGATTGATCTTTTTACGCTTGGGTCTACACCGGTGATTTTACGCCAAGGACTGAAGCAGCCTCTTTCACGCTGGACAAAAGCCATCAAATCTCGCATTTAAAGCTGACTTTGACATGAAGATATCAATGATGGCATTTACCACAGAATTCAATGGAATTTGTCTCATACAAAGACCATTGTTGTCGTTTATAGAGATCGAGCTACTTTACGCTCACTGAATGGTTTCTTTTACGCACGGGGTTTTACATGAGTCTTTACGCTCATAAAAAACAATGTGTGCGTGAAGTCTATTTGAGCCATTTTACGCTCAAGGTTATTCGATAACCGCTTTACGCTGGAAACCCATGACAGAGCTAGTTTACGCTCATCTTTTTACGCCCGATTCGTTCTGGCCAGTCTGGAACGTGGTGTGCCTACGTGGTCTTCATGCCACCTATTTCGAAGAACGTGTGTACATGTATCCTATTCTTACTGAAATGATGGGACACGTGTCAGCACATACAGAGGATGATTCTGATCGTGGAGGGCAGTTGTTAGCGTAAAGACAGATGTTAATACTCTTTTATGCACGAAAGCTCCAGTCTATAAATAGACTCATTTTTCTCATACCACACACACAGAGGGAGGGACAGGAGAGAATACAGAGATCAGAGCTTCGAGATTTTGATCCTCTAGAGCATTCTTCTTCAACTTTTCTTCCAGAACAAAGTGAAGCAAAGCAGGAAAGCATTCGGCCTCGCCATCAGTGCCCAAGTGCGTCGATACCTTTCTGGTGCATTAGTTCTTCCAAATTGTTCTACTTCAAGCAGTGATCTTCATCATCATCATATGGTCCAAGAAATAAAGTGATCGTTTACGAATCAGACTTCCATAGCAATACTTTCCCAGAATCAAATTAGTACTCCCTGTACTATTCTTCTTGTTTTTGTTTTCAAAAGCCAATTCCTCCAAGGCATTTTGTTAATCGAAACAACCAGCACCAGTCCAGCATCAGCAGTAGCAGCAGCTGCAGTACCCACTCCCGAGGCCATTGCCGACGCAGGCCCAGGCATTCCAGCAGCAGAGACCGCAGCAGTATGCCCAAGCCCAAGCCCTGATTCAGGACAGGCAGAGGAATTTTCAGCAGAGAGGACCCGCACCCATAGGGCATGGTCAAGTGCTGGCTTTGACCATGGGAGAAGAAGGAATAGCACCAGGTAAGGTAGTGACAGGTACTATTCTCGTCAACACCTTTCCAGCTTCAGTATTATTTGACTATGGTGCATCGCATTCATTTATGTCTGCACGATTCGCGACACGGGTAGGATTGGAGCCCGAGTCATTATCAGTAAGGCTCAATATACTTACTGGTAATGGACTTGTGGGAGTAGATAGGGTATTTTCCTCGTGTCGGATCGTAGTTAGCGGTAGAGAGTTCTCCGCTAGATTGATAAAGTTTCCGATGGCCGATTATGATGTGGTCTTAGGGATGGATTGGTTAAGGGACCAGTATGCTAGGATAGACTGCCACATTGGCAGGATTGTTTTTAGCATTCCAGGCGAGCCGGAGTTTTCCTTCTCCCGAGGCGAAGTTGAACCTTCTCCTCCCGTATTGCGAATGGCAGTAGCAGCAGTGCAGTTACCTCGAATAGTCAAATGGTTTCCAGATGTTTTCCCGGAAGAGCTTCCAGGGATGTCCCCAGAGAGAGATAGAGTTCACCATCGACTTGATTTCCGAAATAGCCCCAGTATCAGAGAGAGTCTACAGGATGGCGTCGTCAGAATTGGAGATATTGTACAAGATGATTGAAGAACTCAGAACCAAGGGATTCATTCATGCTAGTGGATCACCTTGGGGAGCCCCGATGCTTCTTGTGAAAAATAAGGATGGTACGTCCATATTATGTGTAGATTATCGTACCTTAAACTCAGTAACAATCAAGAACAGATACCCTCTCCCGAGGATAGATGACTTGTTTGATCAACTCAAGGGGCAACAGTATTCTCGAAGATCGACTTGCAGTCAGGATACCATCATATCAAAGTCAGAGAGCAGGACATCCCGAAGACAGCTTTCAGATCTAGATATGGGCATTGGGAGTTCCTTGTGATGTCATTTGGAGCAACCAATGCGCCGACAGTATTCATGGACCTCATGAATCGTATTTTTATGCCTTATTTGGATCAGTTCCTGATCATGTTCCTAGACGACATCCTAGTCTACAGCAAGAGTGAGGCGGAGCATGAGCAGCATCTCCGTGTGGTTCTTCAGATTCTCAGAGAGCACCAATTGTATGCCAAGTTCAGTAAATGCGAGTTCAGGCTCGATCGCATTTCGTACTTGGGTCATATCATCACCCGAGGAGGAGTTGAAGTGGATCTCCAGAAGATCGTGGCCATTGAAACGTGGCCGGTACCTAGCACGGTTGCAGAAGTTCACAGTTTTCTTGGATTGGCCGACTACTACCGGCGATTTATTTTAGACTTTGCTCGGATTTCAGCACTATTGACCCAGTTGACCCGCAAGGATGTGCAGTTTGCTTGGACAGCAGAGTGCTAGGATTCTTTTGAGAAGTTGAAGCGAGGCTTGATGACGGCTCCTATTCTCACGCTTCCAGATGGAATCGGGGGATTCTCAGTGTATTATGATGCTTCAGGCAGAGGTTTGGGATATGTTCTGATGCAACATGGGAAGGTAATAGCTTATGCATCACGACAACTTCGTGATCATGAGAGAAATTACCCAACCCATGACTTGGAGCTGGCAGTAGTAGTGTTTGCACTTAAGTTGTGGAGGCACTACCTATACGGAGATAGGGTAGAGATTTTTACCGACCACAAGAGCCTGAAGTATGTTTTCACCCAGAAGGATCTTAACATGCGTTAAAGAATATGGCTAGAGCTACTTGTGGATTATGATGTCAACTTGCAGTATCACCCAGGAAAGGCCAACGTTGTTGCAGATGTATTGAGCAGGAGATCTGGAGTTTATTTTCTCACAGCGCAGCCGGAGTTATTAGCCGATCTTCAGAAGATGGGAATAGAAGTTGTCCTTCCTACCAATGTGGCATTGATGGCCAGCATGCAAGTTCAGTCCACTATAGTCGAGAGGATCCGGATGGCGCAGTCAGCAGATTCCAAGCTTCAGCGGCTCAGAACAGAGTGTGAGGCGGGACGAAGACCAGAGTTATGCATTCATAAAGATGGTACACTTCGACATGGTAAGCGTCTTTGTGTACCCAGTGGAGATATCAGACAGGAGATCATGGCAGAGGCCCACAGTTCGCAGTATTCCATTCATCCCGGTGGCACGAAGATGTACCGTGATATCCGTCAGCACTTTTGGTGGAATGGCATGAAGAGAAAGATAGCCCGGTTTGTCTCTCGGTGTTTGGTTTGTCAACAAGTTAAAGCCGAACATCAGAGGCCAGCTGGACTTCTTCAGCCCTTGTCGATTCCAGAATAGAAATGGAAGCATGTGACCATGGATTTCGTGACTGGATTGCCTACATCCCCGGCAGGCAGAGATACTATTTGGGTTATAGTCGACCGGCTCACGAAGGTGGCTCACTTCCTCCCGTTCAGAGTTGGTCAGTCGACGGCTCAGCTAGCAGAGATGTATCTCCGACAGATCGTCAGGCTTTATGGTATTCCAGTCAGTATCACTTCGAACCGAGATTCCAGATTTATGTCATACTTTTGGCGTAGCCTGCAAAAGAGTTTGGGAACTCGCCTCCAGTTCAGCTCAGCATATCACCCGCAGACAGATGGCCAGTCAGAACGCACAATCCAGACTCTTGAGGATATGTTGAGGTCTTGTACACTCGACTTCGGTGGTTCGTGGGAAGATCACCTGCACCTGGTGGAGTTCTCGTACAACAACAGTTTTCAAGCCAGCATCCAGATGGCACCATTCGAGGTACTGTATGGCAGGAAGTGCAGATCCCCGCTAGCATGGAATGATGTTGGAGAGAGGCAAATGCTTGGTCCAAAAATGATTACTCACACCGTTGAAGTGGTCAGGAGAGTCAGAGATCATCTTCGTGTTGTCCAAGATCGCCAGCATCATTGGGCCGATTCTCATCGGCGTCCCTTTGAATTCTCGGTCGGCGACCATGTATTCCTGAGGATTTTGCCTAACCGTGGCGTCATTCGTTTTAGCGTACGGGAAAAGCTTAGTCCTAGGTATATAGGACCGTTCTATATTCTGGAGCGAGTAGGAGATGTATCCTATCGTCTCGCCCTTCCGTCGTCGTTGCGTGAGGTACATGACGTATTCCATGTATCCCAACTACGACGATATATCCCAGACCCGAGCCATATTCTGGATCATTCGAAATTGGTTGTTGGTACCAACCTTTCGTATGAGGAGAGGCCCGTGTCTATATTGGACCGAAGAGAGAAGATACTCAAGAACAAGACTATTAAGTTAGTCCGGGTTGCTTGGGATCATCACTCTTTGGGTGAGTCAACATGGGAGCGTGAAGATGATATCCGATCACGATATCCTGACCTGTTTGACTCGTGAGGTATAATATCTTTCTTATGCCTCATGCCTTCAATTTCTTACTTGCATGAATAATTACTTGATTGCTTGATTAGTATAGCTTGCCTGTGATTAGTATAGCTTGCTCTTGTCCCTCTATCCTCTTAATTAAATTCCGAGGATGGAATTCTTTTAAGGTGGGTAGAGTTGTAATACCTGTGGTTCGTATTGCGTATCTTGGTATACGTATACGTAATTTGACCCGTATTGCGTGTCTTCCTGTTTGATTTATTCTAGCATTTCATTGATTGATTTATTCTTGGGTTGGTTCGGCTTGGATTGGTTAATCATGAACCAAAGGTGAACCCTCCTACCTACCACCACTCTCCTTATTTAATCTATTTCCCTTATTCTCTCTCTTCATTTACTTATTCTTCTCCATCATTACTTCTTCAACCACCAGGAGAGTGAGAGAGAGAGAGAGCTTAGGCAAGTGTAGCTTACTTCATGGAGGAACTTAGTTTTTATTGTTCCATTTTCTTCCTCTCGAGATTCTAACACACTTTAATATTTGGCATTTCTAATTTCCATGGTTCAATTTACGTAGATCTAGTTTATAGTATTTTTGGATTTTTTGGGTTTTGATCTACTTAATATTGTTATTTTCAAGCTTTGTTGGTTCCATGTTGTAGAGAATTTTATTCTGTCCCATTTTGACCTATGGAAGTCCAGATTTGGGCTTAGAATGAAGAAATTATGGAGTTTTGAAGTCAAAGACTTCATGGCTATTCTTCTCGGATCAGTGGAGAAGAACAACAGTTTTTGAGCCGCATGGTAGCCTTAGCCGCATGACTTTCATGCGACAAGTCTCCATAGCCGCATGGCCTTGTTGGTCTCCCAGCCGCATAAGCTAATCACCCCCGCAGCCGCATAAACTTTTGTCTTCAGCCACATGAACTCAATCACCTTCTGTCGCATGAGACTCCATGATTCAGCCGCATGAACTCATTCATTCCCAGCAGCATGAGAGGTTCTTCGCAGCCGCATAAGGCCTAGGCTATCTCTAGCCGCATATACCTATTGATTCTCCAGCCGCATAAGGCTTTGCTCCCCGCGAGCCGCATAAGATGCCCTTGGCGTAGCCGTATAAGTTTCTACTTGACCCAGCCGCATAGGCGCAGCCGCATTGACTGCCTCCTTCCGCAGCCGCATACCCTTGCTGAATCCCGTGCCGCATGAGTCCACATTTTTCTCCAGCCGCATGGACTGATTCCTTTCCAGCCGCATAAGGCCGTGCCATCCCGCTGCCGCATGAGCCCCTCCTTTCCGCAGCCGCATAAGCTCGAATTCCCGCTGCCGCATGCGCCGCCCGCTCTCAGCCGCATGAGCGCGCAGTCCCAGCCGCATAGGCGCGCGTGACTTCTGTCGCATGACTCCTTCAATAGTCGTACCTTTTATTATTATTATTATTATTAAATTAAAATATCACCTTTATGCTTATAACATGTAAATTTTGGCATAATTTCTGAACACGATAGTGGCCCGCCGTGGCGCACTCTTAACAAGTAAACTGACATAATATATCAAGACATGCTGTTACGACAGCTAGCCTGACACGACAAGTATGAATGACTTGGACACCGTGGACGATTGTGTTTGTATAAATAAATCAGTACTGTCTTGCATCATGTCTAGGGTGGGGATCCCTGAGTACCACGGTCAGGGATACCTACAGTAATTGACTAAGGATAAAAAACTAGAATAATTCAGTAGACATGAAGAGATTCCCAGCTACAGGCAATTCCGTTATCTGGGCGCATTAAGTGGACTTGTAGCCTACCGACGAGTAGGGCACATTTCCAGCACACAGTCATGTGGTGCACCCTTCATAAATGGACATTCGACCCGGATAACCGGATGGTCTGCAGGGCTTGTGGCTGTTGGGATAATCTCATTGCATCTTGCTAGTAACTAGGCCTGTGATAACCCTAGTTAGTTAAGAGTATCAAGCCGTACTTCTTGATTGGCCGTGATTGATTGGATGGAGTTTATTCCAGCTTAGTTTTATCTTGATCCTGTACAAGGCTGTGACATGCCACGATTGATTGTGCCTGTCTCAACAATAAATGATCAGGGGTCCAGTTCTGTTCAGGCGAAGGGTTACAACTCCGGTCCTTGTTTGGTTTAAGGGTTGTAACCTGGCTCCCGGAGCAGTTCTGTGTCCTCTCTTCGTTTATTATCTTAGTGTACCCCATGCCATGCTCGTCATGTTTTACTTCACTTCAACAGTATGATTTATTACTTATGCTGGCCTTAACAATAAAGATCAGGGGTCCAGTTCTGTTCAGGCGAAGGGTTACAACCCTGGTCCTTGTTTGGTTTAAGGGTTGTAACCTGGCTCCCGGAGCAGTTCTGTGTCCTCTCTTCGTTTATTGTCTTTACTGTTCCAATAGTATTTGAGATGGATTTCTATTCAGGTGAAGGGTTACAACCCCGGTCCTTGTTTGGTTTAAAGGTTGTGACCTGGCTACTTGAATGGTTTCCTCGTACTCAGTTTACTGTGGTTATCCCTATTATCATCAGTTATTTATTTATTATCTTTTATATTCTATTGTGTTATGTTGGTTTTAGTTCCTAAGTGAAGCCTCCTTGTGGCACTTGCTCTTTCTGGGGTCTGACCCAGCTGGTTTTGTATGGCCAGATATCGGAGCAGCTCCAGAGGATCTACCTACCTTCCAGCCAGATGGTGACCACCAGGTGTAACCCTGGCAACGAGTGGGTTTCTTTTGTCCTCCCACTTTATTATAAAAATTATTCTTTTGAGGCATTTAGCCGACGAGCACTTGTTAGCTCGGTTGTACCTTTATTTACTGTCTGCCTACGAGCTGTAACATGATTAACAGATCCTAGGGTTGATCATGTATGACTAAACTCTTGTTAGTCCTGACATTTTGTAACGACTGGGGCTTCATGATCAGCTAAATATGTAATGTTTGGGACGCCTTACTATTGTATATTTGGTGGTCTTACATCTTGTAACATTTACTTACTTGCTTGTGATTGAGACAATAGGCTTGTTCTTGACCACAGGAGACTGCTGGCTTGTAGTTAAACCCTCATGTATCTAGACAGCCGTGACCGTATAGCGAGGTGGGTTGCACTTCAATATACGTAGCTGGCTATGTCTGCCCCCGCTCTCCAATATTCTGGTTCTGGGGCGTGACAGGAGGCTTCACTTAGGAACTAAAACCAACAATTAGCACAAGAATATAATATTATAAAAAAAGACAGTAATTAAGGAAAAGCATGACAGGTGATATACGATGGCATAACCATGGGACTATTCAGATAACCAGGTTACAACCCGTAAACCAAACAAGGACCGGGATTGTAACCCTTCGTCTGAACAGAACTTAGTTTCTTCCATCATTTATCGGCAAGATAATATAAAAAATCAGGACATATAACAATCTTGTACAGGATCAAGACAAGACTAGACAGATTATTCCTCATCCAACAATCACGGCTAAACAATAAGTACGGCTTGATACTTTAACTAACTAGGGTTATCACAGGCCTAGTTACTAGCAAGATGCAGTGAGATGTTCCTCCAGCCACAAGCCCTGCAGCTAATCCAGGTTATCCAGGCGACTTGGATTATTTAAGCAATGCCTCGTTCTACTCCACATATCAGTGAGTCTAGACTTGTGCCCTACTCGTCGGCAGGTTGCAAGTCCAACAATTGTGGCCGGGATAACGGGATCGCCTGTAACTGGGGGAATCTCTCATGACTACTGGATTATTCTAGTTATTAGCCTTAGTTAGTTTCAGTAGGTACCCTGACCGTGGTACTCAGGGGTTCCTATCCTAGACATGATGCGAGACAAGACGGGTTCATTTGTACAAGCACAATCGTCAACGGTGTCCAGGTCATTCATTCTTGTCAGGTCATGTCATGTTAGCCTTCGCAACAGCAATTCAAGAAATATATCATGTCAGGTTTATTATGTCAAATTTATTTGTCAGGAGTGCGCCACGTCGGACCACTATCAAGTCATGTCATTTGTCAAAAGTGCACCACAACGGGTCACCATCGTGTCAGGGAACAATCAATATGGCACAAGCATACAAGTGGTAATTAAATATTAGCAGGGACAAGGACGTGGACTCATGCGGTTCGGAAAAATTAATGGCCATGCGACGCAGGCAAATAATAGGCCATATGCGGCTAACAAGTGGTATCCATGCGGCCAACATGTGTATCCATGCAAAGAATTACTAATGCATGCAAGTATGCATGCAAGCCAGGAAGGTAATTAACTGGCCATGGCCATTCGGCCAATAGCCTATGCGGCTCACAACTAGCCTTATGCGGCTCACAATTTTCTTATGCCATATGTGGCCAGGAATCTCATATGCCATATGCGGCTACTGCTTTAATTACTAAAGCAAATGCATTAAATAATTTCCATGCAAGCTATCCCATGCATATAAGCATTCAAGCTATCCCATGCAAGCAAAATGCTTACGTAAGAATGCATGCAAGCTAATACCATTCCATGCAAAGCTAAAGCTAAAGTTAAAGCTAAAGCTAAAGCTAAAGCTAAAGCTAAAGCATGCACTTTAAATATAAAGCATATGAGGCTACTGCTTGCTAGCTAAAGCATGCATGCAAATATAAAGCAAGGCCATGAGGCCAACTCTTGCTCCTATATGCGGCTAGAAAATCTGGAATGGCCATATACGGCCAAGTTACTATTTAAGCATGCAAGCTGGCCATTATTATATTTAAATATTCTTATGCATGCAGGAGATTAAATGGCCATGCGGTCAATATATTTAAAGTTGGCCATATGCGGCTCAACAAAATAGCAACTGGTCATTTCGGCCATTAAATGCAACTAGCCATATGCGGCTAACTTATTAATACCCATGCAAGCTACTGCTTGCATAAAGCATGCAAATGCAATTAATGCTAAGGCCAAGTAATTATTTAATACTAATGACAATTATTTCATGCAAGCAATTAATGCATGCATGCAAGCAATTAATGCTTGCAAGGTCATGCGGCCAAGAATGGCTAAGGCCATATGCGGCCAGAAATAACAAATGGCCATGCGGTCAAGAATGGCCTATGCGGCCCAGTCAAGTTGCATGCAAATGCATGCAAGCTTGCGAGCTACTAAAATAAAAGGGCCATGTAATAAATAATGCTCATGCGGCCAGAAGCTAAAAATACTCATGCGGCCAGAAGCTAAAAATGCTCATGTGGCTAGAAGTGAAATTAATGGCTCCCACAGAGAACATGTCCATAAAAAATATCATGGCCTCCATGCTCCTCTAAACAACATTAGGAACCCAAATCCAAACCCCCTAGGTCAAATTTGGACAAAATAGAATTCTCTACATCATGGAACCATCAACTAGCAAAAATATGCAAGTTTGATAGATCAAAACTCCTGAAAACCGAAAATACTACAAAGCTAGATTTATAAGAATTTAACCATGGAAATGAAAAATGCTAAGTACTAAAGTGGATTAGAAACACATGAGGAAGACAATGGAACAATAAAAATGGGATTCCTCCATGAAGCAAGATGCACTTGTCTAAGCTCTCCCTCTCTCTCTCTCTGGTTGGTGGAGAAGTAATAGAAGGGAAGAAGAAAGTTAATGAGGAGAGAGAATGAGTTGGGCTAATAAATGGGGATGGTGGTGGTAGGTGGGAGTGGTTTGGTTCACATAAAATCAAGCAAAATCGAACCATGCAAAACCAAGCCGAACCAAGTCAAGTCGGGCCGAACCAAACAATGAGACATGCAATATGGGTCAAAATACGTACACGTATACCGAGATACGTAATACGAACCATGGGCATTGCAACATCATCAAGGAATATGTACCTCCAACTTTTCCTTCTCCTATTACTATAACAGATCTCCGCGAACTTCTTGTACAAAAGCGAAAGATCACAAGACCATCTCGTCCATATGTAATTTCTCATCAGGAACATTATTGTAATCACCACAAACGAAGTAGTGATCAAATGTTGCTGCCAGTCAGCTAAACGGTCTGTCTTCGACCGTGTAACGACCACTTTTCTAAAATAAGAATAATTTTGAACTTTTGTAAAAATTGATTATTAAATAATAGGATTTAATTCATGATAGTAATTTTTGGTGATTTTTAATTAATTTAATACTATTTAATTTGGTGCATTGTAATTTTGGTGTTTTGCTAGTGTAACCTATAATTGTTAAGTCTAGAGACTAACCATGACCATGAGACCCTAACCATGTGATTAGAATGACTAATTACAACTTTTTAGTCTAAGGATATTTTGGTCATTTTGTGACTTTTGAATTTATTAGGATTTTGATTAATTAATTTTGTGCCAATCTCTATTGTTAAGCCTTAACCTAGAAATGACCTAACCTAGATATGATCATGAAACTAGATATTCCATTAGAACCTTCTCACTAAGTGTCAAGATTTGTAATATCTAGATATTAACTTTAGCTAGATATTTACTTAAGATATTTAGCTTGAAACCTATATTACATGGGCCTTTACTAAAGGACTTAGAATTCTACCTAAGGGAGAGCCCATAACCTAACCTAATGAAACAACCCTAACCCTAATTCTATGTGGCCGGCCAAGAGAGGCACCCCCCTATATAATGCCTCTTCATCAATGCTTGCCTCTTCTCATTTTATATCAAGCCTAGTTTAGTATTCTTTCCAAAATCCTTCACCATTTAGCCAAATTATCTCCAAATTGAGCCTAGTCTCTTGTATTTGAATCCCTTGTTGTTGAAGAAGGTGTTAGAGGCTAGCTAGCAAAGTTTTGGAGCTCACTTGGCCATAACACTTGGAGGAGGACACCTTCCTTTAGAGCTATTCATTGAGATTTGCTCTCGATAGGTACATGCCCCTAAATCCTATTAAATTTCTGTTTTCTCTTCATGATGGCATGCATCTAGGCACCATGGACATGTAGGCCAAGTTTGTTAGGAATTTGTGTCCATTTGATACGAGTATCGGACACGTATCAGAGTGTGTATGCAAGTGTTTGGTGAAATGCCTCAATAAACTTTTTGTTCTTATTTTTCAAAAATAATTTCATATGTGTGTAGCCTATTATATGGGGATTTGATTTTATTTTGACTGAGTTGAATTTAGTGCCCTCTTCGTGTCCAAACTGGACACGCACACACGCACGAGACACTGCACAGGGGATACTGTGCTCCCCTGCTGCTGGACACATCGCTTGCACTGCACACGACACGGTTTGACACAAGACTTTAGGGGAAGGTGGGGGCCACGTCTGACAACATGCATGCCAAGTTTGAGGCGATTTTGTCGAGTGGATCGAGAGAAATCTCGATCGCACTGTTTTTATAAATACTGCACACACTGTCAAATCTCTCTTTGATACACACGAACCACTCGGACACGTGACTTCGTGGACATGACTTAGGCACCGAGACAGGACCACCTAGACCTAGGTTATCTATAAACTTGACCACGAGACCCCTAGTGGCTTGTGTCGTGTCCTAGTGGACACGACATGTCAGCACGAGGCTGTGCTGAGCACAACCACTGATTTCTTTGCTGACACTGTTTGACATCGAATTAGGGCACGGTTTGGACACTGGGTTGGACACGATTAACATCCCCATGTTGGCACTGTGTGTAGGCTTTATTTCTCCTCTTTGTATTCCAGTTTTCATATAGGATTTGGGTTTTTTTTGAGTTAGGTATCAGGGGTTTACTATACTGGGTTGGTTCGATTTGGGCAATTCCTTATACATTTTGATATATATATATATATATATATATATATATATATATCAGAAAATTGTAGAAAAAACATCAAAGTTTGGCACAATCGTAGAAAAATATTAAGTTTTGGAAAATTACAAGTTGAGCATCCAACCGGACTTATAAAGTCCGGTTGGTGACGTCACATTTAGATTATGTTTTTTTTTGTGTGTGTTAACGTAGTGGTTTTGTGTTAAGGATTTAGCCGGACTTTAAAAGTCCGTGTGATGACGTCAGATGACGCCCACAACCGGACTTTTAAAGTCCGGTTCGCTTAGTTTTATTTTACAGAAAATTGTCAAAAAGGCATTAAGAGGAATTCGTAGAGCATCCATCCGGACTTTGCTTATCTCATCCACCGTCTCCCTTTAATACATACTTTAATGAAATGTGTTAAAGTAAAGTTGAAATGGATTAAAGCTAATGAATTGTTTTAAGAGTGGCAGGACTTACTGTCCGGTTCCTTTGAAAAATATATTAATTGAATACTTAATGATGAATACTTAATGAGCTTGATGGAAGGGAATAGTTACGGAAGAGTGTGGCCGGACTTACTAAGTCCGGGTGCTTGACATTATTTGTCCGGACTTACTAAGTCTAGTTTCCAGACTTTAAAAGTCCAGCCTCTAGTTGATTAAGGGGACCGGACTTTAAAAGTCCGGTTGTGGGCGTCATCTGACGTCATTACACGGACTTTTAAAGTCTGGCTAAACCCATAATCCCCCTCCACTTTTTTTAATCCCCTCCACTTCGTTAACCAGAAATTAAAAACCTAATCTACAAGTGACGTCACCAACCGGACTTGTAAAATCCGGTTGGATGCTTAACTTGCAAAATTTTAAAACTTAATACTTTTTCTACCATTATGACAAACTTTGATGCTTTTTTAACAATTTTCTGTATATATATATAAATGGAACACACTTGTTAAGGATATTTTCTTATTTTTTTTTTATTCTAAAAATAGAACGCCCTTCGAAGGGCGTGCTTATGCTTGGTATGGATTTTTTCCAAAGTTGATTTTTTTTTAAAATTTTAGATACTCTTTATGTTGGCTTTTTCTATGGGCACCACAACAATTACTGGGGGCGTCATTTTACTAGGGGACAGTCCAGGTTTGAGGAACTTTTACTGGGGACGTCCCAAAAATTACTTGGGGGCAGCCCTATATTAGGGGTTTTTTCTCTCTCCTCTCTCCTCCTCCTTGCTCCTCCTCCTCCCTCCTCCTCCTTGCTCCTCCTCCTCCTCCTCCTCCTTGCTCCAGCGAAGGGGTAGCGGGAGTGGATGACGTGCGTGAAGTCGAGTTCGGCGGCGGTGGAGGAGCGGAGGGACGGAGGACGGGACCGGAGGAGGAGGAGGAGCAAGGAGGAGGCGACAGCGGTGGAGAATCGGAGGGGGCGGAGGACGGGGCCGGAGGAGGAGGAGGAGCAAGGAGGAGGCGACGACGGTGGAGAATCGGAGAGGACGGAGGACGGGGCCGGATGAGGAGGAGGAGGAGGAGGAGGAGGAGCAAGGAGGAGGAGAGAGGAGGAGACATGGATGGATGTAGGTGCTGCTGCTTCTTCTTCTTTTTTTCCGAGGACTGCCAGTAAGTTGGCAGTCCTAACATGTGTTAGGACTGCCAACAAGTTGGCAGTCCTACTTGCTGGAAAAAATTAGACTAGTCCCAAGTAAAAATTTTTAATAGCAAACTTGTAATTTTTTGTAAAAATTTTGGGATAGTTTTAAGTAATTGGTGTGGTGCCCTTAGAAAAAAGCCTTTATGTTTTGGGTGAAAATTTCGGATAAATAAAGGGTGAAGGTGACGCTCCGAACCGCCAGTGTAGCCAACCTTTTTTTATCCAAGACAAGTGACCCACGAGCAAAAGCACAAGCACCAATCGAGCCCATTCGCACTCGCGCGCTCGCTCGCTCGCTCTCCACCACCTATCCAAAGATTCCAAACCCGCACTCTCTCTCTAGAAAAGAATCCATTCCTTATCCCTCTCTCCTCTCTCCTCTCTCCTCTCTCTCTACAGCAGCAGCAGCAGCAGCAGCAGCAGAGCAGCAATGGGGACGAACTCCTCGAAGAACCCCGACAGCTCCCACGGCAGCGAACGGGCCGACGGAGGGGGAGGACAGCTGTACGTGTCCCTGAAGATGGAGGAGCACTTCCGGCTGAAGATGGACCTCGTCCCCCACGTCTTCGGCTCCGCCTCCGTCGTCGGCTCGTGGGACTCCTCCCGCGCCCTCCCCATGGAGAAGGAGTCCGCCTCCATGTGGGAGCTCAGCTTCGTCGTGCCCTCCAACCACGAGACGCTCGACTTCAAGTTCCTTCTGAAGCCCAAGTACGCCCCCGCCCCCTGCGTCGTCGAGGAGGGCCCCGACCGCCTCCTCACCGGCGGGAACCTCGAAGGGGACGCCAGGACCGCCATCTTCAGGCTCAGCGCCGCCGAGGAGGAGAAGGAGGAGGAGGAGGAGGAGGTTCTCGTTTACAAGGTCTTCATCAAAGCCGACGTAATCTCGCCGTTCGATCTCGCTGCGAGCTGGAGGGCCTACAAGGAGAATTTCCAGCCGTCGACGGTCCGCGGGATCCCGGACGTCAGCATCAGCGCCGGGCTCGATGCCGGGAACGAGGTTTGCGTCCACTGATCATTAGTTGCTAGTGAAAGTTTGTTGTTCAAGTTGACTTCCTTGTAGAGATGCAAAACCACTCACCGGGAAAAGAAAAGAAAAATTGGTAGACAGCTAGGTTTCTCAAGAAGCGCAGACACTCCATAATTCATGCCGTGTCTGTGCCTGTGTTGTGTCGGACACACGTACAGATGCCAAGGACATGCCGAAATACACTAGGGCGTACCAATATAGGTGTCGAATCCATGTCTGATATAGACAACTTTACAAGACTAGTTTTCATGTCTCCTGGGATTTTATATATGATCTTGAATTCTTCCTTTGTCTTCTAACAGAATGGCTCTAGCTTGGAGCTTGACTTAGAAGACTATCTTGTTCCGTCGCCAGCACATGCGTGCTCTAGTGTTGTTTATGCAGCTGATTTGACAGAAAATCCGAGATCGCTGGGTCGGACTGGGGTTTTCTCAAATAGTTATGCTTCAAGTAGTGGTTTACATGGTTCGAGTAACCCAAGCATTGATTCTTCCGAGCATTCTGCTTCCAGAAAGGTTTTTTCCTGTTCTCTTTTCCAATAGTTTGGAGGGTAGCGTCTGTTGTGTGGATTTGAAAATATTTTATGTAGCTTCAATAAAGTCCCACATATGATTTGCTAGTTTAATAAATTCTGATTACTTTCTTTTGTTAGGGGCATAAAAGTTCATTTGTATACACAGTTTAATAATTCTTCTGTCAGTTTTTAATAGTGCTTACCTTGATGTTCAACCAGAGTTACTAACATGTTGGAACTTTGTTCCCAAACGTGGAACACTTCGATTCCGGAACAGGTAACTGAATGCTCCAAATGTTACACAGGGGAAATGGAAAAACCTAAGTTCATCCTATCCAAAACCCTTAAAGTTGTATCCTGAAATGGATCTTATTTACATTACATAAGAGATGAAAATTTATGTTTTCCAGAATTTAGTATTGTCATGTGCGAATATATGATATATATATATATATATATATATATATATATATATATATATATATATATATATATATATATACTAGGAAGCACATATACTCCAAAAAACGGTGCTGTGCCCATGTCGTGTTAGACGCGTATTGGACACGACAAAGATACTTCTACACTAGGACATGCCAAACATGTGCTGTACATATGCCACCATGCCTGTATTGTGTTGAATCGTATTGGTTTCCTTGCAACATAGCATAAACATATATATACACACGCACAAAATTGAAAATTGCACCACACTCCTTGGTCAGAGTCATTAGTTCAGTACAACATTTGAAGATACCTATCCCTATTGTACGGCATACCATAGTGTTCCACATTCCAGGTAACATTGTGTTCAACTTCTTGAACCTAGCTATTTAATCTATTATACAATTATCCACAAAAAAGATGCGTCTGCCCCTGTTGAACTTGAATGGTGGTTAGTGTCATGGATATTGTCTTATTAGAACTTAGGACACCCTTTGAGTTGAAAAATATCAAGCTAAACAAGCCTATTTAGACATAGAAATTGCATTCAAACTATCATTCTATAAAGCATAAGCTCTTTTTTTCTGGTTACCTGAGTTATGTGTAATAATATATACTAATGAATCAAGTAAACTTAATATATTTGAAAAATAGATATTGGGACACAATATGCAATGTTTTTTTCTTTGTTCTCATAGAATCCTCTAGTAGCTTAAAGTCATCTTGATGTACCACGCAATAAAGTACTTTGTTTATCTTTCAAGAAGGTGCATCCATAACCATTAACTTTATTCCCTTGTATTGTTTTTGTCACGCCCCGGTTCCAAAATACATAGGAACTAAAGACGTGAACATGCCAGCTAATAGGACCTAGAGTAAGCTTACCCCATTTAATGGATTTATGCTAGATGTACTACGCTGTTTAGTATTCTAACATGTAAACTAATGTGTCTCAATCCACAATAAGCACGAATATCAAGATTAAACATAGCATATTAAAGTTGGCCATCCAGTAATATGCATGTTCGAACAAGCTCGAAAAAAATGTAAGCTTGCAAATATAGGCTAAAATCGCAAAGTAAATAAAGGACGACAATAAGGAAGAATGAAGTAAAAACTACCTGAAATCTCGATGCAGCAATCAACACATGTCTAACTACTCTACACTAACTGCACCGTTAATACCTGGAGAGGTCACCAGGTCCTCAGGGGACTAGCAAGATATATAAAAACAATACCATAATGAACTGTAAATGAAACATGACAAGGGAAATAATAGCTCGGGTCATAACATGGTTTCACATCCCATCATCGAAACAGTGGATCACTCCTATAACCAAACAATGACAAGGAGTGACCCACCATTTTGTGACAAGACACTATTCCATGCCATAACGCAAATTGAATCTAACCATCTAGGTGTAATGCAAGTCGAAAACTATACTAGAACGTATAAGTGGGTAGGAATAAAGCATAGCATCCGCTAGAGGCTTTCGCATAAACTAGTATACATCCGGACCGTATCTGACGCGCAGTCAGGACTACTGAATGGATATATCCCCTAGCCATACATTGCATCACTAGCATACCTCCCGACCTATCTGCCACGCAAGCAGGACCGCTGTCGGATATATCCTCTAGTGATACACCCATAACCGGACAATCCAGTGAGGATGTGGGCTAGCTCATACGTCCCAATAGTTTTTTCCGCCCATGTATCACACAAGTCATATCCATGGCTCGGGATTCATATTCTATGCAAGTCACTATCTAGACTCGGCTAAATCCATAAATGAACCGACACACGAACCACCCGTATCAGTAGCAAGTCGAATATGTAGGTTCGTGCCAACTCTATGATCCTCACTCATGTGTCGTATATGAGACGTGTCAACAAGTCAAGGAAGTTATGAAGCATAACTTTAACACATCAGAAATGTCAACTATTACATATGGTCAACACACACGCATGCACACCAACATTGATAGACATATCGATGGCACCCAAGTCATACTTGGACACACTCTACTAATGTAAAATACTAGCAAACACATAAATATCATGAATCAAGTACGAGTGCAAGATGGTAAAGTATCTTGCCCGCAATGTCAGCAAGGACGTAGTAAACAAGTCCAACTCGTGCTGCTGCTGCCTCCTGCTCACGAACTCCTATAAATAATAAATAATAATATATTTAATATCCAATTATAATTATAACTTATCATATATAGATATTTACTATAATTTGACTCAATCAATCAACCATCAATGCCATAATGACTATTTGACTTTCTAGATACACTACCATATATGGAACCAAAATATTATGCTAAGAAAATATTTAAATAATAAAATATTTTATTTATATTTCTAGAAAAATAGTGATTAAAATTCTGATTATAAAAAATATATATTTAGTTTACACAAAAATGTCGCCAAAATATCGCATATGTGCTCTAAAACAACGTATCGAAGTTTGATTCGGAATGGAGTTGAAATATATGAAAAAATTCGCAAATTAAATATTCTGGAATAATTCAGTTTAAATTATGAAAAATTTCAATTTACATCTAAAATAATTGAATTTATATCATATATTAGATCTATGATCATCGGGACACAATTTAAGGGTATAATGGACTTTTTGGGTCACCGTAATCATGCACGAGTGAAACGGACACATAAAAGGATGAAATATTGCAAAGTAATGATATAGAACAACAAAGTAGGATATCAAGAGTAACCAAGAATTTTACTGAGATTTCTGGGACTTTGGAAAGGTTTCGAAAGGTTTCGAAAGGTCTCGGGATTCAACTCGCACGATTAATGGTTAATACCTGCCCACCAGTCTTGTAACGGACGCCACGGTCAATCCGGGTGGAACCACGTGTGGCATCGATTCGCCGTGAAAATAGACACATAAATCTTTCATTTAGATTTTGTTTGGAGGAAAATGGAATTACAAAAGTATTTATTTTGGAATTTTGAAACAACCTACCTATTGTGTGAATTCAACACTTCTTCGGTTGAAGTTTCGCCAAGTTATTGGCCCTTGCTCCTTGTCGAAGTGCCAGAAGGGTTTCCTTGAGTTGCCAGGATGAAAGAGGGGGAAGAGGAGACTCAAAAACTGTTGGGGTTGCTCTTGAAAAAGTGGGGGAAAGGTGTGTGGGGGTGGCGGCCAAACTAGGGTTTTCTAGGGTTTGGCCGCCTACAAGATGCTCTCGGGTTGGAGCTTGGGTAAGAGGAGTTGTCGGCTAGTAGAGGGATGTTAGGGTTTAGTTGGTTAATAGACGGGGAATGTTAGGATTTAATTTGAGGAGGTTTTAATAAGGAATGACACTCCTAATTGCTTTTATGGAAAGGGTGCAAGTGGCTTTTCTAAAGGATGTTTGACTTTGGTCAAAGGTGCATGAATTTGTGCACATGGCTGTGCATAATTCAAATAAATTCAAAATAAAATTATTATATTATTGGTTGGCAACCTAGGGTGGTCCCCACTTGGCTAGGTTGGTTAGGATTGGGTCCTGTAAATATTTCTAGGTCGATTAAACACCGAAATGGCTAAAAAGGGTCTCCTGTGACATTTAAGAATAAATAGCATAAAGGATCTAAATTTTATGGCACACCCTTGGCATGCGTGTAGTAGGCTAAAAATAATCGAAACCGTATATTGGGTCGATTAGATTGGATCCAAGTCGAGTCCGGAAAACAACTTGGAAGTTATAGCTAGGATTACGGTAGATAGATTTTTGGCCCAAGTTGTGCAAAGTCAAACGGATGTTTTGAACAAGTTTAAGTGGGACATGATATATCAAATCGAAGATAAACTTGTCCATAACAAAATCCATGAAGAAAGTTTCGAACGATTGGTATTCTTACCAATCCAAAAATCAAAGCTACGGAAAAATGACCTCATGATCAAAATGATATTTAAGAAAAATATTCTATATAACTAAATGATTAAAATTTAATTAAAAATAACTAAAAATACTTTTAATAGTCAAAACCAAATATAATAAAATATCTATTGAAAATAATTTATTTAGAAAATTTAAAATAACTTTAAAATTTCAGGGGGCTTACAATTTTGTATTGATTCTGATAATACAGAAAAGAAGAAATTTGTAGCTATTTGATGTAACGAAAAATTGGTTTTAATGAAGTTCGGTATTCTTATTTTGGCTACTCTTTGTTTGCTTGTTTCTCTACCATGTCTTTTGGATGAATGTAAGGTAGTTGTAGAAGAATGGTTTAAAATAATCATTAATTTCAGTGTTCCTCTCTTTAGACAGTAGAGTTGGATAGAAGTAAATAGATGGGGTTCAAACCCAATTACCAATAAGATAATACGAAAGTTAATTTGTCCAACATTCTTCTCAAGCTGGAGCATATATATATATCTAATAGAAACAACAAAAGAAGACTGTCTCAAAAGTGGCATGATTCACCTTATCATGTTTGTCAAACTCCAAACTTTTATAGATCAGCAACACCTAAGAGAAATTTAGTAAGATCATACAGTTTTCTTTGAGAATTGACAAGAAAGCAAAATGTCTCGAGCTCATAGAATTTGGCTATTCAATACGATCATAGAAGAAACAAGAGTAGATAGTCAGATACCGTTGGTGGAAGGTTAAGGTCAAAGAAACCTTGACATTATAGGAGGATGGCGTTAGGAATAAGCAAATAGCCAGCGGCGACACACGAGCACAGGGAGAAGCAACAACAGTAGACGATAAGATCAAGAGGAGAGAACAACAACGATAGACAGATCAAAATAAAGAGAGTAGCAACAACAGTAGACATCGAAAACTCACCATCGATAGGGATCGAGACCTCATTAGGTGGAGGTTGACTAGCTATGGAGATAGGGTTCCTATAGTGGATCATATGGAGGTTGTTGTTGAGCCTGCTTCTGGCAGACTCTTCTGACAGAAGCACCTGAAGGATAAAAACGGGAAGTTATTTGTGAGGAAGAGCTGGAAAAAGAAGGAGAAGAGAGATGGAGAAGAAGGTCCAAGGCTACAAAACCCTAGCATTGATCTGGTGTAGAAGAAAAATTTTGAGAGAGAAAATAATCATTATTAATCTTTAAATAGTCTTGAGTTTGGACGATAGTACATAAACGGTTTTAAACTCCACTATAAACTAATATATATATTAATTTTCTCACAATAGTTTTTGTTGTCTAAGAAAATATCTGTAAAAAATCTTTTCACTGTGTGTTTCGATATTGCACCCCCAAGATTTCTTCTACTTTTGTATGTCTAAGTCCTGCAGTTATACTTGTACAGAACATTTTTCACATTCTCCTTTCTTTTACGCCTATATTATTCCTTTCACAATGCCACTTTTCCACCTAAAACGATTCTTAAAATATTTAATGCATTTTAAAGTCCCATTATCTGTTCAATCTTTATTGTTAAAAGGAAAAGCATAATTGTTGACAAAATCTGAAGTTTCTGAGAATTGCATGTGTAAAAAGTTAGTGGTTGAGAATTGAGATTATGCAGGGTTTGTGTTGCTCAAAGATAGTATCCGATGTGCATAATTTAAACCCTTCTTTAATCAGTTAGAGGCACTTTCCTTGTCTAGGTGGAAGAGAGTGATCAGGTTCCTAATGATTTATCTTGTACTCGCCGCAATTATCTGTAGTTATAAAGTAAAAAAAAGAAAGTAATATTTGAGGTAGTGCTATGATTTAGTTGACATTTAGGGTAAGCCAAAATGATGATACTGAATGTGATTTATTATTGTTATTGCAGGATTTTGAGGTTATAATCCCAGATCCTTCTAAAGTTCTTCAAGTTTCTGGCATGGTTGAGTCAAAATCAGTTGGCACATTGTCTCCAGTGCAAAAGCAAGATGGTCAAAGGGGACTTTTTGTTGATAGGGGTGTCGGCTCTCCTAGGCTTGTTAAATCAGCCAGCGGAAGTGCATTCACAAGCGATCTCAAGTCTGAATCTGAAACAAAGGTCTGTTCAGGGAAGATTTTTTTTTATCATACCACTTATTACCTCTCTAAAAGTTAATATAAAAGTTCTTATAGTTCATTTATTGTAATAAATGCTGGTCTGAGACCAAAGGTTCTGCAGTCCAATGGTTGAGACATTTTGTCCGCCTGTGCCTTGTCGGGGTCTGGCGCGCGAATAGGAGGGGAGTGGGGAGTGACTGGACCTAATCTAAAAGAACAACTGCTCCTGGTATCTGCTTTACCTCTTATGTTGAGGCTGGGTTGCAGAACTGAGGTGCATATGCAACTGCACCATCATACATTCCTTTACTGTGCGCAAAATACCTGAGTCAAGTTGATGACTGTTTCCTTATATATAGATGCCTTTCTTGACCAGGCAGCCAGCAACCTGCCCTCTCCACTCCATTATCTGCTTATCATGAATGTTACTTAGTTATGAAGGGAGTTGAAATGCGTGGAAGTAGCTAGGCTCCATATCTTTTGTTCATTGAACTTTTTCTATTATTAAGTCCATTGTTTCATGGTTTCTCTATGAATGTATTTACATAATTTTTAGTTTTTCTTTGCATTCCAACATGGTTGCAGTCTAGTATTTTATTTATAGTTAAAGGTTAGCTTTCCCTCTTTTGAATTTATATGAAACACTAACTGTCCTAATTTTTTCTTCCTCTGTTCTAATTGCTAGAAAGCCATGCCAGCGGCAGCTGGAGCTGTTGCAGCAGCAGCAGTAGCTGATCAGATGCTTGGTCAAAAGGAGGATAGTCACTTGGCAATTGTTTTGGTAAATATATATACACAATTTGTATCAATTTTCAATAAGTTGTCATACTTCATTTTTGGGATGCCTGTTGTTTTACTTTATAAGCTGTATATATTGATTCCTAGCCCATGATGACTTTTACAATGTGTCAAGAGAATAATGTCTTAAGAGGTGCTTGAATCCAAGAAGATCATAATGGCATTATCTTGAGGACAAATAGCTTTACAAGGAACATTATTGATGTGCATATGACATCTAGTCAATTATCAGTCTGAAATCTATTAGTTGTTCTTGTGTGACATTGAATTCTCTATCAAAGGAAGAACTGGTTTTCCTATTGGTGGATACTAGTTCTTGATTGTGTATTTTAAACTTTGTTGATGCTACTACTGAACTTTTTCCAGGCTAAACTAACCTTCTGATGTGCTGTGCAAACTTGTTTTGTCCTGTTATCCCTAGCCATTCTTTAAACTTAACTAGCCACTCGTTGAACTTATTGCAACCAGAATCATGGTAGATTGCGTTTTCCATTTCAAGCAAAATCAGTCCTGGACTACATTTCGATCATCATTCCTTGCTACTTGACTCTGTTGACAAACCAAATTTGGTGATGAAATGCCCACTTATTCTGGTCTCTTATTCAGAGCCATTCTTTTTCTGTAACTCATTGCAACCAGAGTCATGGTAAATTGACTTTTCCAGTTCAAGCAAGATCAGTCCTCTTCCATGTGCACTACCTGCTTCCTGATTCTGATAATAAGTATGAAGTTGAAATGGATAGCTATTAAGTGGACTGGTAAATCAGCTAAATAAACTAGTCGTCTAGTCGTCTGGTCCGTCTGTTACTGTATCAGCCAGTCTTTTTAGACAAGAAATATATTCAGCAATTTGATATGCCAACTTCCAACTATTCGTTTCCATTATCCTAAGGGCCGGTTGGTAACCAATATTTGGAGCAGAAAGTGGGGTTTCTCCTGTATTTGAACTTGGAAACCCTACTTTCAGTGTTTTCTCGACTTGGATTTGGATTTGGAATGGAAAGTGGGGGTGACACCATTCTAATTCCTGTATCCTGCATTTTGGCCCTCTCCACATCGTCTCTTCTGCTGAATGGATGTGCGCTGAAAGTGTGGTATTTATAATAATTTACTCTATACCAACATTACACCGTCTGGAAAAAAAACTTGGTAAAGAAAGCATCCATTGGCCCCACCTAAAATTTCTCAAAAGATTGACCTGATTCTAAGATAAAATATAATTAGGAAAGCAAAATAATTATTCCATATCAGCTCAAAAAATATGTGGTGATCAATATTAGAAAATTAGGAGAGAGAATTCCGTAACAACTTTATATATTAACACATAATTTAGAATAATTACATAAATGGTCATAAAGGATTAAGAGGGTATATCATCATTGGTCGATGTTGTCATGTATGATGGCTTCATGCATAAGGCAATTGTATTAGAGGGAGCTTCTTGCATGCATTATAATTTCATGGGGAGTTTTATTTGTTCAGTCATCTCTTTTTATGTTTTTGTTGCTTTCATGACTCATTGAAGGTAATTTTCTGATTTCTTTGATAGGGCTATTGATTTTGTATGATATAAGTACTAACTGTAATGCACACAACATACATATGATCAACTTGGCCTTAAAATTAATTATTAATAACATGTAACCTAATATCAGGTTAAAATGAAAGCTTTATTCAAAGTTAAGAATATTATTATTTTTGATAATTATTAACCAAATGACAACAATAAACAAGGACCATAGAAATTAGGCAGGATTTCAGCCTAACACATGATGTACTATTAACTGACATTTATTTGTGACTATATCAAGCAGCTAAGTGCACTCGCTATTACCATCTGGTGTGCGGAATTGTTAGTACAAGTGTTTGACTTTTGTTTCTTTGCAATTGAAATATGTTAGTGCTTTCTTTAAAAACTTTGTTGTAAATTGTAATAATCGATCTCTGCTTTCCATATTTCTTCAGAAGCTAATTTTGCTTTATTATTTGAATCCAAGTTTAATGGGTAATGAAAACAATTCCTCATTAAAAGTCACTTTTATGGCCATACTGAAGGTTCATATTAATTGTTCAAGTTTTAACTTTTAACTTTTAACGTGAGTTTAGAGTAGACATTTATTTTTGGCCCCAGCTATGTGAAATTTCTGGCTCTGCCACTGCTGCTGTTGATCATTTGGATGTTCAGTTCCAACAAAATATGCAGCATGTCTAGGATTTCATCATGTCTCGTTAATTCATGATATTGCTGCCATCGTGTTTACTATTCTGAAAGGAGGCTACCTAGACATAAACTCTGTGCTTAGGATTGGAAAACACTTGGCCCATGCCTAGCATCTATACTTCCTAAAGAGTTATATAAGCTGCTTAAGAGTCCAAAGCAAGTCCTGAGAGTAAGGAGAGAAATGAAAGTTCCGGGAAAGGTAAACGAGAATTGAAGAACAACTAGGACACATAAAAGTTAGTGGAACATTTGTTTATCATAAGACGCAATAGTTTTTTTTAAGTTGATATGTACTTTGCTGAATCAGAGTCAGCCTCATTGCATCGCTTATTATTCTTCTTCTTAAAATGTGATCGCCAGTTAGCATACACACCCCCACAACTTGCCCGCATATATTTTTTACGAGTTCCTTCATAACTTGCTTAAGTGCAGCAGCATTGTACAAACATTGGATCAATTTTTAACTATTTATATTTTTAATGTCTTATCATATAATTTATTGTAGGTTGGCTTGCCTGCTCGAGGAAAGACTTTTACAGCAGCAAAGCTTACAAGATACCTTAGGTGGTTGGGACATGAAACCAAACATTTCAATGTTGGGAAGGTGATTATTTTATTATATTCTATCCCTCGTACACTTGTAGTGACAGAACTTGTTCCTGTGCTGAAGCCTAACAACTGCGCTTCTGCTTGATTGTTGCATGAAATTTGATGGACAGTATCGTCGTCTCAAGCATGGAGTAAATCAGGTATTCTCGAATATGAACCTTTATTATATTATCCTTCTGTAATAACTGTTCGCGAACTCTTTTATCTTGCATAACAAGTTCTTGTTAAATCATCGTCATATTTTAATTAACATATTATAACACGCCAATGAAAGGCTCTATCATGCTATGCATTATCTGGAACTAGCGGTATACGCATGCTATTTTGTCATGAACTGCGAATATGAACTTACCAAATTATCGATGGCCATGAATTTTCATCAATATTTATTGAGTTGACTATTTATGCATGATTAGCTGGTTCCCATCTATGTTTTTTCTCATTGTTCATCCTTAATAAAGAATTTCTATATTCATGAAGGCTCCAAAAGAGAACTTCAGTGAGTTCATATGAAACTGCATAGTTACATCTTTGTGTTCATACTTCATTGTTGAAAACAATGCCATATCTTGGAGGTGTTCATTATATTAAACTGAATATAATGTGGTACCGTCTTACAGAAGTTTATAATCTAACATATTGTTAAAGAGGTATGTGCATAGCTTTTTGGCCCTGCTTTTATCTGACTTGGGGAAAATGTTCAAGCAGGGAGTCTTTTGATCTTAAATGGTTTAAACTATATCAAATATGCTTTTTAATGACATTTACTTGGGGGATTTATATGGTGCTTACTATTACTAGCTTTCCTTATCTGTGTGGTTCTGATTGTTGATATGTATTTATATGGATGTGAAATTTGTGATGCTCACATTTGTGTCAAATGGCGAGATCACAACAAGAACTCGCAAAACTTGTCATATTTCATAAGAGTGAGACACGGGAGGGATGGAGGGACAAATACTATATCATAACACAAATACTGCTAATTGATACCTCTTTATGTGGAAACCCCTAAACAGCATATATTAAAATGTAGAATGACATTAGGTTCTTCTTGGAAGTACTTACTGTGCTTTAAAATTATACTGCTGTGAGAATCCAGCTCTGTAGGGGCATAATGGAACAATGATAATATGTAACCTCAACTCCTAGAGTTTTGGTGTAACGACAGGGACTTCAACGATAGTTTTTAGTCTGGTTCCTCGGCCTCATATTTTGAAGGACCCAATGTGTTTTAATAGTGTATTTTCAATAAATATTTGAAAATATTAAGCGGGTTCTTTTAGCATGACATTCTTATCTTTTCAAGTTAGTATCTAACGTTTCTGTAGTACCATTATAGAAATAACCAGTTTATTTGTTCAAATTGGTGAAATATATAGAATCAATTGAAATTTCATTATTGCACATTGCTGGTAGTTCTATTTATGAGATGGATTCACGAATCCACTTTCAAGTCTTTTTGTTGAGCATCATGTATTAGTGATAAGATGATCCCAGTGTTTGGTAATTCTCAAATGACATATCGAGTTTTGTAGAGAATAATTGTTGTATCTTTTATTGATTGGCTACTCCACTACTTATAGGGAGTCTAGCTCCTCTTCATACTACATTTTCCAATGTGGGACTAAGTCCCTTATTAGTTCTCAACACTCCCCCTCAAGATGGGCGATAGATATTAATCATTTCCATCTTGTTACATTGCTTTGACAGACTTAATGAACTGAGACCCTTAGTCTGACAGTCTGCCACTTGTTCTTCTGAGCGAACATGATCAATCTTCAGTATCCTTTGTTCCAGCTTCTCTTTGATGAAGAATCGATCAATCTCGATGTGCTTCGTTCTGTCGTGCTGAACTGGATTGTTAGCTATACTTATTGCAGCTTGACTATCGCTCAGAAGACGTAACGGTGCTCCCTTGTCCAGCTTCAACTCTGTCAGCAACGCTTTCACCCACAGCAACTCCGACACTCCTAAAGCCATTGCTTTGTATTCTGCTTCAGCTGTAGACCGTGCTACCACTGACTGTTTCTTGCTTCTCCATGAGACCAAGTTTCCTCCTACAAAGACACAATATCCCGTGGTAGACCTTCTATCGTCTATGCAGCTCGTCCAGTCTGCATCGCAGTATCCCTCAACTTCTATACATCCATTCTTCTTGAACCATAGCCCTTTCTCCGGCGTCCCTTTCAGATATCTCAAGATCTAAAACACTGCATCCATATGACCCGTTCTTGGATCATGCATGTAGCGTCTTACTACACTCACCGCAAATGAGATATCAGGGCGAGTGTGCCCAGATAAATCAATCTCCCTACAAGTCGTTGATATCTTTCACGATCAACTGACTCTCCTGTTTCTGCTCCCAACTTGCACTTCTGGTCAATTGGAGTGACTGCTGCTTTGCATTCCAGCATTCATGTCTCCTTCAGCAGATCTAGTGCGTATTTTCTCTGTGAGAGAACAATTCCTTGTTCGCTTCACACACCTCGATACTTAGAAAGTACTTCATCGCTCCTAAATCCTTCACCTCAAACTCCTTCGCGAGTTTTGACTTCAGCTTAGCGATCTCGACTTCATCATTACCTGTGATTACTATATCATCCACGTATACAGCAAGTATAGTGATGTGGCTTCTTGTATGCTGAAGAAAGACCGTATGATCTGCATTTGTTTGATGGTATCCCATGCCTGTAACAGCCTTTCTGAATCTGTCAAACCATGCTCGAGGAGATTGCTTGAGTCTATATAGCGACTTCTTTAGTTTGCACACTTTTTCATGCGACGTCCCTCCGTCTGATTCTGTAGCGTAGCACCCTGGCGGGAGTTCCATGTACACTTCTTCTTGTAGGTCCCCATGGAGAAAGGCATTCTTCACATCTAACTGGTATAGCTTCCATCCATAGTTTGCTGCAATAGAGACCAGAGTTCTTACGGTGCTTATTTTCGCTACTGGAGCGAACGTCTCATCATAGTCGATGCCATATGATTGTGTGTATTCTTTTGCAACCAACCTCGCCTTGTATCGTTCCACTTTTCCTTCTAATGTCTCCTTTACTGTGTACACCCATTTGCATCCCACAGTTTTCTTTCCTTTGGATAATGGAACCAGCTCCCACGTCTTATTTTTCTCCAGTGTCCCAAGTTCTTCCATTATTGCAGCTTTCCACCTTGGATCTTTCTTTGCTTCCTGCCAACATTTGGGCAACGAAGTAGAGTCTAATGATGCAATGAAGGCTCGATAATTCGAAGAAATGTTAGAATAAGACAGGTAGTTGGTAATATCATGTTCATAATCATCAAAACGACTAGGAGCCTTACCCGCATTGATGCGAGAAGATCTCCTTAAGGGAGCAATAGGTGTTGGAGAGATCATATCATCAGAATCAGAGAGATCCGCATCAGAATCAGATTGATTCAGTGCGGGGGCAACATCTTCAAGAGTTGGAGCATGAGTAGACGAGGGACTTGGTACAGTAGGCACATGGCACGGTACAGGCACAGTACTGGACTTCTGCTGTCTCCTTCTGTAGACTTGGAGCTCCTTTTCCATTGTCTGCTGCTCCTTCTGTTTAACATATGTATCTTCTTCATCTTCTGTATCGGAGTCACTGCTTTCTCTCCCTTTCGTCCAGTTTTTTACGACCGGGCATGAGACCGATCCGACTACCACAGATGGGCTTATTTTCTCCCCCTCACATCTAACACCCTCTGTGTCAGGTGTGCCACCAAACGCTGAACCGTCATCCGAACCATAATATGGTTCCAGTTCTCTGAATGTAACGTCCATGCTTACAAACAGCTTTCGCTCAACTGGGCTCTAACATGCGTATCCCTTCTGAGTTGCCGTGTACCTGACAAAGACATATTTAACTGCTCTAGGGTCCAGTTTGTCAACTCCTGGCCTATTATCTTGGACAAAACATACACACCCAAATACTTTCGGTGGAACAGTGTACGTGGTTGCACCAGTAAGCATCTCTAACGGTGTCTTCCAGTCCAATACCTGAGATGACATTCTGTTGATGAGATAAGAGGCCGTTAACACCGTCTGCCCCCATAAGTGTTTCAGGACATTCATAGCCAGCATCATCGTCCGTGCGACCTCCAGCAGGTGTCCGTTCTTCCGTGACCACACCATTTTGTGCCGGTGTATAGGCACAAGAAATTTGGTACAGTATTCCATGAGTGGATAAATACTCAGCAACCTTCTTATTTGTATACTCCGTCCCATTGTCAGACCGTAAGCACTTAATTTTAGTACCATATTGTGTTTCTACCCGGCGATGAAAGTCCCGAAACGTCTCAAAGACGTCACTTTTATTCTTCATAAGGTAGACCCATGTCACGCGAGTATAACAATCAATAAAAGTGACGAACCATCGAAAATCGTTAATACCGGTTGTAGGACAAGGGCCCCATACGTCCGAATGTATCATATCAAATGCAGCTGAACTTCTACTTCCTGAACTCACATACGTGCTTCTGGTATGTTTATCCAACTCACATGCATTACAAAATAACTTCTCTTTATTAGCCCTTTGGTATAATGACGGATACATTCTACTAATAATTTTAAAAGAAGAATGACCGACACGCTGGTGGTGGAGTAGCCAATCAATAAAAGATACAACAATTATTCTCTACATAGTATCAGAGCCACAACCACAATTTTTTTTTTCCACCCCCTGCCCCTCCGACGCCCCCCCTGCTGCCGCCGACGAACCCACCCTGCTGCCCCCGACAGTTCCCCCCTGCCCCCCCCCCCGACCCCGCCCGACGCCCCCCTGCTGCCGCCGACGACCCCCCCTGCTGTCACCGACGCCCCCCGACGCCCCCTGCTGCCGCCGACGAAACCCCCCCCCCCCCCCCCCCCGCTGCTGCCCCCCCCCACACCCCCCTCTTTCGACCCCAACTGCTGTCGACCCCCCCTTTTTTTCCAAAACGAAAAAAAACCCTAATTTGAGAGAGAGGTTATGTGGGAGGTTATTCGAAGACGGATGGACGTCAAATGCTTTATTTGTACCATCTGTTCCTAGATTACGTCCTCCGGAATTGCAAAATACTTTATTTGTTTTTTCGGTCTCGATCTGCAAATTAGGATCTACATGTGCGCCGGTGTTGGCTACGTTAACAGCGCATTCGTAAGGTCTCTGTTGAAGACTTTACATAAAGACGACGACGACGAAGCCGACGAAGACGACGACGATGACGAAGCCGACGACGAATCACAGTTGAAGACGCCATGGATTCGATCAGTGGTAAACTGACAGCAGAAGAGATGAAGGCCTTGGTTGATGATATTTTATCAAAGAGATTAACCGAGGCAACCCCACGTGTGATCCATACTGATGTGGATCCGTCACCCTACAAAATGAAAAAGCTGGACAAGCTGAAGACGAAGTTGGAAGGAACGTCCAACTACTTGAAATGGTTACGGCAGGCAATGCGGACGCTGAAAGGACGATGCTTGGTTGGCTACGTCAATGGCCAAACCAAGGCGCAGATGATCCCTCCTCAAAGGAGTTTGCTATTTGGAAAATTGTCAACAATGTTGTGGCTGGATGGTTGACAGCCTCCTTGACCGACCAGATATCGGGCAATGTAGAGACGATGGAGGTTGCTGCTGATATATGGCAGACTTTGAAGGATATGTACTCAGGCTCAGGCAATCCTATGCGGGTCTTCCAACTGCAGGATGAACTTGATAGGGTGGCCCAGGACGACCGTACCATCTCTGAGTATGCAGCACTGTTGAAGAAGTACTGGTCTGATCTGGATTACTATGATCCTCGTGGGATGGAAGATGCACAAGTCGAACCAGCATTTACGAAACATTTTCAAAAGTTCTTGGATTATATTTCGCGACAACGGATGATGAAGTTCTTGAAGGGTCTTAACCCTGTGTTTGAGCATAGAAGGAATGTACTCCTCGCACAGCCCATGCTTCCAACCTTAGAAGAAGCCATAGCTGCCATGGCACAAGAAGAGGCTCGATTGAAGTTGATGTCCAACAAGGGCTACTTCCAGGGGGAGCCAGCCGCTGTTGACAAGTCTGCCCTTGCCGCCTTCAGTCAGCCTCCCTCTGTGGCCGATGTTTGCCACAACTGTGGTGACTCAGGACATTACATTGGATTTTGTCCAAAACCCCTGCAAAGTCAGTCGAGTGATCGTGGACGGGGCCGCGGAGGACGTCGAGGTGGTAGAGACGGTTATGCTGGTAGAAGGAAAAATTATTCTGGAAGACACAATATTCCGTGGTAGACCTTCTATCGTCTATGCAGCTCGCCCAGTCTGCATCGCAGTATCCCTCAACTTCTATACATCCATTCTTTTAGTTCTCAACAAGTTTACTATTATAACAGCAACAAATCCTTCATGAATATCAAGTATAGTGAACTAGTTTGATCTGTTGGAGTACTTAGAGCATTATATTTTCTTTATTTTGCCCAAGTTTCTTGGACACGGTGGTGCTCTAAGACCTCTTGACATCCTTGATAGCCGAACAATAAATCAAAGAAAAGAAAGAAATTAAATGAAGGATATCACTGAAAACATCATGATAGTTTACGAATGCATATTTGGACTATTTGCCATTTGTTCAGTTTATCACTTCGTGGAAAATCTAAAATTAGAAGGGTCGTATTGCCACAAGTGTCCCATTATGTGGGGGTTGAAGAGGATCATTATGTATGTAATTCAAGCTCCAATTTATGGAGGAGCTGCTTTTTGTGGCTCAAACCCACTCCCTTAAGGATCAAGCACCAACCCTTACTGTCGAGTCATGCAACACCCTATATCATCATTATCAGCGCCCCTCCCCCTCCTTCCCCCAACACACACATAATTGGACTATTTGCCATTTGTTCAGTTTATCATTTCCTGGAAAATCTAAAATTAAAAGGGTCATATTGACACAAGTGTCCCATTATGTGGGGGTTGAAGAGGGTCATTATGTATGTAATTTAAGCTCCAATTTAAGAAGCTGTTTTTGTGACTCAAACAACCCACTCCCTTAAGGATCAGACTCCAACCCTTACTGTCGAGTCGCGGAACACCCTATATCATCATCATTGGTCCCCCCCACCCCCAACCCCCACCCCCACCCCCACCCCCCACAAAACAACAACCCCACCCCCACCCCCACTCCAACCCCAATCCCCCATACACACACACACACCCCAAAACCACCCACCCACCCACCATGACCGTCTGTTGACCTGGCATCAACCCTCTATGTTGGTGCCACATTCCTAGCAAAGGTATTTATGAGAGTGAGATGCCATAAAAGTTATAAAACCTAGATAACCAGTTAGCAGCTAATTGGACCTCAACATTGTTGTACTTGAAATGATTATTATAAATGTAAAGTCTTCTCCTTAGCAAGTCTCTCTGCATCTTTAGCTATTCTTTGGCACGGAACTGATTCCAGCATAATTCTTACGAGATATGAAAACATGTTAGGCAATCTTTAGTTTCTTTTTTTTTTCTTATATTAATCTGGTGATTGCATTATGTGAATGGGTGCATGATTTGTTTTGTTGCGTAGGTTATGCTTATTTCAGTTACATTTTTCTTCTTATCCTTGCCACCTGTTTTCATGTGTGTTAGAATTATCCCTTGCCTTTTATTTTGATCTTCATCTGTTAATTTTTTGGATACTTCTCTCATCTTCTTTAAACAAAAAAAAATGATTGAAGCTTCTTGATGCAGTCTGCTGACTTTTTCCGAGCTGACAATCCTGAGGGCATGGAGGCACGCAATGAGGTGAGGACTAGATCCTATCCATGTTGTGTTGCTACTCATTCTTAAACTAGCTTGTCGTTCAAAAAGTATAATGGCTTGCACATGCGACTTGGGTTTTCTTGGCCCACCCGTAGTCACTTATAGCAGCATTGGATGATCTCTTGATCAGTTTATAATCATTCTTTAATGCCTTCATGACTAGTGTCATTGCAATGCCTCTTGCATAAGATTATTCATCTCTCTTTTTCACTCCGAAGAGCTATTGAAGTGGAGTGCATAAGCAGTACTGTTGCGTTATCTATATAGTTGAGTTAGGTGAGAATGTTGTTTATGCAATATTTCTGCCACAAGTTCTTGTTCTCCAATGTTCTTTTGTATTGCTTGTCTTAGGTGGCTGCCTTAGCAATGGATGATATGATATCCTGGATGCAGGAAGGAGGTCAGGTAATGCTGCTTTTTCTTTGTATATATGTCACCATAGATGGTTGACTTGGTTTAGGTTCATTCATAGGTTGGTATATTTGATGCCACAAACAGCACCAGCAAGAGAAGAAATATGCTAATGAAGATGGCTGAAGGAAACTGCAAGGTAACATGACAAATTGACAATATATGCTCTTGTTCATTGTCCAATGATAATTTGGTTTCTACCGTGTTTTATCTCTTTGTTATGGTTGGTAGTCCATTCTTTGCTTGCCAAGTTCCAAAATTGTCCCTCTTTTTGAGAGTTCAAAAGTTACCCCTCATGTCGGGAGAGGTCCATATGCAGAAGCTATTTAGTGTCTAAACTTGTAAGTTTTACGGAAAAACTATTTTGCTACCATGCGTGATATTTTACAATTTTTTTGCATACTAACAAGTATGTGAAATTTCCGTCACCTTGCAATTTAGTTTACTTGGTGCACGATTATCTTTCCGGAAGATGCTTGAGAAGTAGATTTTATCCTAAAAGTTGCAGTTGCATGAGAAATGCACTTTATACATAGATTTTCAAGTAGAGGAAACAGTGAGATGCTAGTGTTAAGTTTCAACTTCAGTTGATTAGTGAAGCTTGTGGATGAGATTCATGTGAATCCTTTCATTTCCTGAAGAATGGAGTCAGGTGGAAATGATAATTTTACATTTTCAGGAGTTATATTGCCGGGAAACTTTAAGGCAATACATTCATTGTTTCTTCCTGGAGGATAACCACATATATTGGAACATATTATCTTGCAGTTGCTGATAAAATTTTCGGAGTTGTAGAAGATTAGAATTCTGGAGACATTTATGTCATTAACTTATTCAGTACACTCTTGCACGATATTTGTCATAATACTCGAAAGGCTTATGCTCTTTAAGAAGCCTATCTGAAGAGGAAATAAAAATAAGCAAGACATTCTTCCATTAGGAAAACCATGTAGTTAGTGTTGGCAAAATTTAATAATCATAATTGTTACAATAATATAAATATATAATCCTGTCCCTCACTACAACTCTAAAGTTTTGGTGTAGCTGCAGGAACTTCAACATGGTATCAAAGCAACCCGGGTTCTAATCTCCTATGGCGCTATGCGGATTTATAAACTATTATACCGCTGTTCAAATCCAGCTCTTTGCTGAAAATTGGTTGCCGACTTATGGGGGCGTGTAGAATAATATAAATATATAACTTTCGACCCTCACTGTAGCTCCATAGTTATGGTGGAGTGGCATGGACTTTGACAATGCCATTTTCTCGGATAAACTAAGAGCCCTTTTGGACCTAGTTTTTTGAACTGAGTCTAGAAAACAGAGTTTTAAAAACAGAGTTTTTGGAGCTACTGTAAGGGTCAAAAGTATACTGCTGTTCAAATCCAGCTCTTTGCTGAAAATTGGTTGCTGACTTATGGGGGCATGTAGTATAATATAAATATATAACTTTCGACCCTCACTGTAGCTCCAAACTTTCGGTGGAGTGGCATGGACTTTGGCAATGCCCTTTTCTCGGATAAACTAAGAGCCCTTTTGGACCCAGTTTTTTGAACTGAGTCTAGAAAGCTGAGTTTTAAAACATAGTTTTGACCCAAAAATTGAAGAAAGGGGTTTGGGTGTCTAGAACTTGTTTTTGAAAAATGAACATGTTTGGATCATAGTTTGCAGTATGGCTGATACCGATACGATACGGCCGATACCGATACGGTTTGGCATGTCCAGATCCGATACCACCACTATCGATAGTGATTTATACCGATGTTGGGGGTCCCTTTCCTAGTCAATTTTGCAACGAAAATTGAACGAAAAAGACCGATCGACAGGGATGTAAATGCATAATTAAAAGTATGTAAATGAACTATTATTTTATTCGATTTCAGAACTACTAACTTAACTAAGAAACAACACAAAATACTGAAACATATGCCTAAATGTAGATTTTTTTTTTATTTTTTTTAATTTGTTAATATTTATTTGCTTTTTCGAGACTAAAAAATCAGATACTCTGACCCAAAACAGTTGATACTGAAGATATCGCCCTTCCCGATACTCATAGGAAGGGTTCGATACCGACACTGCGAACCTTTTGGATATGCAAATTGAACACGAAGTTCTATACGTGAAATTACCAATTTGGGACAAATGGATGTTAAAGTGAGTAAGCTGTTCTTTTAAGTTGTTAGACGAGGAGGTTTTAAATTATTTTTTTAGTATTCTATATTATAAGTATAATTAAACTACCATCATATAATTAAGTAAATTGATATTCCCTTTTAATATTACAAGCAATACTAGATGTTGGAATATCCTATTGGTATTTTTGGTATGTTGGAATATGTGTTGGAATATCCTATTAGTATATTTGGTATGTTAGAATATGCCATAGGATATTCCTATAGAGAGTTAATGTAATGAGAATATGCCATAGGATATTCCTATAGAGAGTTAATGTAATGAGGAGGTTGTAAGGCTATAAATAGCCAAGAGATTATCAATAAAATATAACTATTTTCTACATGGTATCAAAGCCACCTTTCCATAAACCCTAACCTTCCCCCTCTTATCTTCTCTCTCTCTCCGCCACCAAACCCTAATCCGCGCACAGCAGCCCCCCTTCCCGTGCCTGCTGCTGCTGCGGCGGCTGCTGCCCGCTGTGGTACGCGCACCGGCCGCCCCTCCCACGTGCGCGCCGCCCTCTCTTACCGCACGTAACGGCACCGTTGTTGTCGTTGTTCGGATCATTCCGAAAGAGGACACCGATGCCTAGATCTGATAAAAATAGACATGTTCGGATCTAGGAGCGGACGACGAGGACGGACGTGAGTCGTGGAGCGGACATGACGTGATCGGAGAGGAAAACCATCGATGGAGGAGATCATCAAGAAGCTGGATCCTGCAGAGGTTGCGACGTTGATGAAGTTGATGAAGATGTCGGCTGGTGAGAGCACGACACGAACGTCGCCGAAGTTGGAGCTTCCCTCCATCGATCTGAAGTTTGATGGACCAACTACCTACTTGAGTTGGCCACGACGGGGAAGGAGAACCCTCGCAGAGAAGACACAGCCGAATGAGGGCTCGACAGGACGAAGAATACCGTCATGACATAAGGGAGAGCCCCGGCAGTGCTACAACTGCGGAGAGGTGGGTCATCTGAGGTATGCTTGCACCAAACCACCCAAGGGAGATTCAGGCGGTAGACGTGGACAGTTTGGAGGATGTGATCGTGGTTGTAGGGGTCGACGGGGCGGTCGAAGAGGTTGTCGGGCGAACCTGTTGGTAGCAGAAGGCGAGGAGACAGCTGACGGTACCTATACTGAGGAGGATCAGGCACTGCAGAACATGTTGGAAGTACTCAGGAGGAGGCAGAGAGCGTCGAGCGATGGAGACAAGAGGAGTAGGACCGGGGAGGCGTCCACCTCATTCTTCGCCAGAGGAAACGATGTCATGTATGTCCATCCGTCGGTGGAAGGCACTGACGACTCGCTCGCCCTTGCATCTATGTCTTCCCTCAGATCGTCGGATTGGATTATCGATTCGGGTGCGTCTCGACACGTGACATGAAATGATTGTGAGTTTTCTTCCTACACTCACCTAGTGTCACGTCCCACTCCCGTAGGAGCGATCGTCCTCGCTAAGGCGTGATGCCGCACGAGCCTAGATTGCGCTCGTGCAAGGCGGATTCCATAACGGCCGATTTCAGCGGCTGCGACGGGGTCGTCGCACAGAAGTCCCGAGCAGAGACATTGAATAATAGCAGCGGAATTTAGAAAGCAAACACAAGTCATTGCAAAACACACTTTTATTGATATTGAAACAAGGTTACATTTAGGGCGCAAGGCCAAGATTACAATCACTCTCAAGCTCACTCATCTCATATTACAAGTCACTCAGCTCTCTCTCATCTCTCAATACAAGTCTTGACTCCAGCGGAAGCTTCGGAAGGCGACGTCCATACATTATGTCCTGTATAAGTCTTAATACATGCGGCCGCACGCTTCGAATCGCCAAGGAACTCCGTGCCTCGACGCATCCAAACGAGCTCCGCGCCACGAGCTTCTACCTGTGCCTGCACATGTAAACTATGTGGGTGTCAGTACTCAACTGTACTGGTGGAATGAGCTCCTCGTCTACCCATACAAAACCGACACGTTTGATTTACTTTGTGCAATACAAGTCCCTTTTCGATTGTCTTTCTAGTCTTGCCTTAGGATCAGTTTTAGGACCGACACCTTGGCCTATTCTGTGTCGCTAGACCATCCCGTGCTTGCGTTAACAATGTTAACTCATGCTTTGCCTCTAGACCCTCCTTGTGCCAACAACGTTAACCTATCAAGTCGTGCTTGCCTTACAGCCAAAATCAGAGACGCAACTATGCAATAAGACTTCATTCCCGTGTGACCGTGCTACAAACCCTTGTTGAGGCCGTGTCTCGCAACTCAATGAGACTCGATCATATCGCCGCCACGCGGCCCTTCGCTTCAATCACCAACTGACCCAACCAGGACTTGTGGACTAAATGTCACTCGACCGACTCAATCATAACTATGCAACTTATATGCCGACAACATAAGACTCGACGCCACATCTCGTGCCAAAGCACGTCGCCTACGTTGCAACCAAATTTTAAGCCAACGTTGTGTTCAAACTATACACACACATTCAACTCGACTCCTTGATACAGTGTACTCAATACTCGACTCAATCCAAAGGCACACTCGCGGATTGCCGTCCGTGCCGACTCATCTATATGAATTAGTTACTAACATGACAAGCTATCCTGGACTATAGCCTTGTTATTCGGCGACCCTTTCAACGCAAGTAGCTAGTCCCGAAGAAAGTTCCCGAATAACCCGAGCGGTTCGTCCAGCTATGGCTATACTGTGTTTCCCCCTAGGCCGGATCGGTCCTGAGGCCCCAGGTTGTCGATCCGAGGAAACTCACCCTTGTCGACAAGTTGACTGTCACGCCCCTCTCCCGTAGGAGCGATCGTCCTCGCTAAGGCGTGATGCCGCACGGGCCTAGGTTGCGCCCGTGCAAGGCCAAGTCCAGAAACGGCCGATTTGAGTCTAGGCCACAGAGTCGCACAGAGTGTCCCCATTTGCAGCGGAAAGTAAATGAACACAAGTAGAAGCGAATTCAAACTCTTTATTGATTTTCAAGAAGTTTACAAGCGGCGCTAGGCCGATATTACAAATCGCTCAAGCTCTCTCTCTCTCTGAAACATAAAAGGGCGTGCCAAGTGGCTTACAAGATGGAATGATTCATGGCGATGTTCCGATACATTATGTCCTGTATAGGGTGCTTCAGCTTCTTGCAACGTTCCAAGGCCCCAGAGTTAGCTCCGCGCCTTAGCACGTTCGATGGAAGCTCCGCATCCGCCGACGTCTCCTGCATCCTGCAAGCAGACTGTGTGGTTATCAGTACATTGTTATGCACTGGTGGGGAGGCTAGCTCGCCCACAATGCTATCATTACCAAACACGTTCCATTTACTTTTGTGCACCATCTATCATTCATTGTCTTTCTAATCTTGCCTTAGATCAGTTTCATGGCATATTTCGTAACCTATCTCGTGTTGCCGAATTCAAATGTCGCATGGAAATGCATGCACGACTTACCCATACTTACCGTCCGGCCTTCCCTGTCCAAAGTAATCCAAGTTAGTCAACAATTCATGTGTAATAACGTAACGTGATTCTTGGAAACATTCAATATCAAGGGCGTGTCCCTGCCTCAATTTCTAGTGCGTCGTAGGCGTATTCTCTAACTCATTGTACAAAGTATTCATTATCATTTGGTGTGATACATTTCAAGCCGTTCAGTAAGCGATTGTTCATTTAACTTAGACTACTTTGATTTCAATGCAAGGACTTGCACGTGGATAGCCACCAGCAAAGCCCACTTAATCTATATGCACCGGTTGCTGGCATCACAAGCCATTTGGACATTTCTCCTTGGTATTTTTCAACTTAGCGTAGGGTGATGACTGGTACACCCCGTTAAGTCTCTTGAAATATCCTGCACTTACGTCTCCCGGTGCCCAAGCCCGCACCCAGGCAGCCCGTAAGCCCCGCTTTTGATTCCGCCTAGGCCGGCCACGGTATACTCCACACAACGCCCGTGCCGCAGAACCACTACACGGCCACGGTATACCCCCCATCGTCCGTGCCGTTTGTCCACGACCATTTCGTATTATCTTGTCATTTTAACTTAACGACTATCTCCGAGCCGTAGGCTAACCCTTAGCCATAATGCGTTATCGACCAGGTTGGCGTCCGTGCAGCGCGGGTAGCGAGCCCCGTTGCACGTGCCCGTCACACCTGTCGCTAACCATTCTTTCCTTTCTTATCTTTCATGTATTCTTTCTTTTCTTTCTTTCTTTCACTTGTTCGTTCATTCATTGATTCACGTATTCATTCATTCATTCGTTGATTCATTCATTCAAGCATTACGCAACTCCCAGTACGGGAGCCGCCTTGGCGACCCATCGGTCCCATAGTCTTTCAATGCTGCTAAACTCTACTCCGAACAACTATGTTGATAGTCTTCCCGTTTCATTGTTGTAAACCATTCATTGTTTCATTGTTTGAACGCATAAGGGACTTGAACGTAAGCTTGTGTCTTAGCACGAGCGTAGGGCGCGGTGCGAGAGTTTCTATATTGCCGAGTTCTTTTCCATGTTCTAATCAAGCATACAAGATGAGATTAGTCCCTTAGCTAGGTGCGTTGAGTCATTTATTAGCATGCACGGTGTTATCGTCTAGCGATTCTCGTGATAGTGTCCGTATTGTCATGTGTCTAGGCTTAAGCAAAGACGGGTTCATCGGAGCCACCCACCTTAGCGATGTTCGCATCGGCTGAGCGATACTCCGAGCGCGCTTTTGAAAGTCTAAGTCTGGATTCATCTTGACAGGCCAATGTAAGCCCTGCATCGATTCTTCATCAGGTCGATGCCAACTCTCCGGGTCGACGGCTCGTTCGAGTCGTTGTACTTGCCGTTTGAATCGGCGTTCCGCTAGGGCAGAGCGGGTCGTTACATAATACACCACTCAAAATAAGTCTCGTCCTCGAGACTTTCTGAGTGCAGGTCATCCTACCATTCCTTAACTCGTGTCGTCGTGTTTCTTAGACAATTTCATCGAACGGCTCTATCGTTCGATGGCATCGAACCATACTTGATATCTTTCTAAGTTTCGTGTTGCACGCGTTTGGTCGATTTTATTGAATAGCCTTTCATTCATTTTAGAGTTGATGGTACTTATTCAATTCAAGTGTTTCTTCGTCTTGGTTGCTATTTCTCCGTGTCATGGGACGAAAATGGTTTTACGAGGCACGTTGTAATTCGTCAAATGCGAGGGTCGTAGGCTGAGGCAAACTCACTTTCATTTATTTCGGTCATCGAGATGACCCGATTCGCTTCTCAAGCGTTTGTGTCAACGAAATCAGTATGATTTCTTCTTACCGGGGTCGACCAAGTCTAAGTAATTTTCGTCCGATTCAAGACTAAGTATTGCACTATCAATGGTTCAATTCGTTATACCAATTTTTACTTCACGATATCGATTCCATATCATTTACTTGTTTAGGGCCAATCTTGTCATCGTTCACGCACACTCTACCTACACGTTTCTTTGATTCCGAGCCACGCTCGTACTAGTATCGTTCCTTTCTCTTAACATGATCTCATGTTCTCGACACTCTTCCATTCCTCAAGTCATGCTTGAACTCAATGTATCACTTGGCTGGATCGTGCACGCATTCCAAGCGTCCCCAAAATACATGCATTCAGCCAAGCCGCATGATCTAGAATTGTCATTCTCACTCGAGTCGCATCGTGCACATACTCAGGCGTCCCTTAAATATATGCATGTCAGCCGAATCTCGTGAGCAGGATTTCCTATTCTCGTATCATTCAATCCATCCATGTTAATCCTCGAGATCAATCTTTTGATTGCTAACACTTGAAACAGGTGCGTCTCGCCTAACCGCTAGGCCATTTCTCAAGGCTAAGTCAATGTCAGGATTGGAATCATAGTTCCCCAACAATAATGCCAACACTGACCAGGGTCGAACCAAAGTCGGTAGTACGGGGTTTTCTACCTAAGCTCGCGTCACTCATATTTCTAAACATCGAGCACGATCACCTATTCGCATCAATGCATTCGTTACGTGTATTCGAGTCCATTCAAATCACTAATTCTAACCAATTCATGTATTCGATCACGAGGTCGTCTAGCTTTGACAATACGTTGCGCCCCAATCTCACACGAGTCCGATTATCCACGGTGGTTCATGAATCACCATGCAACGCTCCCGTGGAATAATCATTCTCATCGGAACGTAACTCTTGCTTGCGTCTAGACTAATTCATTCTCGATACGCGGATTGGACCTACGCAATCCTCAAGCTCAATCATCAAGCACACAAAGTCATTCTCAAGTTCACCTTCGCGTCACCACAAGTCGAAGCACACAAATTGCCACGCCATGCTAGTTCAATCACCCCCGCTGTATGAATCATCATACCAGCGCTCACGCGGAGTGATCGCCCTAATCGGTGTGACGCATGTGCGAGGCTGGAGTTGCGCTCGCATAAGACAAGCATGTCGACGTTGGGGTTATCGTCGAAGCAATCCAAACATTTTATTTTCATCCAAGCCGAGATCTCTATTCGATAGTCCGACCGTCATTCATTCAACTAGAAAATCCTCGAGCCACATCTATATTTTCCTCGACACGTTTCAACATCACGAGTATAGCATCCATCGGAACAATGACATTGGCACGATCGTCATTCGCCGAGTCAGAGTACCCCCGAGTTATCGCATATCGATCTTTGATACGCCTCAATACCATCGACGATATGCGTAACCTGACGATCTTCCTTTGCAACCAATTTCGAGTCGTGCGTTGATGCTGTTGTCCGAGTTGGATATTCCACAATTTTCTCGATATTCAAGATCAAGTTCGATCGCTATTCCTCGAGCTTATTTCAAGATTGTTGTTTAAAACTCAAGTCACATTTCATTTGAATCAATCCGAAATCGTACGTGCGATCCTCTAAGTTTCTTCGATCAAGACCATTCATTTTCATTCATCGTTCCGAATCATTTTCTAACATGCGTTGCCCATTCACAAGTTGTCCGAACGACATCTCGCTCGGGACTTTCGAAGTCACGATCAACTAAGCGTGACGCGTTCTAAGGCTCTGCGCTATCGCATCGCTTTGCCGACATACTCGTTTTATTCGTATATCCTTTAGTCTCGCTCGAACAATTTCTATAATGTCCATACACCACTCAGGGTTCGAGCCACTCGATTAGTCGTCGACACTCATTCTTATTCTTCTTTGAGCCTATCACATACACCACTCGGGTTAAAGTCATTCTATAAATCCTCAAGAGATCATTCGATTCCCACTCGATATGTTCAATCGTGCGTTCGCCCATTCCTCAAAATCTAAATCAATCTTCCGTGCACGCCTAAGCGTGAACTCGATAGTGTTCCTATCGATATACACTCTAAGAGTAGTTTCGTTCCCGACCGAGCGGTACTTGATATCGCTCGCAACTCGATTGCACCAAAAAGTCGAGGTGCGGGACACGCGGACTAAGTTGTGCCGCATGACCATCTCGTGCGGACTATTTCCGAGTTTTGCACGCTTAATTGCTAGGTCGACGCAAGACTAGTCGGACACGCACGCGACATGTTAACTTAGCATGTGTTCTCTATCGAGTCAAGTTCAACATCGTTCGGCACAAAGGCCTTCGCCTATCAATCCCGTTCAACCGAGTACTTGTACGAGCTTTTGAAAATATTAGACTTATTGTATGGAACATCCCAAGGCACAATGAGAGAGAGCGTACACTTCCTTTGTTTCAACGAGCTTTCAAAACTGAGAGAATCGAAATGAAGTCCAAGGACGTAAAGCCGTGCTCTGATACCAATCTGTCACGCCCCGCTCCCGTAGGAGCGATCGTCCTCGCTAAGGCGTGATGCCGCACGGGCCTAGGTTGCGCCCGTGCAAGGCCAAGTCCAGAAACGGCCGATTTGAGTCTAGGCCACAGAGTCGCACAGAGTGTCCCCATTTGCAGCGGAAAGTAAATGAACACAAGTAGAAGCGAATTCAAACTCTTTATTGATTTTCAAGAAGTTTACAAGCGGCGCTAGGCCGATATTACAAATCGCTCAAGCTCTCTCTCTCTCTGAAACATAAAAGGGCGTGCCAAGTGGCTTACAAGATGGAATAATTCATGGCGATGTTCCGATACATTATGTCCTGTATAGGGTACTTCAGCTTCTTGCAACGTTCCAAGGCCCCAGAGTTGGCTCCGCGCCTTAGCACGTTCGATGGAAGCTCCGCACCCGCCGACGTCTCCTGCATCCTGCAAGCAGACTGTGTGGTTATCAGTACATTGTTATGCACTGGTGGAGAGGCTAGCTCGCCCACAATGCTATCATTACCAAACACGTTCCATTTACTTTTGTGCACCATCTATCATTCATTGTCTTTCTAATCTTGCCTTAGGATCAGTTTCATGGCATATTTCGTAACCTATCTCGTGTTGCCGAATTCAAGTGTCGCATGGAAATGCATGCACGACTTACCCATACTTATCGTCCGGCCTTCCCTGTCCAAAGTAAACCAAGTTAGTCAACAATTCATGTGTAATAACGTAACGTGATTCTTGGAAACATTCAATATCAAGGGCGTGTCCCTGCCTCAATTTCTAGCGCGTCGTAGGCGTATTCTCTAACTCATTGTACGAAGTATTCATTATCATTTGGTGTGATACATTTCAAGCCGTTCAGTAAGCGATTGTTCATTTAACTTAGGCTACTTTGATTTCAATGCAAGGACTTGCACGTGGATAGCCACCAGCAAAGCCCACTTAATCTATATGCACCGGTCGCTGGCATCACAAGCTATTTGGACATTTATCCTTGGTATTTCTCAACTTAGCGTAGGGTGATGGCTGGTACACCCCGTTAAGTCTCTTGAAATACCCTGCACTTACGTCTCCCGGTGCCCAAGTCCGCACCCAGGCAGCCCGTAAGCCCCGCTTTTGATTCCGCCTAGGCCGGCCACGGTATACTCCACACAACGCCCGTGCCGCAGAACTACTACACGGCCACGGTATACCCCCCTATCGCCCGTGCCGTTTGTCCACGACCATTTCGTATTATCTTGTCATTTTAACTTAACGGCTGTCTCCGAGCCGTAGGCTAACTCTTAGCCATAATGCGTTATCGACAAGGTTGGCGTCCGTGCAGCGCTGGTAGCGAGCCCCGTTGCACGTGCCCGTCACACGTGCCCGTCACACCTGTCGCTAACCATTCTTTCCTTTCTTATCTTTCATGTATTCTTTCTTTCCTTTCTTTTTTTCACTTGTTCGTTCATTCATTGATTCAATTACGTATTCATTCATTCATTCATTCGTTGATTCATTCATTCAAGCATTACGCAACTCCTAGTGCGGGAGCCGCCTTGGCGACCCATCGGTCCCATAGTCTTTCAATGTTGCTAAACTCTACTCGGAACGACTATGTTGATAGTCTTCCCGTTTCATTGTTGTAAACCATTCATTGTTTCATTGTTTGAACGCATAAGGAACTTGAACGTAAGCTTGTGCCTTAGCACGAGCGTAGGGTGCGGTGCGAGAGTTTCTGTATTGCCGAGTTCTTTTCCATGTTCTAATCAAGCATACAAGATGGGATTAGTCCCTTAGCTAGGTGCGTTGAGTCATTTATTAGCATGCACGGTGTTATCGCCTAGCGATTCTCGTGATAGTGTCCGTATTGTTATGTGTCTAGGCTAAGCAAAGACGGGTTCATCGGAGCCACCCACCTTAGCGATGTTCGTATCGGCTGAACGATACTCCGAGCGCGCCTTTGAAAGTCTAAGTCTGGATTCATCTTGGTCGGCCAATGTAAGCTCTGCATCGATTCTTCATCAGGTCGATGCCAACTCTCCGGTTCGACGGCTCGTTCGAGTCGTTGCACTTGCCGTTTGAATCGGCGTTCCGCTAGGGCGGAGCGGGTCGTTACATTGACCAATGACCATGCAAGATCCGACACAAACTAACGTCTCACACAGTCATTCCTCTTCCAATGTTACCATCTCTTTCAAACCAATATCAAGACTTCTATCCTTGAGATCCCTCGACGACCCAAGGTCGCGAGCATTCTCCCTTGATGCTCCTTGAGATCCCTCGACGACCCACGGTCGCGAGCCTTCTTTCCATGTTACCATATCATTTCATTCAACTCATGAATGCCTATTCGATAGTCCTTTCTCCAATACTCATTAAATCAACCGTGGTTCATGTCTTAAACACTAAGTCTGTGCATCGTGCCTTAGGCCCATCGTGCTCTACGCGACACTATGGCCCAACCCATACTCCATAAGACTAGCTTTGAAACCGTAGGACTTCGTGGCTATACTCAGTCGTAGAACTCATAGGACCGTGCTTGGAATGTCTTAGGTCGACCACCATCACTTGCCTAACTTAATCAAGCCTACAACTTAACCCAAGGGACGAGCAAAGGCTATGTCAAGCCTTGCATCGTGGAAGCGTGCATGCTTTATCGAGCATTTACGCGGGCGACGCCTATGACTTAGGCTAATTCCCAGTTTGTGTCAAAGACCAACTTTTCCTTCTCCCAAGCCACGGGACGAAGGATCGAGTGTCATTTTCAAAGCACACCGTGCACAAACTCTAAGCCGACCGTTGGACCTTTCCATATTCTAACTCAATTCGACCCGTCGGGATTATTTCTTTTAGCTATGTGAATTCATCTCTTTTATTATCAAGCCTACTTGTGCAAGTTGAAAATATACGATTTATTATGTGAAGGTAAAGATGAGGCGAGTTCACCGAAACTACCCCACCTGAGTGAGCGGTCGCCTCGACCGAGCGATGTCTTCGAGCAGCCGTTGCAAGGCTGAGTCCGAACGCCGTCGGCGTTTCGATTCCTCCGATTGACTGAGCGGGACGGGGCACTACACCTAGCATCGACGGACAGCATTCAAACAGCTGATGATACTTTCCAGCCAGTGGTTGGTAAGGGTACTGTCGATTGTACATGTTCAGTAAAATTATCCAATGTTTTGCATGTTCCTTCTTTTTCAGTCAGTCTTTTGTCCATTAGTTCTATAATCCTCCAATTAAAATGCACTGTCTGCTTTGATATTCCTAATGTGATCTTCCAGGAGAAGGAGACGGGACGAAGACTTGGGCCTGGCAATTGGCATGATGGACTGTGGTACCTGGATCGAGAAGGGCTGGATTCAGCATTAGTATCTATGGCGGAAAAGGCAGGGATGAAAGGGCCGAAGAAGATGAGTGCGGAAGATACATTATGACTCCACCACAAGAGGTTGGAACACTCTTCATTTGGTATTTTAAGCAAATTATACCTTGTAATTTATAAAGAAGTTAACAAAGAGAAACTAGTTTGTGATGCTTGTGAGTTAGGCAAACTTACTAGGAGTTCATATGTGAGTAACGGTCATAGGAGCTCATCTGTTTTTGATGTGGTACATTCTGATGTCTGGGGGCCTTGTACTACTACTATGAATGGTTACAAATATTTTGTTACCTTCATAGATTGTTTTTCTCATACTACTTGGCTGTATTTGATGAAAAATAAGAGTGAGGTTCCCTCCTGTTTTCAGGACTTTCACAAACATGTCCAGACTCAGTACAAGCCAGTGGTGAAGGTACTGAGGTCTGACAATGGAATGGAGTACACCAACAATACACTTGCGGAATACTTGTCCGCCCAAGGAATACGACATCAGACCACCTGTGCATATACACCAGCACAGAACGGATTAGCGGAAAGGAAGAACAGACACCTCCTGGAAGTGGCGAGAAGTATGATGATAGACATGAATGTCCCACAGAGTGTGGGGATATGCAGTATTGACAACAGCTCAACTGATCAACATGATGCCTTCAAAGGTGTTGGGATGGAGGTCTCCATGCGAGATGCTGCAGGAAAATAATAGTGGGGTGCTCCCACTAAAGGTGTTTGGCTGCGTATGCTTCGTGAAGGACAACAGACCGTCGGTAGGGAAGCTTGATCCTCGAGCAATCAAGTGTATCTTTGTGGGCTACTCGGGAACTCAGAAGGGGTACGTATGCTGGAGTCCAGTGGAAATTTTTTTTTTGTAAGTATGGATGTTCACTTCAGGGAACATGAGCCACACTACAGTCAGGAGGGAAACCCAAATATCTCACCTGATACTGCAAGTATGAGGTGAGAGGGGGAGTTGTTGGGAAGCATTTCGACTGATCTCGGAGTATGACTTGGAGGAACAAATATTGTACAGGAAGGTGAAAAGGGACAGGAGGAGAAAATAAGAGGTGTTAGGCCCACAGCTCAGGGGGATACTTACATACAGCAGGCGAGAGAAGCAACTTGCAGGACCAGTTCCTACAGTGCCAGTGCTAAGTCCCTTGCCTGCGTCCGTCTTGACTCCTGAGACACCTACACCACCACCTTCCCCTTCAGGTGATATCCTTCCTTCTCCTCCTCCCCAACCATCATCAGTATGGAGGTCCACTCGCAGCAATGCGGAAAAACCTCCTGATAGATATGGTTGGGACCTTGCTAAATTTGTCTCATATGATCATGTCTCTTCTCATGGAGCTTTTATTGCATCATTGGATATTGTTACTGTACCTAACAATTGGCAGGTAGCCAAGAACGATCCAAAGTGAAAAACAGCTATGCACGAGGAGTTGGGAGCTCTAGAAAAGAACCGAACTTGGGAGCTGGTGAGACTGCCAGAAGGGAAGAGAGCAGTCGAATGCAAGTGGATTTTCACTGTGAAGCAGAACCCAGATGGACCGGTTGAGCGCTACAAAGCTCGATTGGTGGCAAAATGATACAGTCAGACGTACGACATCGACTATGACGAGACCTTTGCACCAGTGGCGAAGATGAGTACTGTCAGGACCTTGATCTCTCTGGCAGCCAATAGAGGATGGAAGCTACACCAACGGGATGTGAAGAATGCATTTCTTTATAGGGATCTAGTGGAGGAGGTGTACATGGAGATACCACCAGGATTCGGCACCAATCAGACAGAAGGCAAGGTCTGCAGGCTGAAGAAGTCCCTCTATGGACTGAAGCAGTCTTCTCGAGCGTGGTTTGACAGGTTTAGGAGAGCAATGATAGGGATGGAATATCAGCAGATCAATGCTGATCATACTGTGTTCTTCAGACGAAGAGGAGGCTACATCACTATGCTTGCGGTGTATGTGGATGATATAATTATCACATGCGATGATGAGCAGGAGATCGCCCAACTCAAGGGGAAGCTTGGCAATGAGTTCGAGGTGAAGGATCTTGGCCCTCTTCGATACTTCCTTGGGATTGAGATTGCTCGAGATACAGAGGGAATTGTTCTTTCTCAGAGAAAGTATGCACTGGACCTGCTTACGGAAACATGGATGATTGGATGCAAACCAGCTACGACACCGATAGACCAGAAGTTCAAGCTGGATGCTGAAGTCGGAGAACCAGTTGACCGGAATAGATATCAGAGATTGGTGGGCAAGTTGATCTACTTGAGCCACACCCGACCTGATATCAGATTTGCGGTCAGCGTAGTGAGCCGCTACATGCATGACCTCCGGAAGGGTCATGGACGCAGTGTACCAGATTCTAAGGTACTTGAAGGGAGGCCCCGGGAAGGGACTGATTTTCAGAAGGAATTATCATGTGAGCATCGAGGGTTATTGTGATTCTGACTGGGCTAGTTGTGCTGACGACAGGAGATCCACCTCGGGATACTGCATATTTGTAGGAGGCAACTTGGTCTCTTAGAGGAGTAAGAAGCAGTCAGTGGTGACCAGATCAACAGCTAAAGCAGAATATAGAGCTATGGCCTTGGGAGTCACGGAGCTATTGTGGTTGAAGAATATGCTGATGGAGCTGAAGCTGGATCAGGGAGCCAAGATGAAGCTATGGTGTGACAACCAGGCAGCTATTAGTATTGCCAACAATCCAGTACAGCATGACATGACCAAGCATATCGAGATTGACAGATTCTTCATCAAAGAAAAGCTGGATAGTGGACTACGGACTACTAGAGCTGGGTTATGTTCCAACCAAAGATCAGGTAGCAGATGGACTGACCAAGGGACTTAGCTCTGTCAGCATGATAAGAGGATGTGACAAGATGGACTTAGTGAATATCTTTCGTCCATCTTGAGGGAGAGTGTTGGAATATCCTATTGGTATTTTTGGTATGCTGGAATATGTGTTGGAATATCCTATTAGTATATTTGGTATGTTAGAATATGCCATAGGATATTCTTATAGAGAGTTAATGTAATGAGAATATGCCATAGGATATTCCTATAGAAAGTTAATGTAATGAGGAGGTTGTAAGGCTATAAATAGCCAAGTGATTATCAATAAAATATAACAACTATTTTCTACACTAGAAAATTAAATGAATTAAGGTCAATTATTTTACGTTAAAAGGAAAAAGTGAGATTCTTGTTCATCTTTTGTAGCTTTGAACGTTTGAGGTTGGTGTCGGTTCATATCTTCACATTATGCAAACTCGAGCTCGCTACATAAACCTCCAAAATGGGTTCGCAACGAGGGGGTTCCTAACGATGGTTCCTCCCACAATCAACTTAAAACCCAATCTATAAAGATCAATGGAGAGATGGTTTAAGAGGGCAAGTGTGAAAACAATAGATAGTTACCTTTTTCTCTTTTATCCTAGGGTTGCGGTTAACATGAATTCACCTGCACTTTCGTTATCATGAGTGGTGACCGTATAGGAATTTCCCTCTGAAGGAAGGTGGGTAGACAAAGGGAGGAGGAGAGGGTCAGACAACCTTATTTGTGCAAGTCAAGTCTTGGATCCCGCTTAAAGTGTGTGAGCATGTGCATTCATCATCAAATGTCCAGATGCCTTTATCATACGAGGTCGAAGTATTTAGTACTTAGGAAGAACTATGCTATCTCCAATTTTCAAAAGCGGACGACAGCTAGCCCAGATCTCGAGGTAGTTCAAAAAAGAGAGATGATGCTTGGACTCCCAATCGAACATCATCATATCCATCTGCTCAAGTCCGACATGGATGCGTATTGTAAGGGGAAGCGTTTCGTCCCATCATTAGCGGGGCGGCACTTCGCTCGTGGCTATGCAACATGTCAGGTTATCTACTCTTTGATGTAAAGGAACACCTATCTTGGCCATATATTTCAGTAGTGGGCAAGTCAATGCATAAACCTATATGAAGGGTTAGTTTTTCACAATTTTGTGCGGCAATATCAAGAGAGCTTGAAAGGGTCGACTATCAGCATCTAGGGAGCCTTAACTCTAATGTTTATGAGTTGTCCCTAACCCTAGAGGGTGTTAGCTTAAAAACCCTTGTTGAGTACGGGCTTCCCATGTATGATGAAACCATCTTTGGGTGGTTCCATGTTTAGCTAGATGACAGCGCGGAGGATTTTGCTTTATGTTGGTTCACTCCTGTGCAGATTGCACCGGAATTTTGACACATTTTATAGTTCTGTCGGAAGAAATGGTCCTGAGCTAGCGCAGACCTCTTCCGGTCAGCCCCGCTGATTCATATATCCCTCATAATTGGGCCTGTTCCCCTAAGTTTGGGACAAAGATTGTACGGTCTGGCAACGTTGCTGGAAAGACCATTTATCTTTATCCTCAGGTCTCCCTGAGTTTATGCGGCACCAGTTTCCCCTCTTAGAGTCAGATCAAGAATGTTATATATGAACTATTGAAAAGGGGCATATATAGTTGCTATTTCTGAGTTTCCCAGACGAGTCAACTGCAGTCCGAGTGATCTACCAGTAGCTTGATTAGTCATGCCGAGCAGAGCACTTGATCTTTGTGGCAGCAAGGGTTACTGACCTGTCTGCCTTACTGTCCGGTGGAGCAGGCCCTTAGTGTAGCAGGGACCTAAAAGTTATCAACATCAGAATTCATGGGAGAAGCCTATATATATATATATATATATATATATATATATATATATATATATATATATATATATATATATTTGGAACCATGTAAATTGTTTCTGGAATCACTTCCACTGGGATTCGAACTCCTGACCACTCGGGCAGCATGCATCTCCTCCAGGGATTGTCTCGCTCAGGCTTCATCTGGACTTGGCACAACAAAGCAATCCGTAACAGGGTTTCATGCCAGCTTGATCGAGCTCTGGGCAATGGGAAATGGTTCCGGCATTTTTTCAATTCTTCGGCTGAGGGGCTGTGTAAACCCCCTAAATTTTTACTATTTTTTTATTTATTATTAAATTTGGTACCGATTTAAAATTTTGTATTGTACGTCGCGTAGTCGTATTGTACGTCGCGCACGAAATTATATTTTTCGTAATTGCTCGACGAGTGTGAATATGTGCGAGCGTACATATTATTAGAAAAACATTTTTCTTATTTTTATAATTTCAAAATAATATATGTAATATTTAAATTAGCTATCAAAATTTCCTAAATTTAGGATTTTATTTATGTAAAGCCTTTTATTTAGAATAATTAATACTCTTAGTGCATGCACATATTTCATAAATATTTTGCTAGTTTATTTTAAATAAAAATATAATTTTCGAGATTTATTAATATTAATAATTTATTATTCAAAGATATTTAAAAATATTAATGTAATTTTCGAAATTATTATTATTAATAATTTTGGAAAATATATTTCGAAATTATTGTGAAGATTTAAATTTTGATTTGATTCCATAGATACATTTAAATAGTAAACTAATATCTATATTTGAAATTGATTTGATTTTAAACTAAGATAATTTAATTTGATTTAAATTAGATTTGGATTTGGATTTTGATTTGATTGCTTTTAAATTAAATTAGGAAATATCTAAATTGGGTTTTAAATATCCTAATCCTTATCTTATTGGGAATTCCCACATCCTATAAATAGGCAGGTACTCCTCCAACTTTTTTATTAATTCCTCCACAATTTTCTCCACCACAAATGTGCGTGCATCGTGTCCGTGTTTTTCGTCCAATCTTATTCCATTGTTACATATACAATTTATCTCTTTTCCCGTGTCGGACACACCCCGACATCATCGAATCCCTAAACCCTAATTTCAATCCCAATTCCTAACCCTAATCCTAACCCTACCCCCTGACCGTAGCAACCTCCCCAATGTCGTCACCCCCGCCATCTCCCGGCTTACCACCACCCTCATTGCCACGACCATCCCGCCACTCCGCGGTGGCAGCCATCACCCAACAACCCCCCTACCAGCCATCTACCACCCTGTCCGCCACAAAAACCACACCACCACCGACAGTATCAATTCCGACCAGACCCGACCGCCCTCACCGCTCACCATCAGACTTTCCGACCTCCGCACGTCCCCACAGATCAACCATCACCATCGGTTACCCGCCGCGATCGGCCGCCTCCCAAAACCCCAAAACAAAATTTACCAAATTAAACCAACCAATAAACACCCCGACCCATACCTCGCCTCCTCTGCACCGGAGCAGTCCACACCCATCTATTCCCCGCCTGCGGCCCTCGATGACCGCACCCCGAGCCGATCGTCACCTTCGCCTCCACCGGCCGGATCCGCCAGCGTCACCAACGACGACCAGCAACCGCAGCAACCGACCTGCTTTGGGCCGTACGCCGCGCTCTGCCTCTATATCCGCCGACCAAGGCCGTTCCCACACCGCGCCTTGAGCCTCCGCCTCCGCGAGTGCACCCACAGTCGTCGGAGACGTCTGCCCCGTCTTCTCCCACTACTTCATCTTCCCAAACCCTCCGTCGAGCCTCCACCTTCTCTCTCCCGGCGAACCGCGCGTCTTCCAAGGAAACCCTCTTCGCCCACGCCTCCGGTTTGCCGCCGCCGCCCGGTCGACCTCCTTCGCAAACCGCCACCGCGTCCTCAGTCGAGCCACTCCGCCGCCCGACGCCGAACACCCACCGCTCCGATCTCCCTTCTCCCGCTTCACTCTCTTCCTCTCGTCTTCTCTCTCTTCCTTTCTATTTCTTTCTTTGGTTTTTTGGGGAGTGAGAGAGGGACAGCTCATGAGCTGTTGCTTTTATTAGTTTTTTTGTTGGTTTTTGCTTTTTATTTATTTATTTATTTTATTGTTTCTTTTAGCATCTGTTCCCATTATTATTATTATTATTATTATTATTATTATTATTATTGTTATTATTATTTTTATTATTATTATTTTAGGCATAATTTTATAGATATATTTTGCTTCCATATTGGGTTACAAATATCCAAATGGTTACAAAAATCTAGTTTCCTAGGATATGGAGAATGAGTTTTCTACCTAAATTATTTTCTATTTTATTAGTAAAAGGTATAGTTTAAATAGCTATAAATATATTTCGATTTTTCAATAGTCAATAAAAGTATAGATTTTATCAAGATATTATTTTTACAAAACATGTTTCTTAGCCTTAAATAAATTTTCTAATATTATTTAGTTTCGCTTAAAATATTTTTGTCTAAAATATTATTTGACAAAACTTACAGTTTGCCTTAAATCGACTTTTGATTTTTGGATATTTATTTGTAAGCATATTTTGACTAATAAATATTCTATTTCAAGTATTATAAATTATTTTTCTAAAATCATATAATTATTATTCTTTTCTTTTGAATCTCCTCCTACCCATAACCAATCCCATTATTCATGTTCTCTCTCAAATTCAAGCCTACCTTATGTCCACCCTAACTAATTTGACCCTTCCGGACTCAATGACATGATCCATACTGCCATCAGAGGTTACCTTGCATAGTTGTTTCACCGAAGTTGCAGTTCGTGCCACATTGATCATTGCAGCACAACAGGCGTACTATCAGGCAAGACACCTTGCCATTTGCTGTTTACTTATTTTTAGCTCATATTTCATGCATTATTTATTTCCTTTATGCAAAAACTGTGATACATGGCATAACCTGTTAGAACTTACTGTTCATTTATATTTCCTGCTGTGTATTATTTTCTTACAAATTAAATCTAGATTTAAGGGACCACCTTGTGTGTTGCATTCATTGGCCTTGACACGTTGTACCACGAAGTTGTGTATCGCATGTAGGACACGGAAGTGCGTGATTGGCTGGCCACCAGTACGTACAAGCCGTGCGATAGGAATAACCGCTAATAGAGATTGCATGCTAGTTTGACTTAGCGGTTATAGAGGTTTACTGTTGTGGATACAACAGAATATGCATTGGACGGGGAGGACAATTCCTTAGCGTATGGGCTTCGATGCACTTTCCTTGTGACCCGGACTCTCCGCTGGAGATACGGGGTTGATGATCCATGATTACTGACGGCCACTGACGATTCTGCGGAACGTCATGCTCTTACTGATGGGGCCTCTGGTGCCCAAGGGGGACTACGCCGATCCTATTTAGCCAGGGCCCATGCGTAGGAAGGATTGTTCTTAACTACATTTCACTTAGAACGGTAGGCTACCTTTATCCGTTAGGTACGAGTACTTTTGGTTTGGGTACTTGTATCTGACCGTGGCTTGGAACAATAACTTGTCGCGGATTAGTTCGTCACATCTTGTCCTTGTTTGGTTGTAGGTGTGACTTACTACTTCGATGAGAAGGTATTGAACCTTGTTGGAGTCCGGATACCATATTGGATTCATAGCATGGAAAGATACGTCGCCGTGAATTAGTTTACCATCTCCTGTCCTTGTTTGGTTGGGGGAATGGTACGCTCGTTCAATAGGTGTGTATTGGACCATGTTATAAATTCAATTGATTTATTTATTTGAGCAATATTTATTCAGTTTATATGGCATGATATTATGTGTCTTGTTACGTCCCTCTCAGGACCTGGTTATCTCTCCAGGTGTGTGCTATTGTCTTTCGCAGGTGTTCTAGCTCTAGTCGTGATCATTGCTTCTTCTACGAGGATGATTGCATTTGGATCGTCTTCGCTTCGCTCGCCAAAATCTTTCTTTTGCTTATCATGTATTTCTTTTCATAGTTGGTAGTGGATTTGTCTCCGCCCAACTATATGTACCAAATGACAATTTCAAAGTTGGTTATATGATATCTTCTATTCATTTATATTGTGTGGATGAGATTAGTTATGGTTCTACTGCATTTTACAGTTTATGTATCCATACGAGGCCTATGTACTTCGTATGAATACAGCTGGTATTTCTACGTTTCTAGTCCTACGTATTTTGGGACTGGGGCGTTACAGGCTGGCCGCTGGGACGAGCGATCATTCCCCCATCAGGGTTGGCTTCACTTTTCGGTCTCCTGGAAAGTCCCGTCCTTTCAGGTACAACAACAGTTGGTATCTCTCGGAGGGCTACCTGGAGGCTGTATCAGAGGGGCTTACTAGCTGTCAGGAGGGGACGGCCCAGTTTCGTTTGGTACGTCGTCTTAAGGCCACGAAGAAGGCCCTTCGGAGTTGGGTAAAGGGGTTGCCCAAGTCTACCTTAGAAGATAAGGATGTGGAGTTGCGGGCCATCCAGCAGGACATGCAAGCTGACATGCTTAATGGGGACCTGGCGGCAAGAGAGAAGGAGCTGATCGAAGAAGTCAACATCCTGATGCTGCAGAAGGAGATTAGCACGGCTCAGCGTGCCAAATGTTCCTGGCTCAAGGATGGCGACCGGTGTTCCAAGTTCTTCTATGATGTTATCCGGACAAGACAACCTAGGAATCACATCTCCCAGCTTCTTGATGCGGATGGCACCCTGGTGGGGACGCCGGCTGAGATCCAGGGCGAGGTTGTCATGTATTATTCTGAGTTATATTTCCGGATTGACTACCTGTCTGTGTTCCCAGAGGTTGTTACGAAGAGATTGGTGACTCCGTATGGGAATAGCATTCTTCTTGTACCCGTTACTTTGGAGGAGGTAGAATCTATTGTCAAGTTGGCAGATCCCAACAAGGCTCCTGGACCGGATGGTTTTAGCAGTGGGTTCTACAAACGCCACTGGAAATTCTAAAGCATCATGTCTTGGAGGTGGTGCAGGAATTCTTCAACAAAGGAAAACTTCTGAAAGAGCTGAATCACACTTTCCTGACCTTGGTGCCAAAGAAGGAAGGAGCGATAACATTGGCGGATTTCAGACCAATTGCGTGTTGTAATTATCTTTATAAGATAATTACGCACCTTATGTGCCGGCGGATGGAGGGGATCATGCAGGACTTGATATCCCCGAATCAGGCTGCGTTCATCAAGGGGAGGTCGATCGCTGAGCACAGCCTCCTGGCTCATGAGATGGTGAGGGGCTTTAGCAAACCCGGAGGGGAGAAAGCATGTGTGAAACTGGACCTGAGGAAGGCGTATGACATGGTCAATCGCGACTTTCTCTGTCATCTGCTGGCTGCCATGGGTTTTGCGGACCACTGGGTTGCATTGATCCGGGAGTGCATCACGTCTCCCTCTTTCGCTGTCCTCATCCAGGACATTTCTTATGGGTACTTCCAGAGCAATCGTGGGCTTAGGCAAGGTGACCCCCTGTCCCCTTGCCTGTTCACGCTTGTTATGTAATACTTCACATGCCTGATGGACCTGGCAGTGCACCGTAGGAGGCTGGTCCCTTTGTTTCGGAGGGTGGATCCCCCAGTTACCCACCTTATATATGCAGATGATCTCTTGGTGTTCATCCAGCTATCGACGGAGGGTTTGCAGACGCTTGCGGAGATTATGGAAGAATTGAATTTCCTCTCGGGCCTTCAGATGAACAGGAAAAAGAGTAGGGTGTACTTCAGCTCCTTATGTCCCCAGAAGGAGGAGCGGGCCGATGTGCTGGGTATCGAGAGGAGTGATCTTCCGATGAGATACTTAGGAGTGCCTCTCACGGTCAACTATGCTCGGGATCAGGACTGCCATAGTCTGGTGGACTACGTCCAGAGGAGAGTAGAAGGTTGGCAAGCCGCCGGTCTGTCATTTGGCGGACGCATCGAGCTGGTCCGGTCGGTGGTTACGGCTGTGGCTCACTTCTGGCTGCAGTCCATCCTCCTCCTTGTTGCCACTATTAGGAAAGTGGAGCGGCTCTGTGCAGAGTTCATTTGGAGGGGGGTATGCATGCGATCTCCTGGGAGCAGCTCTGTCGACCAAGGAAGGTGGGAGGAGTGGGGCTCAGGCCGTTGCTGGAGATTAGGGTGGCCTCTGCGCTTAAGCTGGCTTGGAGATTCATCAACGGGGGATCTCTCTGGGCGGATTGGATGCACAGCAGATATGTGAAGCAGGACAATTTTTGGACGTGTGCTACTGACAACAATCATTCAGTCACGTTCAAATCTCTTGAGACACAAGGGGGTGCTCAAATCTGCAATCCGGAAGGTCATGAAGGATGGGTCTGGTACGGACCTTTGGCGGGATCCTTGGATAGATCGGTGTTCGTTATTGGACATCATGGGAGCCCCGTCACATCAGGAGGAAAGGCGGGGTCTGACGTGTAGTCGCATCATTCGCGACGGGGAGTGGAGGTCGGAGTCTTATCAGTTCACCGAGGAGTTGGGTGGGATCATTAGTTCTATTTCCATTGATCCGGCTTTACCTGCTGATCGGTGGATATGGGAGCCGACATGAGCTACTCCGGGAACTGGGGAGTTCCAATTCCGGAGCTGCTACAACCTCATCCGGCGCACCTTCTCTCAGAGTTCTGACTATGAGTTCGTCCGGTGCAAGGGTCTGGCTAGGAAGATGCAGCTCTGTGTATACAAGCTTCTTCTGGGCCGTCTTTTGACTAGAGATCGTCTGAGTTCGTTTGGAGTGCTGGTTCCGGATCCCAAGTGTGTGCTTTGCAGTCTAGAGCATGAATCTATAAAGCACATATTCTTCGAGTGTACACTGGCATGGCAGATCTGGTCGGAGCAGAGTAGAGCGTTGGGAGTGTGCGCCTCCGGGAAGGGTATTGGGGACATCATCACGGTGCTCCGGGATAGCAGGGGTCGAGGGCAGGACTGGTTCCGGACCGCCAGAGTTCGTCTGGCTGCATCAGTTTGGCATGTATGGCGGGAACGAAACCGTCGGATATTTGAGGGGCTGGTCACCCCTCCGGTAGGCTTCTCCATAACATCGAGTTTGATGTAAATGCTATGGAAAATTGATGAGTGGGAGTCCCACTTTGATTGTATGTTGTAAGATTACGGCTTTACTTTTGGAATAAAATTTACCCTTTTTCCAAAAAAAAAAAAAATAGTGTGTGTGCGTGTGCAATCCCTTTTTGTTTTTAACTGAATTTGATCCAGGTGAAGAAGTTTTTTCAGTTATGTTCTTTCTGGTACTTAATGCACTACCTTTACACTTTGCAGATCATATTTTTGGAAACTATATGTAATGATGAACGCATAATTGAAAGAAATATACGGTTAAAAATTCAACAAAGTCCCGACTACGCTGAAGAGTGAGTTTCTGGCCATACTTTTTGCACTTCTTGTCCTGATTGTTTTGTATTGGTAAGTAGTAACGAGCAAAGTAGCTGATGCATTGCTGTAGGCCAGATTTTGAAGCTGGACTGCAGGATTTTAAGTCACGCTTGGCCAATTATGAAAAGGTATGAAACCATGATTATCTTTTAGCTGTTTGGACAAATGGTTTCTGGTGCTTCTTAGTTTTACATCAAATTGTACTCTTTCAAAGGTTTATGAGCCAGTTGAAGAAGGTTCTTACATCAAAATGATTGACAAGGTCAGTGGTCATGGTGGGCAAATACAAGTAAGTATAGTATTTATGTTCTAGCTTTCCTCTTTTTAAAATGATTGGGAAAATGGTTTGTTGTTATTCCAGACTTCAGTTTGTTGTATTCTTGAAAGCTCAATGTTTTTTCTTTTGAGATTTCAATTCTTCTTCTTCTTCTTCTTTTTAAAATAAAAAATTATTACAATTAATGGAAAATGATAGATTCTATTTTATATTTAATGTAAATATTCCTCTTTGGTTTTGAGAGGACTGAGTATCTTGTGAATTATAATTTTGTTCTAGCAAAATCTTACTATATATTTTCAAGTTCTAGAAATCATCCTGATATATATTTATCTAGCATTGTTGTATAGTTCATTGAATGTAGTCCCAAACATGCTATGTTCTAAGTGTTCTGCATCCTCTCAAGTTGAACATGTTGGAAAACTTGTGCAATGTGCTACAGAAAAGAAAAAAAAAGGGAATCGCCTAAGTGTTGAAGAAGAAGACGAGGAATACTGAGGAAGAAGTGGTCCAACACAAATGACGACTGGATGACACTCAGTTGTGATTGCCAGAATGACTATACACAAAGGGAGTGGCTAAGAGGGAGGTGGCCAGCTCGGTGACCGAACTATATGATTGATTTCACACATCTTGTACTAAATATAATAGATGGAGTAATGTAGGGGATACAAAAATCTAAATTACTGTTTGGTTAGAGGGATTAGGGTGAACAATCAAGAAATTATGGTCTAATTTATACTAAGCACCATCTTGGCACACAGAAATTACAATTCCTTGATTTGGTCACAGCTCCATAGTTCCTCGTCTTTTATGCTTTTTGTTAGTATCTAGGTACTTGTCTACTTCCTTGCCAAACACTACTTTGGGCTAATTCGTAAAATCATGGTTGAGGGTGAAATTCATGAATTAACTTGTAATTCTTATGCCAAGATTCGTGATAGAAAATCAGTGTTTGGTTTAGGTATTTGGAATTAGGAAATTTTCTTTGTTCCTTATCCCATAATTTTTTTAATTAATTCCTAGATTCCTTAATTCGTCATTCAAGTGGTGCTTGGGTCCATAAAGTAAGGAAAAAAAATAATAACAGGAGAGTTGTAGCTCGTGAATTTTACATGTATAAGAATTGGCCCACTGAAATCCTAGAACTTCCTTTTCTCCTTTTTTTACTTCTAGAAAAAGGGGACTAATCCGATTAAGGAGAGAGGATCATTTGGCTTCCCAGTTCTTATGTCGGTTCCTTGTTCATTGATGGACTAATTCATAGACTAATTCCTGACCTTTATGGTTTTATACGCCTTAGATATGGATGTAATGTTTTATTTTCTTTTGCTCTTTTTGATTGTTATCCTAGGATAGCCCATATGAGGGAGGAGTAGATGTTGATGGACGAGAGTTATTTATCAGTGATAATTTTCAATAGTTAGAACCAATGGTTCATTGTGGAGAGACTGTGAAGTATGTTCAGATAAAGATTATGCTTTAAATGGAGTGCTTTGTGATTGCAATATACCACTGAAGTTGAAGGAAATTTTTTGTACTACAACTGTAAGAACCAACAATGTTTTATGGATTTGAGTGTTGGGCTGTTAAAAATAATTTTTTTTTTACAAAATGAGCGTAGCTGAAATGAGAATGTAGCTGAATGAGAATGCTAATATGGATTACTGCGAATACTTTAAAACATAGGATAAGAAAATGTGTATCCCTAGAAAGTTGGCGCCAATTGAGGACAATACGAGAGAAAATTGTCTTAGGTTGTTTTTGGACATGCAATGTAAAGTAATTCATGTACGGTTAGGAGTGATGTAGTTGAAGGACTTGTTATGACTAAGGATAGACCTCAATTCAACATGTCAAGAAGGATAGTTTTTTTGTTAGTGTTACACAAGACATAGCCCTTAGCAAAACTGATGCAAGAAATGGATTTAAATAGCCGACCCCAAAAGTTTAGGATACGTGATTTGTTGTTGTTATGTAGACCATGTATCACCTAAAGCCCATAAACCCTTGTTGTATCATGGAATGGTTCCAGGAACTTAAGCTTTAAAAAGAATGCATGACCTACAATAAACTAAAAAGAAGCCATGGTTCGTTTCTTAGATCTCCAAGTCCCGGTGAAGCATTGACGTCATATTTCATTGTTGATTTAGTTTCGCTCCTGTTTCCTACAAACAATTGTAAAAGGGGTCCATTTCAGATAATTGTTAGCTTTTGCATCTTGACATCCCAAACTGGAAAGTGTGGTTCATTGTTCTTGACTTTAGTTTCCTTAGATCTCTAATGTCGGATCAATCATATGAAGGAGTTGGTTAAATATCTGAGGACAGTAATCCATTTTTCAACACTTTGTTAATTTAACTTTCACAGAGACTAGATCAAGCGCATTCATTAGTGGCATGCCCTGTTCCATTGACATAAGACCATTAAATTAAATCCTTCTTCCCCAGACATTTCATACACTCAGCATTCACTACAGGCCTCCTAATATGCAGATACATCTTGAGTATGTTCGTGTCGGTAGAACAAGTGATACTACTTCCGAATGTGTTTTCTCTCTCTATCATTGTTGAACTTTGTCCAATTTGATGAGCCCAGTTTCTCCCTTCAAAATTCTTTTATAATTAAACTATGAAAGATATCCGGAGATGATCAATTTCTCTATGGTTCCTCAATATATTATGACAAAGTCAATTGTGTTAGTGTTTTATTTTTAATAAATTTGATAGGAGACCTACTTCTGAATCTCCCTTGTTGATTGCTATAAGAGATTTGTTAATTTTCTTTCAAATGCAATTGTTCTTTTGGTATTCTTCCTTTTCTCTTTCCTTAATTTATGCTAAATTTGTTTCCAAAATTCAGGTCAACAACATCAGTGGGTATCTTCCTGGTCGGATCGTCTTTTTCCTGGTACTTATCTGAAAGGCCATAATTTTTAGTTGTTTGTTTATTTGATATTGCTAGAAAACTTGCATCGATCCATATCATAAATGAACTCTTATTGTTTTACCGTAACTCTATATCCCGGTATAAGTTTAGCTTTTTGGTCCACTGACTCCATCATTGATTGTTTTGAAAATACTATTTTATGGAAAATTTTGTTATTGTATTGTTAAAAGTCTTCTAGAACAACTGGGTGAAAAACAATAGTTTGGCTGAAGAAGAACAACTGGGTGAAAAACAGTAGTTTGGCTGAAATATCTTGTTTTAAGGAGGTAAATATTTGTAAGTAACATTACTGTATTAGTTGACTGTTTTCTGAAAATGAGAGGGCAAACTACTTAAACCTTGCAGTTTGCATGTTGAAGGATGACAGCTTTAAGATTAACGGAATGGAGTGGTATTGTCACATAAAAAAGGAGTACTTAACATAATGATGATGTTATAACCATATATCCAGAATTAATGAATGTCCAATATGAGATTATAGCATCCAATATATACATTCGCTTTGTTCTAATTAAACCAAAATGAGTAACAATAGTAGTACTTAGTTGAATCTTATGGATAACATTTTGATTTTGCTGTAAAACATCAATATTGATAGAAGCGAAGATTGTGCCCCTCGTGGATATACTACCAATACGATCTCACTCTTGATGCAGCGGTTAGGATTTGTTGCTTCATTCTTGAGGATGCAGCTTCTAGTAGTGAAACCGCCTCTCTCTATCTATAACTATAGGGCAAGGGTGCATATATCTTGATCCCTCTGGGGCAAAACATTTATGTGATGCGAAATTGCATTTAGTGAATATGGTGTTTCATTCACGAAGTTAAGTTTGATAGGCCTGTGTCATTATGAATATAAAACCTTTATTTGAGCTGCCAAACTTTATTACTCCATGGAGCCAATTAACCATTAATTATGCACGAGAATGGTTATGGTGTTGTATATCCCCCCTCTTTGGCAGTCTATTATCACAGCTTTTATACAGATCCTTGGCCTTTCTTTGTAATTTCTTGCGTATAATTAACATGATTATAAATCTTTGTGTACTCTATGAGCTGTTACCAAGAACTACAGCCTACACAAGCCTTACAAACCTCTTTGGCACTTGAACTATTCACCTGTATTTTTTTTCTTGTAACCTGCAACGTTTATTTTACTACAGAAAAGCTCCTTGTATACAAAAGTACTAATATAAGTTTAATAAGTAATATCATTTTATGTTGATATGTAATATCAAATGATCTTATTGCTTGAAATTTCATTGCTTCTTATGCTCTATCATGCAGGTGAATACTCATCTAACACCTCGTCCTATTTTACTTACGCGGCATGGTGAGAGTCGCGATAATGTTAGGGGAAGAATTGGGGGCGACACTGCTTTGAGGTTTATCTCATCTTGAGCTACTTTAGTCTATCTAGCATATACTGGTTTTAGAATTGCATTCTGTAGAAACCTCTGTAGAAACCTTCCCATCTTAGTACAATTGCTATTAACTTCTCTTAGAACTGCCCAATATGTAATTTGCGTGTTACAATTGCTATATACTTCTTTCTCATTTATGCCAAAAATCTGAGACAACGCCTTGAATATCCTGCAAATTTCGTTGAAGCACTGTGAACTGTGACAGCCGATTTGAATGAAAAGGAATAATTCAACTAGTGTTAAGGGTTAAAGTAGAAGTTTTTTGTTAATTGAGCAGTCCATAAAGTCATCGCTTTGCGAGACGTTAAGGCTTGGTGCTTGCATCTTGGAGGATGTGTGTTCAAGTCTAGGAAACATCCTCTCCATATATAATGTGGGTAAGGCTGCATATAGCCTTCCCAGACCCCTCATAAGCGGGAGCCTTGTGGCGCCTGGACGCCTTTTAGCAGTTTATTAAGTTCAGTTCTCAGTATCAAATTTCACTATTGGAGGATCCGTACATCGTGAAATGCTGACTATTATTTCACTAGAATGTCATCTTGTTTGATTGTCGTATTAATCTATTTCAGCATTTATCTCATGCTTATTGAGTTGTCCATCCCTTTTTCGTTTACTATGTGAAACTTGATATACTTAGCTTCATATGATGATTATCTCCTGAGCTTTTCTTTTTTACAAGTTAATACTGGATATCTGATCCTCATCATAAATAATGTGAGCCTTCACCCATGTGAATGAGGTTTCTACAGAAAATGAGAGCTCCATAAAATAATTTTGACAAATTTATGACCGGCTGTCAACCTGACATTATCCTCTTTGCTCATGCCAAATTCCTTGACGAGGGACCATGATGAGCAAGAGAGGGCTTTTAAACTCATGCCACCAAGGAGGCAGGTAGATTTATTTTGGTTATGCAATTTAAACTAATGCAACCAAGGAGCATCCTCCAGCTTCTCTAGAGGAGAAAAGGACTCTAGATGAACAAGTAAGATGATAAAATTTTGCTATTGCTATAGAGAATTGCATTCATCTGCATGACAAGCCAAGAGTGGAAAGGAGTGCAAGTTTATCTAATCCTACAACAATGTCTTTCAAATTTCAATATAACTGATCCATAGGATTTTTATAGAGATCCGAGTCTTCTTTGAGGTGGAGGAAGTCTACAATTTAACGTTTTAGGTTTAGAAAACCACCATATATATACAAACGTGTATGCATACACACAAACAGAACAAATATATCAGATTGGGCATATTGCTATGTTGTAAAATTAACATTTATGAAGATATTGTTGCTTCAAGGAATTACAACTAGATGTAGAATATGACAATATTGCTATTGAGGATTGGAAATGTATATGAGAACAGTTTTTGATGTAACTAACTAATTTATTCACCAAATTTTAAGGACTAGGAATGCGCCCGATGAGTAAGGAAGTAATATATAGTACTTATACATGAAACGAGGGAGATATATGTGGTTGTATTAACTGTCCAGGTATCAAGCTTATGAGCTGCCAGACTACCATACCATAAAATTCTGGGAGAGTAATTTAAGCAATGTTTAAAAGGAAGTTGAATTTTAATGAATCATTTTGGTTTTAAACTTTTATGCCAGGGAGATATACTATGAAAACCTATTTATTTACTAAGATATTGAAATTTAGAGAAAAGAAAAAGGATCTACATATAGTTTTCTTGACTTACAAAAAACTTCTGATAGATTACCTATGAAGATAATGTGGTTGGTTTGGGAGAAGAAACAAGTCTCTAGCATATATATTAAGATGATAAAGGACATATATATGATGGATTTATAACTACCGTGTGGACAATTGGAGAAGATACCACACAGTTTCCGTCATTACAGCCTCGAGTTTCTAATGGCACCTTGCAGAAGCCCATCGAGTTGGTACTCATTTTGAGTGTGTCATTTATTTACCAACTCAATGATACTAATTAGAGTTGTTTTGATGATAATACCAATTGCAGTCTCATTTGTTGACCACTCATTTTTTGCTAAAGTCACTTGTCCTCCTAGAATTTTATTCTAGGTTTAGAGAGATTTGCCTTGAGTTTCTAATAGCACCTTGCAGAAGCCAATTGAACTTTGCTTTCAATAAAGATTACTTTGAATTCTTCCTGGGTTACTTGTGTGAACCGACATGAGATAAGTATCTGGATTCGTGATCAAAATAATAGAACACTGCTCATGTCATCGAAGAATCTGCTTTAGATGCAAATACTTAAAAGAATGTGGAGAGTTGAGAGCAATGCCAATATACATGTGAAGTTGAAGGTCGAGCCTAAGCATAGAATATTCCTCAGCTTAACCTGCTAAATAATATTATTTTTTCCAAATTGAGGAAATGATTTTTATTTATTTATTTTACAATAGACATAAATTAAACATTGACGGTACTTCATTTGCAGAGCACCTGCCTTGAGGTTTCTCAGAGATTTGGGTTGGAAGATTATTATAAACTGTACTTCCACTTAGCTTTGATATATTATGAGTTGAGATTAGTGTTTGCGACTTACAGTGTAGTTTGTTTTATTCTTTTGTGCAAAGCTATTTACCATTTAGTACTTTTTGCTATTTCTTTGGTCAGGATTGATATATTTTGTGCATCCTTCTTGTTATTTTGAATGTCAGCCAATTATAAACATTCCTCAACAATTAATGAAGAACTGCCTCCAATCTAGACATGCGGTAAGGTGGACATACAAATGATGTCATGTTGGTTTGTTTTGACAGTGAATCTGGGGAAATTTATGCAAAAAAACTTGCCAACTTTGTTGAGAAGCGATTAAAATCGGAGAGAACTGCTTCTGTAAGAATCTCAGCATAATTTGTTAATTGTTGTGTCAATTGAGTTGTATTTAAATTTGGTCAAGCATTACCCGACATCTCTAAGCACATCGAATGGTGGTTTTTTCTAAATATGATAGTCAGATTTCTTGCACATTTTCTATTTTTTTAATTTTCGGTACTTGTCATTTTTCCACACACACACACTACAGATGCACAAATATTCAAATTACCTAATCATAACATTTTTGAACTTAAATTTTCTGCAATATAATCATTGTTAATAGATAATACTGTAAAAAGCTCAAGTAATAATATGAAAATAACATCCTATTAACTATGGCCATTGCATTTGCTTAATTATTGTTAAATTCCATGCCGCCACACTAGAACTTCAAAGTTATGGTTGGGCTTAAGGCTTAAATATTTGTATTATTCACACACACACACACACACACACACACACACAAACACACACAACAATATAATATTGGGCTAAGAGCTGATTTACACAACAACAATATAATATTTTTATAAAATCCGTAGGGGAGATTTGAACTTAGGTTGCTCTGATACTATGTTAAAGTCCCTGTCAGTACACCAAAACTCCATACTTTTGGTGATGGTCAAGGGCCAAAGGTTAAATATTGATATTATATGTTGGATATTAATCCAAAATATAATGGATTAAAGGGAAGCTTTGGACTTTCTTCAAAGGAAAATTTCAAATGGATATAAATAGGAAAAATCATAGTATACTATTAGGTTAGACAACCCTAGTTCAGATCAAGGTATAGGTACACATGGAATGTCAGTATTGCAATGGATTATGTAATTGGCCTTTCCTTCATTCGAGTTATTTGCAATTGGTCAAGTAATTATTTGAATTTTGATTCTTTAACAAGGCCAATAATTTTTCCTTTATTTCTGACATTATATGAAGAATGTCTAAGGGAGAAAGAGAATAAAATCTGAAGATGTGTTTCCTCAAAATTCCTAGTTTACGTGGGTTCAATAAATTTCACAAGAAAGATGCTTTCAGAATTTTTACGGACAAAATGTACTTTGATCATGTCCAAATGCGGACAATGTCTTCCACCCTATGATATGCACATCAAAAATAAACATCCATACCATACACTGGATATCCATGATATGAAGCATGTATAGATTTATTTTCATGCTATTTGGAAGTTTTTAACTCATTTATCAAGTGAGTTCCACTTTAACAAATTTTGGACATTGGAACAAATGACACAATTAGATCGGTAGGTTAGGGATTTCCAAATTCTTGAAATTTAACATATGCTTTAAGACTTTAGAGACACACGACATGGATTGCCATTTTGGACGCAAATTATAGGAGGGAAGACAAGGTCTGCATTTTCTTAAATTTATATATATATATATATATATATATATATATATATATATAGAAAGAAATATATACATAGCCTTTTTTTACTTAAATATCGTCAACTAACACTATGTGCCCCCACAACAGCTATATATAAAGAAAGAAGGAAAGAAATATATATATATAGCCTTTTTTTTACTTAAATATCCTCAACTAACACAATGTGCCCCCACAACAGCAGTCATAGCTGTTGTACACGTACAACAGCTGAGGGGGCGCCCGCGGGGCAACATAGATCGCGGGAATGACTGTGGCGAGGTCTTGGAGGTTTGACCGGCGGTGGTGGTGGTGAGAAGGGGGGGGGGGGGGGGCGAAGTTATGGTTGGAGGAGGTTGGGGTTAGGCTTTTTAAAGTAATTATTTACAATAATATTTTAATTAGGATTATTTTAATTAACTCCGGATTAAAATTAGGGTGTTAATATAAGTATGTATATCATTATTCTTTTTATGTTAATTATACTTGAAGTGTGTATACATTTTTTTAAAATTTAAATTTATTATTTCTTTAGTTAACTCATTATTGGGGAAGATAAGCGAGGGGCATTATTGTCTTTTTGTGTTTACCCCATTACGGTCAACCTGAAAAAATAATGGTAGTTGAGGGTATTTAAGTGAAAATTTCATATATTTAGTTGGGATTTGGTGCATGCGGAGTTGGTGTCCAATTTGAAATTGACACATGGACACCCTTTAGGAAATTTCCTACAGTGCCACATGAGGAACCTTTTAGCTTACACACGGGTAGAATTAGTAGATTCAACTAGACGGGGCCAAAAGCAAAATCTATTTTTGATTTAACTCTGTTGTGCTAAAACTAAAACAATAATTGATATATAAACATTCATCACCAATAGGAGATAACTTAAATGAGCTATGGCCTCGTTCATCCAAGAAGGTGAGATTCCAATAAATTATGACTGCTAAAACTAAATAATAATTGCTGATGACAAGTTTGCTTTAACAATTATAGCTAACTGAAGGTAGAATGTTCTTCTATAAGCTATTTACAGATGAATATTACAAGGGATTCTCTATCATATTCTTTGAACTTTAGTTTAGACTACTATATGTATTTTAAAACTCCTCATAACTGATTCCTTCCTGTTACATGGTTCAGATATGGACAAGTACTCTTCAGAGAACAATAATAACTGCAAGTCCAATTGTAGGATTCCCAAAGGTTGGTTCAAATGGTACCCCAGTATGTTTGTCTTAACGAACTACTGAGATATCTTTTCACAACTGTAATGTTAGAATAATGTCTAACTTGTGCCACTTCTTATACTTGTAGATTCAATGGCGTGCTCTCGATGAGATTAATGCTGGCGTATGTGATGGAATGACATACGAAGAGATAAAGAGGAACATGCCTGAAGAATACGAGTATGCATAGAAGTTGTCAATACCAATTATTGCGTAACCATATGTTAAGCAACATTTAGAGCCAGTGAAGTTCTAAATTTCTAATATATTGAAAGTTGTAGGATTTCTATTGAATCTTGTTCTAATACTTGCAAAAGCATGCCTTCATGTGTCTACTAGCATAGTTACATCGGCTGAAGTAGGCACTAAAGAAAAATTCCTTTTCTTTATGCACTATTAGTATCTGAAATATTATTACCAACAATATTCATAATGATTAGTTAATATCTTTGAGTTTGATTCCCCTTCCTCAGGGAAGGCATTATTTATTGACAACTAACTCTACAAATTTGTAGTTCTTAATTGTTGTGTGAATTATGCCTCCATGAGATCTCAAGAATATATGCCTTAGTACCCTTGGAAAGGATTCCACCATAGATGCCTTGATATTCTGTTGCAACTTGTAACACAATCTTCCAGCTTGTCAATATGAATTATGCCTTCATGAAAATCTTTGTACCATTGTTTAAAATGATGAATTATGCCTTCATGAAAAGCTTTGAGCATGGTTTTAAATGTTGGCCAACATGTAGGATCTGATATCATTGATATGGCCTAACTATATTTATGTTGTTTATGGTAAATGTTGATGGCATGCCAGGTGAAACGAATATCCTATAATGCCTAGATATTGGTCAATATGGTATTATCCGGTTGCTTTGAGCTTGGATTAAATTGAGAAAACAATAACCCATCACCCATTGACCATGTTCTTATATCAACCATTTAAGGCTATAACCTAAATGTTGGTTTAACCTAGCGGACTCTCTCCTCTCATCTCCCTCTATTCCTTCTCTTGTCTCTCCACTCGATGTCCAGCAACAATGGTGGCCGCCAATGCTAAATGCAGCAAACCAGCCCGTGCCAGGGGGTATGTGTGTGTGAGAGAGAGCAGCGGCAACTTCGTTTGCCACGAGATTTGGGAGAGAGGAGGCAGGTTTTAGCTTCTTTTTAACTTCTTTTCCTCTTTTGCCGAGGTTTACTTATTGAGGCAAGGAGTACTTTTGACTTTTTTGCATACAAATCCCTCAAATCTACTATATATTTAAATAAGTCCCCTAAATCTCACGAATTGCTTAGAAGTCCCGCGAATCAATAGGAAATTAGTGTTATGAGTCCCTCTGGTTAACTTAACCCATTTGAAATGGGAATATTCCATTAATTTTAATAACGCTATAATGCTTTGTCCTTACCTCTACCATATCCATGGTTGTCAATAGAACCACCAATAAAACTAAGCTACTATTCCGGTGTCTCCTCCTCGCTGATTGGACCATCTTCCTCCTGACTGCCATCCATGTATTGTTTATGTACACTGCCACCTTCGCCTTCATCCAGGTTTGTCAACATTGTCACCTTCACAGCACCTTTCAGGAGTTAACTCCATGCGTGTCCCCTCTAGCAATTGTAGATTAATCTCTTAAAGGGAAGAGAAGTTCCAGTTGGTAGTGAGTGCAGAATCATAGATATGTGGTGTAAATCCACCACAACTAACTCAAAGACCTCTAGCCATGGCACTGAGATTTCCTGCTCAATTTGTGCAAACAAAGTATCTATAACTAGAAGAGCTGAAGAGGATTTTGGTGGTCTTATTGGACCTGGATCTTCCTATGTGGAGGTCCCTTCTATTACATAGTAAAACAAAAGGGACAGTATGGTGGAGTTTGAAGAAGACCCAAATTGGTCTGTTATGGCCTTATTCTCTTCTCAAATGAAGCTTGGGTTGCATTCAATCGCTATGAGATTTTCTCAAAGCTGAAACCAAGCTGCAAGTAGATTGTTAATACTGCTCCTATGCACATGTTGTTTCTCTTAGGTGTGCTCCTTTAGTCTTTTTTTTATGTTGGAATGCTTCATTTACCATGGTTGTGCACCACACACTGTTGAGTCTCAAGTAACTCAATTGGGTTCTTAACAAAGAGCTTGACGAGGTTGGAATGGTTGAAGACAATATATTAGTTAGGAGGGGTGCGGTGGTGTTGAGGTTGACGGCAGCAAAGGACGTTTGATAGGGCATGGTATTCTAAGGATCTTGTTGTAGCAGAGGCGATGGAGGGGTTGTGAACGATCCTGAGGGAGTGGTTGTGGACGATGTTCCATATCAAGGAATACGATTCAGTTGTGGTGAGTGTGGAAGAGGGAGGGGCGGACTCAGAGGGAAAGAGATTGTCGGCAAAGGCTGAGGGAAGAGGGGTTTAACTTCAACGGTGACAGAGGAGGTGATTTCTAATTTTGCTTGTGGGTAGGAGGGTGTAGGAGGAAGATTGGGGAAACATGTCCTTTTGAACAGTAAACCATGGTTTGTAATTTATGGTTGACGGTGATTTAGGTGGAGTTATAGCTCTATTTTCTACTGACCTCTATGCAATTCATGAGATTAAGGGTACTTATTTAAAAAATTAAGTGACTTGTATGCAAAAAAAGCCCCCTTTTTCTAATAAAGTAATAAGCTTTTGTATACTCTAGGGGTTCTCCTTGTTTTTGTTATGCTCACTGCTATATATTAAATTATACTAAAAGATAAAAGTGTTTATATCTACCTATTTTATGGTTTCAAGGAGAAGAAATGATGCACTTGAAGCAGCTTTCTTATTTTGCATGATATTTACCTTGATAAACAGTATATTCTTACATATGAGTGGTGCAGCTTGTGCTTATAACCAACAAGCTACCCTGTTTGGCCTCTTTTGCAGATCTCGCAAGAAAGACGCGCTTAGGTATAGATATCCTCGTGGAGAATCGTATCTTGATGTCATTCAAAGGTTAGAATTCCGATTGTTCTTTCACATTGCATCTATGACTTGGTTTTCTCTCCTAAACATGATCATAACACATTTGTTGAATGAAAGCTTCACTGTTCCTCGTACAGATTAGAACCTGTGATTATCGAGCTAGAGCGACAGCGTGCACCAGTTGTAGTCATATCCCATCAGGTCTTTATGTGCATTCTTTTTTCTTGATAATGCATATTATTGTTTTCTAAGTATATCAATTATTTACTGACTACATTCTTAATGCATCATAGGCTGTGCTGAGAGCATTGTATGGATATTTTGCGGACAGGCCTCTTGAAGAAATTCCTCATATTGAGGTAAGATGTCAATACCTGTTGGCTCTCTATAGTTATATAGAAGGAAGATAAAGAATGAACAGTGGATCATAGTGTTGCTTTCCCTCTTGTTTAGTTGCAAGAAGGAAATGAGATGGGTAACAGGGGAACATAGAAGAGTGTGTGTGTGTGTGTATATATATATATATATATATATATATATATATTTGGGAAAAAAAAAATATATTTGGAAAAAGGGTAAATTTTATTCCAAAGCAAAGTAATAATCGTACAACATACAATCAAAGTGGGACTCCTACTCATAAAATCTCCATCACTTTTACATCAAATTCGATGTTATGAAGCATGTCCACCAGAGGTGTGATCAGACCCTCAAATATCCGACGGTTGCGTTCCCGTCAGACATGCCAAACTGAAGCAGCCAGACGAACTCTGGCGGTCCGGAACCAGTCCTCCCCTCGACCTCTACTATCCCGGATCACCGTGATGATGTTCCCCATACTCTTTCCGGAGTCGCATCCTCCCAACTCTCTACTCTGCGCTTTCCAGATTTGCCAAGCCAGGTCACACTCGAAGAAGATGTGACTAATAGATTCTTGCTCCAGACTGCACAGCACACACTTGGGATCTGGGACCGGAACTCCAAAAGAACTCAACCGATCCCTAGTCAAAAGGAGACCCAGTAGGAGCTTGTAGATACAGAGCTGCATCTTCCTGGCCAGACCCTTACACCATACGAACTCGTAGTCAGGGCTCTGAGGAAAAGCACGCCGGATGAGATTGTAGCAACTTCGGAATTGGAACTCCCCAGTTCCCGGAGATGCTCCAGTCGGCTCCCAAATCCACTGATCAGCAGGCAAGTCTGGATCGATGGCAATAGTGCTAATGATCCCTTCCAGCTCCACAGTAAATCGATAAGTCTCCGGCCTCCACAGTAAATTTTATTCCAAAAACAATGCAATAATCTTACAACATACAATCATAGTGGGACTCCTACTCTTCAGTTCCCCACAGCATTTATATCAAACTCTATGTTATGGAGGATGCCAACCGGAGGAGTGACCAACCCCTCAAAAATACGACGGTTTCGTTCCCTCCATATATGCCAGACTGAGGCCGCCAGTCGAAGTCTGGCGGTCCGGAACCAGTCATGTCCTCTGCCTCTGCTATCCCGGAGCACAATAATGATGTCTCCAATTTCCTTCCCGAATTCACATCCACCCAACGCTCTACACTGCTCAGATCAGATCTGCCATGCCAGAGCACACTCGAAAAAAATGTGCTATATAGATTCATTCTCCACACTGCGTAGCACACATTTCGGATCTGGAATCGACACACCAAACGATCTCAGACGATCCCTAGTCAAAAGACGGCCCAGAAGCAGCTTGCAGACACAAAGCTGCATCTTCCTGGCGAGACCCTTGCACCATACGAACTCGTAGTCAGGGCTCTGAGGAAAGGTGCGCGGGATGAGATTGTAGCAGCTCCGGAATTGAAACTTTCCAGTTTCCGAGGCTACATCTGTCGGCTCCCAAATCCACCTATCAGCAGGCAAGACCGGATCAATGGCAATAATACTGATAATCCCACCCAGCCCCTCGATAAACCGATAAGACTCCGGCCTCCACTTTCCGTCGCGTATGATACGACTACACGTCAGCCCACGTCTGTCCTCCTGATGTGTCGGGGCTCCCCTGATGTCCAGTAGCGAGAGCCGATCTATCCAAGGATCCCGCCAGAGGTCCATTTCAGACCCATCCTTCATGACCTTCCGGATTGTAGATTTGAGAACCCCCCTTTGTCTCAAGACAGTCTTAAAAGTGACTGAGTAATTGTTGTCAGAAGCACAGGTCTAGAAGTTGTCCTGCTTCACATATCTGCTGTACATCCAGTCAGCCCAGAGGGACCCCCCGTTAATGAATCTCCATGCCAGCTTTAGCGCAGAGGCCTCCCTGATCTCCAGCAACGGCCTTAGCCCCACTCCTCTCTCCTTCCTGGGTCTACAGTGTAATGCCCCGCTCCGCACGGTGCATTATGCTGAGTCGTTGACTCGAAGAGTTGCGTTGACCCGATTACGTATCGATGCGAATCGATACAAAGTGTTGAGTTGTCTCGAGGAATGCATCAAACTAAGTCGACGCGAAGAGTTGCCTTGTCCCAAAGAATGCATCGAGTGAATCGATGCGAAGCGCCGTGTTGCCTCGAAGGATAAGTGCGTTGAGACGGCTCGAAGATTCTAAGAAATCGAATCGACCAAGGCGCAAGTCCGAATCGATGCAAGTATTGATTTTAGTTGGTTTCATGTGCAGGCTATACGTTTACGCTGAAATGTTAGAGGTCGATCTTTTGCCTTATTCAGTAAGAGGTCCGCGAAAGCAAATCGTCGCCTTGCGTCGGACGGAAGCGTTGGCACGCTAAGGTAAATTGGACGTACAAACTCAATAAGCACGAAGTGTTCGAATGGCTAAGTCAGGAGAGTGGCCGTGCAACAAAGTTATGAAATCGAGCCGCATCGGCTCGGCGAAACGAGAAAGGCGTATCGACTCAAGGTGGGAGGATTGACTTCTTTTTACTCCTTCATTCGATAAGTCAAATATATCATTGTATGCTGAGTTAACCTATCAACGCCACGGACGTGGCTCGATAGAGAGATAAACGTAGTGCGTGTCGAACACTAGATAGAACAATTGAAATGAATCGTACGGCAAACGTACGAGTCTCTATGGAACATTGGATATCACAAAGGCGAGCGCCTCGGTGCGCAAGCCGCATGAACATGGGATAACTGTACTCGGCGAGTGCCTTAGTGCACAAACCATACCGTGCCTTCGTGCACGAGTTAGAATGGCATAGTACATCGGAATACGGTCGGAACGTGCCTACGTGCACGGGATAATAAAAGATGGCTTCGTTGCGAAAGAATACAGTTGTTGCATGAATGTGGCGGAACTGTCGGATATGACATAATGCCTCGAAAGGTGTTCGAGACTTTCGGGTCGTTCGGTTGACGAGCATTGAGTTGAGGCATGATGCCATTGAAACATTGAAACGAAGAATGAAACGTAAGAGATAGAAAGTTAACGGAGAAATGCGAGACGATAATGCGGCATGGTGCCCTTCGAAATGTTCGAGGCCTACGGGCGTTCGTTGAGAACATTCGGGCGTTGTGCCAATTGAAATAGAGATAAGCGAACTTGCTTGGTTGTATGAAATATAAGATTCGTTGCATGGTCAAATGGACTTAAAGATATAAAAGCCCGTGCATGGGTATTCCCTCGAACGCGGCGCGCCAGGGCGCTGGGACCGTTCGGCCTAGGAGGGATTCGTTTACGGTATTGTTGGTGCACTTCACTTAGATGGGTAGCGACCGTCTGGTGAATGTGATAAGCCACTTGCTGCGATTATTTCGATGGCCTCTGATGTTGGTTAGCAACCGCACAGAGTTAACATCGTCTTATGTTTCGATTCGATAAATATAAGTCCATTCTAGCCCGAAAAGCTAGTGACCTTCATATAGATAAGGGCGATGGTTTGGAAGTGCAAGGTATGCGTATATCCTGCATGGACGGATTCTGAATAGAGAGCACTTATAACATGACAGGGAAAACAGATAGGCGTATTCACCTTGCGTCGGTGCAAGGGCGAGTGCGTCGATATTGCTAAGTTGCGCCACGAATCAAACACGAGAATGCTTGCTTGCCTATTCAATTCGATAACATGCTTGCTATGATAACATGCTTTACGCTTTCGAATATGCCATGAAATTGACCCTAAGGAGAACATGGCAAGATCATAAGCTAAGTTGCATGATTCAACATAAATATTAAAATGTCGGTTTGGAAAGAAGATCTTTGCTTCAGTACATGCGAGGACGAACGTACTGATCCCCCACCAGCTTCATGCAGGGTGCAGGGAATGGATTGCTCGCGGCGAAGCATTGCTTGAACGCGTTGAGGCTTGGAATGCCAAAGCGTATTGAAGCGTGCGATCGCATTGACGCTCGGACTACGCAGCTGGATTGATGCGGCCGAGATATAGAAGGCATGATGTATGGAACGGTGAAATCCTTTGTGGGCAAGAGAGAACCTGAGTGTTGTAGCCAATCTGGCAAATTCCGTTGGGCTATCGAAAGCCTTTGTAATCTGATTTTGAATATCAATAAAGTGAATCGTTTTCGTATACTCTGTTTTGCCTTTCGTTGTTAACGTTTAACTCAAAGATAACCATTTGAGAACTTGTCATCTTGCCTTGCACGAGCGCAACTCCAGGCTCGTGCGGCATCACGCCCCAGCGAGGACGATGATTCGGGTGATTCCGGGTCGGGGCGTGACATACAGAGCTGCTCCCAGGAGATCGCGTGCACACCCCCCTCCAAATAAAATCTGTGCAAATCCGCTCCACTTTCCTAACAGTGGCGACATGAAGGAGGATGGATTGCAGCCAGAAATGAGCCACAGCCGAAATTACCGATCTGACCAGTTCGATGCGTCCTCCAAAGGACAATCCGGCGGCTTGTCAACCTTCCACTCTCCTCTGGACGTACTCCACCAGACTATGGCAGTCCTGATCCCGCGCATAGTTGACTGTGAGAGGAACTCCTAAATATCTCACCGGAAGATCACTCCTCTCAACTCTCAGCACCTCGGCCCGCTCCTCCTTCTGGGGACATAGGGAGCTGAAGTACACCCTGCTCTTTTCTCTATTCATCTGAAGGCCCGAGAGGGAGGCCAACTCTCCCATAATATTCGCAATCGTCTGCATACCCTCCGTCGATGGCTGGATGAACACCAAGAGATCATCTGCATAGATAAGGTGGGTAACTGGGGGATCCACCCTCCTGAACAATGGGACCAGACTCCCACGGTGCACTGCGAGGTCCATCAAACATGTGAAGTATTCCATGACAAGCGTGAACAGGTAAGGAGACAGAGGGTCACCTTGCCTAAGCCTACGGTTGCTCTGGAAGTAGCCATAAGGGATGTCCTGGATGAGAACAGAGAAAGTGGGGGACGTGATGCACTCCCGGATCAATGCAACCTAGTGGTCCGCGAAACCCATGGTGGTCATCAGGTGACAGAGGAAGTCCCTATTGACCATGGCATACGCCTTCCTCAGGTCCAGTTTCACACATGTTTTTTTTTCCTCCGGGTTTGGTAAAGCTCCTCACCATCTCATGAGCCAGGAGGCTGTGCTCAGCGATCGACCTCCCCTTGATGACCGCAGCCTGATTCGGAGAAACCAAGTCCTCCATGATCCCCTCCATCCGCCGGCACATAAGGTGCGTAATTATCTTATAAAGATAATTACAGCACGCAATAGGTCTGAAATCCGTCAATGCTGTCGCTCCCTCCTTCTTTGGCACCAAGGTCAGGAAAGTGTGGTTCAGCTCTTTCAGAAGCTTCCCTTTGGTGAAGAATTCCTGCACCACCTCCAAGACCTGATACTTCAGAATGTCCCAGTGGCGTTTGTAGAACCCAGTACTAAAACCATCCGGTCCGGGAGCCTTCTTGGGATCCGCCAACTTGACAATTGATTCCACCTCCTCCAAAGTAACAGGGGCAAGAAGAATGCTATTCCCATACGGAGTCACCAATCTCTTCGTAACAACCTCTGGGAACACATACAGGTAGTCAGTCTGGAAATATAACTGAATAGTACCTGACAGCCTCGCCCTGGATCTCAGCCGGCGCCCCTGTCACGACCCTCACCCGCTTTTCGGATACGAGACGTGTCCAAGCCCAGCCTACGCCGCGGTATCGACGGTAGTACACTGTCTAGCCCACAATAAACAAAGTGCTCATAAATACTAACTGCTCATTCACAACAACTAAATCATCTTTACAAAATATAGTAGTTTTACATTTGAAGAAGAATGTAAGCTTTTACATTTATAGAAAACTACCACACATCTAAACTAGTCTTCTATGGTTTGGCTTTCGAGTCTCTATCTCTCCCTCGTTTGGTCCATAGCGCAAGAGTAGGCACGTCAACCTCACCTATAACAACGATCCAGTCAGGAAAGGAGCAGAGTACAACCATATTGCAATTAATGTTATTAGTCCAAAATAAGTTAGAACAAGCGAGAAACAATGATGGCAAAGAGATATAGAGAACTAGCAAGAGATGAACTAGCAGGATATGAACTAGCAAGATATAAACTGGTAAGATATGATCTAGCAGGACAGGAACTAAATAGAGGAACAATGGAAACAACTATGTGTGTGTGAAATACCTTTTAATACGTGAGCGGCTGGGCTAATACGGCACATCATACGATGGCTATCATTCAGTAATTGGTACGGCTAACTCATACGTGGGTGTGTATGACTTAGCTATCATTCGGTAACGGTAATTGGGTTTGTTCACGTATTTATCGAGTATTTCCCCTCCCGACTCTCTAACAATCAATAACGGTCAATGATACACTAAGAAGGATATGATAACTACAGTGTCACAATCGTGTCTCAATGGAATATCAAGCAATGACTCAATGGGATATCAAACAAGAAAACTATAGTGTAAACATTATAATGAACTAAAACATAAATGCAATACTGTACTTGCCTAAATCCTTGCACAAACCGTAGTCACAAGTAGAGGATGAGGGAATGCCGATATAGAAGCTGTCAATCTATAATATACATCGTACCACGAACCATGCACAAAAACCACAAATCAATTCTAAGGTTCTAGTTCTAAATTCATGGAATAGTGGCTAATTGGGTTACTAATCTAATAATAATTAATTCTGGAATAATTCACTTAAAAACCTAATTTAACCTAATAATAATCTGAATGTAACCTAAACATGTAAGTTTGGCCATCAAAAGTCATGTTTCTCAATTTTGGAAACTATGACACGCAAATCGAGACGTATCGTTGACTTTTTAGTCAGAAGCTGTGAACTCTAGATTTTGAAAGTGCATCTTGGTAGATTTCAGCGCCACGAGTGCGCTGGAATCAACCGTGCCACAAAATCACGCTTTGTTCAAAAGATATTGCCGTTATGGCTAATCGTAACCAAAACGGGGATCAACCGATCAGTTCTGAGTTCAACAGAATAAATAAAATATTAGATGAATGAATTAATTTCTGGGAAAACTATATCTCGTAGAGCTCTGTGTTAGCTTTCCGAAACTTCAAACGGTTCGTGATTTCGATTTCTGGTTCTCCCGGAATCTCGAAAACACCGAAACGTGTCAAGTTTCGGATAACCGACACTCTACGAATTTTCCAGAAATTTAGGTATAAAATATACGAAAATAAATTAGATATTCAGAAACTATACCTCAATATGCTTCCAACAAAAAAAACGGCACGCGAAAATGAGGTCCGAGTTAACGGCAATCGTCTCGGAAAGTCGGAGAATCACCAGGATCAAACTCCAAAAGGAGGAGGCTATAATTAATTAGGGTTTGTGAACATACAATGCATTATATAGGAGATAGAGGCGGTTACTCTAGCAGCGCCGACAGGTGGCCCCCCAGGGTAGATTTTTGGGTAATTATTTATTTAATTCAGAAAATCATTTAAAAATTATTTTAAGTCCAAATAAATCAAAATAAATTGCAAAAAAATCCAGAAAAATCCTAGAAAATTCTAGAAAATATTTCTAAGTGTCTAGAATCTAAATAAAATATTTTTAACACAAAATATCATAATGTGACCTCACAGTAAATTTTCAAAGCTTATAAAATATAAATTCTATAGGTTTTAATTATATAAAAATTCCAAAAAATTCTAAAAAAATCCAGAAAAATTCTAAAATATTCTAGAAAATATTTTTAGTCATTTAGAGCCCAAATAAAAATATTTGGTCCCGAAATACCCCCGTATGACCTTACAGTAAATCCTGAAAGTCCTTAAAAATAATAAAACCTTAAATATTAAATACCTACAAATATCCAAAAATTGTAGAAAAATATAAAATAGCTAAATAATACATATATAAGCTATCTAGAGGTCATATGACCTTAATATGGTCATAGTCCACCTACAAGCTTTGGCATGACTCACAATGGCCATAAAATTAATCATAAACAAATAAAATAAAAAAAATAAAAAAATTGGGAAGTGGGCTTACAGCCCCCACCAGGTTGTCATCCGTATCAAGAAGCTGGGAGATGTGATTCCTATGCTGTCTTGTCCGAATGACATCATAGAAGAACTTGGAACAACGGTCGCCGTCCTTGAGCCAGGAACATTTGGCACGCTGAGCCGTGCTGATCTCCTTCTGCAGCCGTAAGATGTTGACTTCTTCGATCAGCTCCTTCTCTCTCGCCGCCAGGTCACCATTAAGCATGTCAGATTGCATGTCCTGCTGGATAGCCCGCAATTCCACCTCCTTATCTTCTAAGTTTGACTTGGGCAACCCCTTCACCCAACTCCGTAGAGCCTTCTTCGTGGCCTTGAGGCGACGAACCAAGCAAAAATGGGCCATCCCCTCCTGACAGCTAGTAAGACCCTCTGAGACAGCCTCCAGGTAGCCCTCCGAGAGATACCAACTGTTGTTGTACCTGAAAGGACATGACTTCCCAGGAGACCGAGAAGTGAAGCCTACCCTGATGGGGGAATGATCGCTCGTCCCAGCGGCCAAGCCCTCAGCCGAAGAATTGGAGAAATGTCGGAACCATTTCCCACTGCCAAGGGCTCGATCAAGCTGGCATGCAACCCTGTTCCGGATTGCTTTGTTATGCCAAGTTCAGAAGAAGCCTGAGCGCGACAATCCCTGGATCCCCGCCTAGAGGAGGCATCTCTGGAAATCATATAGGATAGTCTGGAACTGGACGACCGTCCACCTTCTCCCCTCTGTGCAGAAAGGCATTGAAGTTCCGATCAGAAGAAGTGGAAGAGACGACGAATCTGCAGCAGCGACAACACGGGAGATGTCGCTCCATAGGGACTCCCGTCTCCTTCTGTCGTTGTGGCTGTAAACCGCCCCCAGCAAGAACCGAAAACCACCCTTGTTCAAGAAGGAGATGGCAATCAACTGCTCCGTCATCAAGATCAAGTCACCTTCCCAGCTCTTCGAGTTCCATCGAACCCAAATCCTGGCCATGTCACACAGAGCCAGATTGTGAAGTTGGGCCCAATGAGATGGGGTCCGCCGAGCAAGAGTCTTTTCACCTTTGATCTTAGATTCTAATAGAACAGAAATGTCGTACTTTTCTCTGTGAAGAACCCCACAAATCTCTCTCCACCTCCCTAGCGAACACGCCTCCCTCACATTCCAGGTGATGATAGCCATTAATTAAAGAGAGGGTGGGTCCCCTGGAAAACACCCGGATCGGCACCTGGAAAATGTGCCACATCCGACGCTAATAGATCCTCCTCCATCCCAGTCGGAATGGCCTGCTGGGGAGCGACCTGAGAGAGGACCAGCGTCCAGGCAGGGTTTTCAACACACACCGCCTCCTCTCTGTCAGTAGGATGCCCCCCTCACTTGAGGGATCGTCACTCAGCGGACCAACACCACGTCGCTTTCTACAGTAAACCTACCACTCAGCCGATCCCTCCCCCCTCTCCCCCCCCCCCCCCCCCCCCCCGTTCCTCGATCCCCGACGCCACCATGCCTCTGGTAATCATACTACTCTGCCCAGGGCAAGTGGTCAACGCCCCACTCGTGGGAGCGAGCTGGGAAGAGACAATGAGGCTCATCCCGCCATCACTCACTGGAGGAGTAACCCCTCCCACCAAGACCTCCTCTCCACTGTCATCTCTGGAATCCATGTCACATGGTGAATCTGGAACCTAACTAAGAGGAATAGTAGGCTCCACCTGAGGGCCTACAGCCGAACAAGCATTGGCCAGGTGCCCAAAACAAGTACATCGTGAACAGGTAGGTGGAACACATTCGTATTCCACCTTCTGGGTTAGCACCTCTCCAGAAGGGATCTCATATTCCACCATCTTCGGTAACTCCCCCCAGTCCGAATCTCCACAAAAATCCTGGCGTACATCAACCTCGAACGAAAGGCAGTAGCTTCATCCGCCTTGATTGGGGTGCCCACCAAGCTCGCCAGACGCATCAGCAATGGGATACTCCAGAACCGGACAGGGAACTCAGGGAAGCGAATCCATACAGGAATGACATTCAGGACTTCCCTCTCACATCTAAGTTCTGGGGTCCATTCCTTCAGAATGATAAGCCTGTCGTCGAACGTCCAGGGGCTAGGGGTGTAAACGGACCGGGCGGACACGGACAGTCCACTGTCCGTGTTCGGTCCGTTAATGAAATGAGTTCGTACGGACGGACACGGACAGTTCATTGTTCAAGTTCGGGCCGGACGACACGGACAACCACTGTTTGTTAATTCAATCGGACGGTCCGCGGACAAATTAAATATATTACCAAAAGTTATTATTTTATCAAAATACCTTAATAGTTGGTTCAAAAAATCTAGTTGAAAGAAAATACAATTGAAGGTTATAAAATACAACAAACAATAGTAAAATGATAACAAAAATCGAGACGGGACAACAAAATCTTGATGCAAAACCAAAATATTTTGACATAATTGATACAAAACCAAAAGGAGTCTCCACTATCGGACTGTTCGCGGACGAATTCGGACCGGACATAGATATGACCGTGTCCGGGTTCGATTTTTAATCGGACCAAAAAAAATGTCCAAGTTTTGTTCGTTAATGAATCGGACGTTCCACGGTCGAACCATTTATCGAGCCGGACACATACGGACAACAGACTACTTTGTCTATTTTACACCCCTACCAGGGGCCGCCTTACAGGATCTTTGCGACATCCTCCGCAAGCCCAAACTTCACATAGTAGAAGCCGTTCTCACGAGCAAAGAACTTCATACTGCCCTTTGGCTGCCAGACTCGTGCCGCGTAACCCCGGATCTATCCGTAGAAAGGCTTGTTGCCTAGGACGTATAGAACCAGAGTATTCTCCCAGTAGGCGGTCACCTTCTCTATCTCCTCAGCGGGGAACGAAGCCCGGAAATCCCTCCCTGCCTTAATCGGCGGCACGTACTCCATCGATGTGGGACTTTTCGGTCCCATAGGTTTGCAAATATCTGCCTAGGACCTTCAAGCCTGCCGTGGAGTCGTCCCATGTGGCTTGGGGACAGCCCCCCGGGGGGAGGGGGGGGGGGGGGGGGGGGGGGGGGGGGGGGGGAGACCCAGACTCCTGACCGCCAAGTTCCGCCACCTTGCTCTTCCCTTTATCCGCCGCGGTCGCCTTGGGCCGCCAACCCACCAATCTCCCAGCAGACGCCACAGAGCCACGGGCCGATGGCCGCGCCCCTGACCCGCCTAGTCGTCTGTCAGCAGTGAAGCGATCCCTAAGATGGCCCTGTCCTCCTACCTTTCTCCCGGTCTTCGCTACGCGACGACGCGTAACCGTCCATCTGACCCTCCTGAGATCCAGATCTAGCTCCGAATTCGAAAGACGGAGCGTTGGATCCAGATCCAGATCCAGCTCTGAATATATTCTTTATTCTTTTTCCATTTCCAAGTCTGTCAACCTTTGTTCAGGTATGAATCCTTTACAGGGAGGTATAACATCGCGTGCTATTTATTCGCTCATCTTTCCTATTAATCACATTGAATTTTCATGATACTATTTCTCGTAGTACAAGGCTGATTCTATATGTTTGTATAGGTGCCACTACATACTATCATTGAGATTCAAATGGGTGTGACCGGGGTCGAAGAGAAACGTTACAAGCTCATGGATTGAGTGGCCATTATATATTTGTGTAAAATCAAGACAGTTCGAAAAGGTGGCAACAACAATTTGCTTCCTTCACACAGCTGCAATACCATTACCATTGTATCTAATTGAATGCTCTTGACCTCCTAATTATCTATAGTCATTATTCTGCACAAACATCATTTGTTGGTGATGTCGGAATAATCTGGTACATTTCCAGTTTTGTGCTGATGATTTTAGATGCTCTATGTAACTAGGCATCCTGGAGGAAAATAATTGTACAAGTTGTATCATAAAACACAGGTTTAAATTTTAAGGCTTACAATAACCTCTGTAAAACGTATATATATATATAATTATTCTGTAAAAACCACATTTAAACGTATATATAGTTATTCTGTGAATACCACATTTAGTTTGTTTCAAGGTGAACTATGTATAAATTATGACGGTTCATGAGATTTCTAGTATAAACTATATGTTCCTTCTTTCGTTGCTTCACATGCATACATGAAATGTATTTGTGCAAAGTTCAAATTCAAGAGGACTTTGATCGAATTTGACATAAATAGCATTTTGTAATTACCATCTTGTTGTTTTATAGTAGTCGTATTTTTCCAATTTTGCTATGAATTTCTATTTCATGCCCGCCTCGTGGGGTCTAAAAACACCACACGGTAGTTACGTGTTTAAATAAAGAGTAAACTCATGTGTTCATACCCAAATGGATACTTGGCATCTATTTGTAACCTTGCTTGTGTTATTGGTTGTTCGTCTCTTAGGTTATGTTTGGTTCACGGAATCAGAACCTTGAAAAGAAAAATAAATATTCATTTTCTATGTTTTGATGCCAAAGAAAATAAACATAAAAAAAAATTAATTTTCAAGGGAAAGAAAAATAAGGAGGAAAATAGTTTTTCCATTCATCCATGGATTCATTTTTTTACTCTCAATTTTTTCTTCTCTCAATTTTTTGGACTTTTCCAAAAACCTGAAGAGTAAAATTAATAAAAATGACAAGTTTTTAAAGAAAAAAAAGAAGAGAGCAAAAAATTGAATATTATTTTCTTTCCTATCAGCAAACCAAACGAGGCCTTAGAATCTTACATGGATTATCATCTGCATACAGTTGATTACTCCACCGCAGAAAAAAATTAATACAAGATTTTGTTACTTAGTTGAATCAGTATAAACTTAAGAAGCCTAAAAGAGAGGTTAAGTATCTACTTATTTTCTAACTAATATTTCTTCACGACCATAGTTGACTAATCCATACTAACTAATCATAATATCGAAGGAAAGTCTATTTTGATCTGTACCAACGTGACAGTCAGCCATTGTCTCCTCTCCTTTGTGCATACTAATATGGACCTATTTCGAACCGGAGGACTAATGTCGATGCGTTGCGTGGTCACGGACCAGCCATGCTGCTGTCCAAATAGCAGCTCTCTAATACCAATGAATTTTAAAGTTTTCTACTTGCTACCAACCTCGTAAAATCCGGCACATGTTGCTCTGGTCAAAGTACAATACGACCGTTAGGAGTGCCCTTTGTCGCTTTGAAACCAAGGGAAAAGTAGACAAAGTCACGGAATATGAGGAAAATTTTGGACTTAAATAATTAAGAACTTAATGTGTAAATTGTGACAAAGAAACGAAAGCTAACTAAAAGTGTGTAGACAACGTACAATAGCAAGAAAAGAGAACCTCGGGATCCATTCCCCTATTTTTTTGCTTCCGTAAAGCAACAATCAGCATTTAATTAAAAGTTTGCTGCCGTCGCCTTCACGAGACCCTTGCAGCGCTACAAAAATAAAATATAAAAATTAATACAAAAGTAAAACAAAACAAATAAGAAGAGCATTTTTGCATCCCCGGAATATCGAACTAAATATTTTACAACGCGTCTACTCAGACTTGGAGACCGCAGTTTAAATCACGGTGTCACGTGTTCCATTTCTTATTGATCGAGACCAAATGACACGTTAGCGGAAGGGTTGGACGTGTGGACTCCCGCTCTCGACCAATAAGGAAAGGACGCGTGGTACCACAGTTTAAACCGCGATCTCCTATCGATATGAGAAAACTTTACTCGATGCCATTCACTTTGCCCTGGGCTACTATAGTCTACCTTCATGCATGTTGGCATGGAATTGATTTGGGGACATGGACTGTAGTTTGTTCCAAAAACATTAAAAAAAAAATTTAGTTATGTCTTATTCTCTTGCATGGATAAATACATTTACATTAAAAGTTTGGTACTTTAGGCTAAATGATATTAGTATCCTCTTATCGTTCAAGGCTATACCTAAAATTCAGTCCCTCCTAATTTTAGATGTTAGCTCCGCCGTTGTCCACCCCTGATCTGCTATCTAGGCAAATTATAACTTTGTATAAAATTATAAATATTTGTCTCATATTTTTATTGTATTATAAAAGTTTTACCAGCAGTTAGTTAGAAATGATTATCTGTATTGAGTTATGCTTCATGTTATATACTATAGTATTTGGAGTTCAAGACGAGCATAAAATTTATTAGATGGGAAGCTTAAGGACATACATGACGGATCCAGAAATATAAATTGGAGTGGACTAGACCAGCTTAGGACGAACCACCTGTCGGATGACTCCTAACAAAAATAAAAAAAAATTATACGAAAAAGAAAGATTTTTTTTTTGTGTGTCTAGTCCACCCTAGTGTAACGTCCCAAATGTTACATCCCGCCCGAGGCCCAGTTGCATAACCTTTTCGCGGACTAAGGTTATGCAGGAAGCTTCCAGAACATTCTAGAAGATGGCGGAAGGCTCTAGAAGATTGTGGATCTCTTCGGAAGGCCCAAGATCGTTCTAGGAGGCCCAAGAAGCTTCTGGAAGGCCCTTGAAGTTTTTTTTATGTTGCTAGGGAATAAACATGGAATATGCCATTCCAGTTATGGTAGAATGTAATAGTCCTTGGAATATTCCTTCCAGGACTTTCCTTGTATTGCTCTATGAGCACTTATAAAAGGGGGAGGCTCTCATTTGTTCCTCACCACCTAAAAATTGTAAGCATTCTCCAAGTCAATAAACACTACTAAAATAACCCAGATTAGCGACGTCAGGAGACGTCGCTAAATACAGAAAATACGTCGCTAAAAATGATTTGCGACGTATTTAGCGACGAAAAATGTACGTCGCTTATAGGCAAGTCGCAGATGATACTTTCGTCGCCGAACGTCGCTATTTGCGACGCAGCGTCCATTGTCGCTAGACGTCGCCAAATGAGCGACAGAGAGCGACGTATCAGTACGTCGCCAACATTGCGACGTAAAGCGACCACTAGCGACGCTTCAAAAGTTTATAAATGATGACGAGGCATGGCATCCACGTGGCCACGTGGGCAACTTAGCGACGTATATTAGCGACGTCGAGCGACGTAACGTCGCTAGTTAGCGACGTATAGCGACGTCTATTTGCCGTCGCAGAACGTCGCTATACGTCGCTAATGTTAAAAAAAATTTAAAAAAATATAATTGATATTTTTGTTATGCTGTGTTTCTGTGTTTACAGTGTGTGTGAAGTGCAGTGTTCGAACCATCGACAGTTTCGCTTACTGTTCTATGTTTTATCTTGGATAGAAAGAGCAACAGTTCAGGGTGCACTTCTCAGAGCTTCCTCTTCACGTCCTTCACCTTCTCGGGAACCTTTACGACGTCCGAGAAAGTGAAGGACGTGAAAATGAAGCTCTCAGAAGTGCACCCTGAACTGTTGCTATTTCTATCCAAGATAAAACATACAACAGTAATCGAAACTGTCGATGGTTCCGAACACTGCATTTCACATTCACTGTAAACACAGACACACATCATAACAAAAATACACAATATATTTTTTTAAAATTTCGGCAGCACCTCCTTTGTATATCAGATCATCGCTTATAACCCAGCGTAGGTATATTTGTCATCCCATCGCAGATATCACAAAGTAAATATCACAATAAAAATAGGAGGCAGTGCAAAGTAAATATCACAGACACACATCCTCACAAACATCCAATAGAGTCAAATAAAAATGAAAGATGATAAAAAATCTCACACCAAGTGTATAAACAACAGTGTATGAATAAACAATTTGCCCATAGGGCCAATACATACAAGTCATAAAAAAACCAATAAAATCACTGCGGACCCCTGCCGCGCAACTGGGATAGAATGTAGTCATACTGCTCCTGGGTGAGCTGTACCGTAGGGGCAGTAGGAGGCAGTACAATGTCTGTAGTCGGCGCCGGAGGCAGTGCAGTATCTGGAGTCGGCGCCGTCGATGGACCCGGAGGACGTACCTGCTCCAGCTCTCGCAGTCGCTCACCATGCGCAGCAAGGGTACTCACCACCTTCTCAGTATACTGAGCGAGTGAGGCAATTAGGCTCCTCTGCGATCCCTCCAGCTCGACCTGTCTACGCTCTGTGCGCTGCGTAGACTCGGTGAGCGTCTGCAAGTTGGCAGCTGCAGCCTGATGCAGACTCATCAGGTCCTGTATACTGCGCTCGACCGCATCAAATCGTCCGGTGACGATCGGAGGGTCGGATCGTCGCTCGACCGCATCAGAAATCTGCTGCTGCAACTCGCGACGCAGCTCCTCGATCTGACGACGAACATCCTCTGCTCGTGACGACGCCTGCGTAGCCGGAGACTGCATACTGACAGAGGGGGCCCGGGATGACTCCGAAGCCAAATACGCGCCGTAGGATCCCGTACCGTAGTACGTACCCTTCTGAAGACCGCCAACGACGGTCATCCAGAGCTCGTCCGACGATGGCTCTGCAGGCGGCTGGGAGGAAGTACCAGCCCCTCCCTCTGCTTGCGCACTAGCAGCAGCAGCAGCATCAGCCGCCTCCTTCTGTAGCCGAACAAACTCGGCCTAGAACATGTTTGCTAACGTGTAAGTGTTTACTAAAGTCTATATTGATATCTATTTTCCTGTTTTCTAAATTATAGTCAGTTAATATAAAGAATAGAACGTACATATGCCTGCATCGCCCTCTCGTCAATGAAGTCCCCAGCCCTCCGATGGGTGACCAGGAAGACGGTCACCATGTTCGGATCCTCACCCTTCTTTACCTGTTAAAATATATTATCTATTATTAGTATTAAACATTATATCGAACTATATATAAATTAATGTCCGTCATAGGAAACGTATCAGACGACGAAAATGCTCCGTCATCGGAATGGAGCCACCACACCACTTACCGGCGCTCGACCGCGCCACCTTGGCCTTCTCAGACCGCTCCTGGTACTTGGGCTCGCTGAATCTAGCCTTCATCGCAGTCCACTGCTCTGGCGTAATCCAACCCTGGATCGGCTGTCCGGAGCGATCACGACGCTTCTGGTCGTCGATCGCATCACGGATGAGCTTGGCTATGACGACAGAAAATTGGCCCTCGATCCTCGCCGCCCGGTGTGGTGGATAGAAATAGGTCCTCTACAAGAAGTAAAATACAAAAGTTGTATAATATACACAAATAATTATTAAAATTTAAAAATAAACAAAATTTTTACCTTGAAGTGGGCGAACCAAAAGGCCTTCCTATCTGCGGGAGCATCTGAGTAGTTGAGCCAAGGCCCACCATAGTTCTGCCTCACAAATGTCCCCAGCTGTCTCTGTACTGCAGAAGGCCGATATCTATACAATAATAATTTTTCATGAATATATATGTACATATAATCATTTGAAAAATATATAATAATTAATTAACTTACTTCATAGGCCCGTCCGTCCAAATCTCCATACGCGTCTCGCCCGGGGGAGCGCATGGAGGGTCGCTCTCACCTCCTGCCTGGGCAGGATCAGTCTGATCGCCGTCCTCCATATGATCGGCGTGGGCTCCCTCCATAGAGCCGTCGACAGTAGGAATGCTGGACGGGGGATCAGGGATGCTGGACGCGGGATCAGGAAGGCTGGACGACGAGGGAGGAGTCGCCAACCTGCTAGAACTGCCCTGTCCCGGTAATGGACCGAAAACAGAACGGTACACTGGCGTACTCGGAGATGAGGATGAGGGTACGGAACTGCCATCTCCATCCCCAGCCCGAGGCTGACGGGGCTGCCTAATATATAATCCTTCGCGTCGTCCAGATGGTCTAGTCATACCTGACAATAAAACATATGACAATAAAACAAAAAAAAATATTTATATGATAGACATCACAGGTTTTTGAAAAATATCATAGTCAAAAAGTGTCACTGAAGTGTCAATAAAAGTGTCAATAAAGTGTCACTGAAGTGTCACAGCTTTATATGATAGAAGTGTCACTAAAGTGTCAAATATGATGATAAAACAAACGTACAGATTTAATCCTCTTCTGAAAATTCATCTAGTTCGTTTAGCTCATCTACTTCTTCTTCTTCTTCTTCTTCTTCCTCCTCTACATCTTCACTTTCATCTGCATCTTCCTCTTCAGATAATTCTACTTCTTCTACACAATTAGATGTGTAATAGGGAACTTCCGTCGTGTCCACTTCTATAATATTTGTTACAAGAGGTAGTTCATCCTGTTGATAAGCTATATCGTCAACCTCAAAGGTATTTCTAGCTTTGGTCTTGCATACTGCCCACCAGTCCGACCTTGTTGTTGTTTCCCGTTTAGGATAACTTGTGAAGTACACGAGCTGAGCCTGACTTGATAGGACAAATGGTTCATAGGCTTGATATCGACGCCGATAGTTTATATCAACAAGACCGTGCTTGTCTACTTTCCAACCTTGACCTTCAATCGGATCGAACCAATCACACCTGAATAACACAATCTTAGCAGGCTCTATTCCATAACTATATGTCAGCTCCACGATCTCCCGTAACACGCCATAGAAATCGTTGCCCGCATCAACATCTTTGTAGTTCGAAGATCTGATACACAAACAGCTGTTTTTGGTGGAATCGAGATCCACAAAGTTGTCTCTGATCGGGCAAGTTGTTGACTTGAACCTAAATCCATTAACACAGTAGCTTGGCCATATTTTTGCAGCATAAATTGGTCCCTTGGCTAGCGTTCTAATAGACTCATTCTCAAGTCTTGCGTATGGACGATCGACCTAAATACCACGAAAGAAGCAATTAAGCTCATTCTCAATCAAGTGCATATACAAAAAGGTAATTACAGAGTTCTCAAGTCTTACATATGCACTCAACCATGATGGAAAATAACGCCTCATTTCTTGTTCTAGTTCTTCTTCTGTTATGTGTGGCCTACCCGACCTCACATCATCATTAAATATGCTGAAAACAACATCGTTCAATTAATGTAATAGTATAATAATTAACACTATTAAAATAATATAGACGTATTAATTACTTACCCCTCCAGTTTCTCTACTTCTTCCTCGTCGCAGTTGAGTAATACATACACCTGAGCAGCCCTTAGCTCATCATCGTTCAGATATCTCTTTTTCATCTTACCCGATGGCTTTCCTGGAGCATTGAATACCTTCAGTATTGTATCATTACTTTCATGATCTCCCTCGTCGTTTCTGGAAGCTCTCGTTCTATTAGTTGCAACATGAGGCTTGAAATACATCGAACAAAAATTTGTAATCTCCTCGAGAACATAGGCTTCACAAATAGAACCCTCGACCCGTGCCTTATTTTTCACCTTTCTTTTTAGGTGATTCAAATGTCGCTCGAACGGGTACATCCATCGATATTCGACGGGTCCACCAACACGTGCCTCATAGGATAGATGAATCGGCAAATGCTCCATAGAGTCGAAGAATCCAGGAGGAAACACCCTCTCTAGCTTGCATAGTGTTACCGCAATGTCCTTCTCTTACTTTTCTAGACGATCAACGAGCAATTTCTTAGAACAAAGATCCCTGAAGAATATGCTAAGCTCCGTCAATGGATCCCAAACTGCCTGCGGTAAGAATTCCCGAAATGCAATCGGAATTAACCTCTCCATGAATACGTGACAATCGTGGCTCTTCATACCCGTCAATTTGTTTTCCTTCGGATCGACACATCTTCTCAGATTTGACACATATCCGTCTGAAAATTTTAGGCCCTGGATCCACCGACAAAGTCTCACTTTATCCTCCTTGTCCAGCGAGAAAATTGACTTCGGCAGGAACTGTTTTCCATTCTGCTGTATCAAATGCAACGCAGGGCGTTTGCATATTTCTTCTAAGTCCAACCTTGCCTTGGTATTGTCTTTCGTTTTTCCCTTTACGTCCATCACAGTATTAATTATGTTATCAAACACATTCTTCTCAATATGCATGACATCAAGATTATGTCTGATCAGATTGGTACTCCAGTATGGCAGATCCCAGAATATGCTCCTCTTTGTCGAGTTATGAACTCTACCAAATCCATCGCACTTGTACCCAGTTGTAGGATCTTCTATAGCACTTGGAAAATCTTTAACCTCCTCCCATATCGTGGCTCCGCACCACCTTGGCGGTGGATCACCCTTCTCTACAACGCCGGCACGGAAAGCATTCTTGTTCCTTCAGAACGGATGATCTTTTGGCAGAAATTGTCGATGACAATCAAAGAAGCACGGTTTTCCGCCGTGTTTCAAGCGAAAAGCCTTACTACGGTCCATGCAATACGGACATGAGAGACGGCCATGAGTGCTCCATCCAGATAACATTTCATAGGCCGAAAAGTCGTTGATGGTCCACATAAGGGTTGCCTTCATCTAAAAATTCTGCTTCCTGGAAACATCGTACGTGTTAGCGCCTACTTCCCATAACTGATTCAACTCATCTATCAAAGGCTGTAAGTACACGTCAATGTTCCTCTTGGGATTGTTCGGACCAGGAATTATAACGGTTAGAAACATGTACTGAGTCTTCATGCACATCCAAGGCGGTAGGTTATACGGAGTGACAATCACAGGCCAGCACGAATACTGGGATCCCGAAAGACCAAAAGGAGTAAAACCGTCAGAAGATAGTCCCAACCTGACATTTCGCGGATCTGAAGCAAAATCTGGATACACTCGATCAAAGTGCTTCCACGCTTCTTCATCGGATGAGTGATCCAACACTCCTTCAATCTGTTCTCGCATGTGCCAACTCATATTTTCGGCCGTCTCTTTCACCATAAATAATCTTTGCAACCGCGGCGTTAAAGGCAAGTAGTGCATTGAATCGGTCGGTCTTCTTGCACCGGTAGACCTTCCTGTACTAGTTGTCTTATAACGATCAGCACCATAAAATCTGCACACATCTGCGTCCTTGTCGTCTTTGTAGTACAGCATGCACCCATTGCGATAGGAATCGATTTTCTCGTATCCCATCCAGAGCGATCTCACCATCCTCTTAGACCGGTAGAAGTCTTTAGGCAACTTAGCACCCGCCGACAAGATCTCTATAATCAACTCCAACACTCGGTTGTAGCATTCTTGCGACATGTTAAAATCTGACTTAATGCTCAACAGTCTTGTAACCACCTCCAAAGGTGAATGATCCTCACAACCAGGATACAATGGAGTCCTTGCATTCTCCAACAACTCCATGAACTGTGCAGCATCGGCGTTCGGTGCCTCCTCAGGTGCATCATGAACGAAACTAGGTCCCGCAGCGTCGAAAACCATGTTCACACACCCGTCGTCGTATGCATGATTATCTGAAACAAAATTAGGTCCCGCATGCATATACGGCTCAACATAAGGCTCCGGCTCTGATGCTAAAGACACAAGTTCTCCGTGTGCAGTCCACTGATAGTAATTAGGCGTGAAACCCCTCGAGTACAAATGATATGTCACTTCCACTTCTGGATAATATTTCACGTTATGACATTTCACACACGGACACTTAATTTTGGTGCCGTCCATGTACTGAGGGAACGCCTTAGCAAACTGCAGGAACTGCTCTACTCCCGCTATGTATTCATCCCGCACACCACACATATCATCAGGACGACGATTATACATCCATGAACGATTCCGCAAGTAGTAATTCATATCCATTTGGAAATAATTCTGCAAAAATAGACACACATTATCCAACAGGCACAAATTCGTATATTATGTCTTATTATGGGACACACATTAGTAGCGGACAGTTACTAATAACAATGATATGCAATCTAGGTCAAACTAGGTTGTACTAAGTCAAACAAGGTCAAGCTAAGTCAAACAAAGTCAAACAAAGTCAAACAAGGTCAAACTAGGTCAAACTAGGTTGTACTAAGTCAAACAAGGTCAAGCTAAGTCAAACAAAGTCAAACAAGGTCAAACTAGGTCAAATAGTCAACCTTGGTCAAACAAGGTCAAATCTACGTCAAATATTCTATTTCTAGTCATGACCTACCAAGGTACCCTTTACCTTATCGCTATTGGTATCCAATACTAGCTAGCACACACCATTCAAGGCTATACAAGCCTAACCTATAATTCAAGTACCAATAATGACCAGAGTCAACTCAAGCTATCTCATACACACAAGTAATATCTGGGTGTCATTTGTTTAGTCTTAAAAAAACACAATCAACTAAAACTAGTACCAAGTAATGAGCAATAGTGAGTTACCAAAGCAAACTGAAACTAAAACTAGTATCTGGGTGTCATTTAAACAACTAAAACTAGTATCTGGGTGTCATTTAACAAACATGAAGACAACAAAGTCAAACAAGGTCAAGCTAAGTCAAACAAAGTCAAACAAGGTCAAACTAGGTCAAGGGTTGACCTATAGTTGACTTTGTCAACTCTTAGTCCAATCTAGGTCAGATGTTTACTCTACTTTGACTTTCAGTAAAAATAGTCAACCTTGGGGGTGACTACGATTTCATATAATTTTAAAGTATCGGCCGATACCAATCCGATACGGCCGATACCGATACGGTTTGGCATGTTCCGATCCGATACCGACCGATACCAAATATTGACCGATACCGACATTGGGGGTCTTTGTTCCGATCAATTCAAGTACCAATAATGACCAAAGTCAACTCAAGCTATCTCATACACACAAGTAATATCTATATAGATATATACATATAATATATATATATATATATAGGCATGTATATACTATATGCCTATATTATAAGACAAGGCAACTTCCATGCATTCATATATTTAGACACTCTAACATAGGCTATATGCCTATATCACATATGAGTTACATGATATAGTTATGTATATATGTATACAATACCATCTATCAAACATATATATATATATATATAGAGAAGTAGAGAGTGGGTGGTGTGTGTACATGCACATGTGAATGGGGGGTGAGTATGTTGACTGTTACATGTGACAGTCACATATACGTGTATATGAGGGAGGCTAACATGCTTGTATTAGGCTATATGCGTGTGTGTACCTAGGCAAGAGTGAGTGAGTGAGTGAGTGAGTGATATGAACTATAGGTCAGTCCAATCTGGATAGTAAGGGAATTTACTGTGTTCAGTCAAATAGGAAAGGAAAAGAAAGGAAATCAGTTCATTTCACACAACATTACATACTCCTATAACATATTTCAGACCCATTCACCTCAAACCCAAATCGAGAACCAAAACTCTAACCAAATCACCCCAAACTTGAAACTCAGTCAGCACACATATAGATACACTACACTAGGGTTTTAAACATCTAAATTAAAGCATTAAACTAGGTTAAAATGGTTGTCAAAACTGGGTTTTCAAAATTAGAAAATACAATAAATTAACAAGGTATCAGTCAACATAAGGTATTTAGAAATTGATATATAAAAACATGTTAAAATGGAAAATAAATGGTTGGTAAAGGATCTAGGCTATGTGTACGTGTCCAACATAGTGTCTTATGTCCACCACAACATGACACAGTGTGTCCAGTGTGTGTGTGTGTGTGTGTCCATCTGTGTGTGTGTCCGTGTGATCCGTGTGTGTGTGTGTGTGTGTGTCTCTGTGTGTGTGTGCGTGTGTGTCCGTGTGTGTGTGTGTGTCTCTGTGTGTGTGTGTGTGTGCGTGTGTGTGCGTGTGTGTGTGTGTGTGTCCGTGGGAGAGGAGGAGGAGGAGGAGGAGGAGGAGGAGGAGGAGGAGTTAGGTTAGGGTTTACCTGAGCTCGAGGAGGAGAAGCTCGACGGGGGGGTACGGGTCGCCGGAGAGGGAGGGAGTCGCCGGGGGGGGGGGAGGGAGTCGCCGGAGGGGGGAAGGGGTCGCCGAAGGAATCGTCGGAGGGGGGGAAGGAGTAGTGGAAAAAATTGGAAATTTTGAGTGAGTGGGAAAAACGAAACGCTGTGCCCTAAGTAAAAATATTAGCGACGTCACATGAGGACGTCGCTAAACGTCGTAAACTGGCGACATATTTTAATAATCCAGCGACGTAACGTCGCTATTCAGCGACGTAATTTTATGCATGTCGCTGAACGTCGCTATTCAGCGACGTTTTGCGATGTTTATATAAAGGAGTCGCTGATTTCCATATATAGCGACGTAATTTTACGCCGTCGCTAAATTACGTCGCTAATAGATCATATTTTAGTAGTGAAAGAGATCCTTACGAGTCCATCTTTGCTCCACTATTCTAATTTTCTTGGCGATCTAGCTAAGGCGGGTTGGGAAGGCTTGTACGAGTCTTTGAGGAGAAAGACAGTACGCCGCACGGGACGAGGTGCTAGCAAAAACACTAAGTCCGTGACAAGTGGTATCAGAGCAAAGGTTCGATCGCCGTCATGTCTTCGACCGAAGCCATCATCAACGAGGAAACAGCACAACCCTCATCGCCTAAAGAGAAGACTAAGACCTCGAAGAAGGGCAAAAGCAAGGAACCGTTGATGGAACGGGCTCTTGGCGAGTTGCCTGACCGGGTTGAGATGCTGGAGAAAGGCGTGACGGACGTCGAGTATCAAGTGGAGCAAAACCAAGCGGCTCACGAGGAATTCGCCCAAGGTTTGGAGGCGGATGTCGCCACGGCTATGTCGGAGTTCCGAGAGCATCTCCGCGAGATGCAGGCCGAGTTCGAGGAGGAAAAAAAGGTCACGAAGGCGGAGATTGCTGAACTATGCAAAGAGCTACAAACCAAGGCGGAGGTCCTCGATAGGGCCATTGCTGGTGGTCCGACTCCAAGGAGGGAGTCGACGCAAAGGGTGAAGTATCCAGAACCCAAATCCTTCACTGGCGTACGGGACGCGAAGGAGGTGGATAACTTCATCTGGAATGTCGAGCGCTACCTGAAGGCGGTCCGCATCGAGGATGAGACCGATAAGGTAAACACAGCGTCCCTATATTTCTCTGATGATGCTATATTGTGGTGGCGACGCAGGTGCATCGATATAGAAAAGGGGCTCTGCAAGATCGAGACTTGGGAGGATCTCAAGAAGGAGATCAAGTCTCAATTCTACCCGAAGAACGTGGACTATGTCGCGAGACGGAGTTTGCGACAACTCAAACACACCGGGTCCGTCAAGGAGTATGTGGCGGAGTTCACCCGCCTGATGCTTTCCATTTCCACTATGAGCGAAGAGGATCGCCTGTTCGCGTTCCTAGAGGGTCTACATCCATGGGCGGCACAAGAATTGCAGACGCAAGATGTGTCGGATGTGAATGCGGCTGTTACGGCAGCCGAGAAGCTGATGGAGTATCGACAAAATGATGCCCCAAAGCCCAAGGAAAAGAACACCACCAAGTTCAATGGTGGGGGAGCGAAGAAGAACAACGAAAAGGGAGGCCCGCCGCCGAAGGACAAGCCGCAAGCAAAGTCTTCGACGGAGCGGAAGATCAAGTGCTATGTGTGCGGTGGAAATCACCTCGCACGGGACTGTCCGAACAAGGACAAGAGGGTGAACGCGGTCCAAGGCGAGGAGGTCGAGGACATGGAGCCTAAGAAGGGGGCTCACATGGATTCCCTGCGCCTGTTGAATGCTTTGAAGAGAAAGGCGGTAGTGTCCAAGACCCCGAATCGAGAGCTGATGTACGTGGACGTGAAGATCAACGGCCACAACACCAGGGCGATGGTCGACACGGGGGCGACCCACAACTTTATCTCGGACGCGGAGGTCCGACGCTTGGGTTTGGCGCTGGAAAAAGACTTAAGCACGATAAAGGCAGTCAACTCTGAGGCGCGCCCCGTACAGGGGGTGGCCAAAGGGGTGAAGATCCAAGTGGGAGACTGGACGGGTGTCACCAGTCTCACGGCATCACTACTGGACGACTTCAACATGATCCTTGGGATGGACTTCCTCACTTCGGCAAAGGCGGTCCCAATGCCGCATCTGGGAGTCGTCGGGATCATGGAGGAGAGCTCTCCGTGCATGGTGACAACTGCACGAGGCGAGCTTATGAAAGGGAAGGCTCTCTCCGCATTACAACTCAAGAAGGGGATGCGACACGGAGAGATGACTTACCTTGCTGTGCTCAAGTCGGAGGAGGCACCCGTGCATGGGGATCTTTCGCTCGAGATCGATGACGTCCTTGTGGAGTTCGGGGACGTCATGCCAAAGGAGTTGCCAAAGAGGCTACCTCCGCGGAGGGAGGTAGACCATGCCATCGAGTTGGAGCCGGGCACGAAGCTGCCCGCCATGGCTCCATATCGCATGGCCCCGCCCGAGCTGGACGAGTTGAAGAAGCAACTCAAGGAGCTGCTGGACGCAGGATTCATCAGACCGTCAAAGGCCCCGTAATGGTGCACCGGTGTTGTTCCAGAAGAAGAAAGACGGAAGCCTTCGTTTATGCATCGACTATCGTGCACTAAACAAGGTAACCGTCAAGAACAAATATCCCATCCCGTTGGTGGCGAACTTGTTCGGCCAATTGGGAGGTGCGAGATACTTCTCCAAACTTGATCTGCGCTCGGGGTATTATCAAGTCCGGATTGCGGAGGACGACGAGGCTAAGACGGCATGCGTGACGAGGTATGGCGCATATGAGTTTATGGTTATGCCTTTTGGTCTAACAAATGCTCCTGCGACTTTTTGTACTTTGATGAACAAGCTCTTTCATCCCTACTTGGATCGGTTCGTCGTGGTCTACCTCGACGACATCGTCGTGTACTCAAACACGATGGAGGAGCACATCGAGCATTTGAAGACTGTCTTCAGGTGCTAAGGGAGAACGAACTCTTCGTCAAGCGAGAGAAGTGCTCATTCGCACAAGAAGAGGTTTCGTTCTCGGGGCACTGGATCGTGCGTGGCAAGATATGGATGGACGACGCAAAGGTCCAGTCCATACGGGAGTGGGAGTCTCCCACCAAGCCGATGGAGCTGCGATCGTTCCTTGGCTTGGCGAACTACTACCGGCGGTTCATCCGAGGATATTCTGTCATCGCAGCGCCTCTGACCGATCTGCTGCGGAAGGATCGGGCGTGGAGCTGGACGCCCCGATGCGAGGAGGCATTTGAGGCACTGAAGCGGGCTGTGACGGAGGAGCCGGTCTTGTCTTTACCGGACTACTCTAAGGCGTTCGAAGTGCACACGGACGCGTCCGACTTCGCCATCGGTGGGGTGTTGGTGCAGGAAGGACACCCCATCGCGTTCGAGAGCCGCAAGCTGAATGGCACTGAGCGGCGCTACACGGTGCAGGAGAAGGAGATGACCGCGGTCGTGCATAGCTTGAGGACATGGCGGCACTACCTCCTCGGCACCAAGTTCGTGGTCATGACGGAGAATGTTGCCACGAGCTACTTCCAGTCCCAAAAGAAGCTATCTCCGAAGCAGGCGAGATGGCAAGATTTTCTAGCCGAGTTCGACATGGTATTGCAGGCAAACCCGGCAAAGAAAATCAGGTGGCCGATGCGCTTAGCAGGAAGGCCGAGCTCGCATCTGTGTGCTTGCTCAAGGGGGGACATTCTGGATCGTGTTCGAGTGGGAATCATGGAGGATCCACTAACACTGGCCATAGTGAAGCTTGTCAAGGAGGGCAAAATGAGAAGGTTCTGGCTGAAAGACGGACTTCTCTACACCAAGGGCGACAGGGTGGTCGTGCCTAGGTGGAGTGGCTTGCGGAGACAGCTGCTCAAGGAGTGTCATGACACAAAGTAGGCTAGACATCCGGGATAGAAGCGAACCTTGGCGCTGCTAGAGGCCGCATACTACTGGCCTCGCATGCGCGAAGATATGGAGGACTATGTTCGCACTTGTCTTGTGTGCCAACAGGAGAAGGTGGATCATCAGAAGCCCGGGGGCCTGCTGGAGCCTCTTCCCGTGCCGAGTCGGCCGTGGGAGAGCATTTCGATCGACTTCATCTCCGCCCTGCCGAAAGTGGGGGCGCTTGGGTCCATTCTAGTAGTGGTGGACCGGTTCTCAAAGTACGCGACCTTCATTGCTGCTTCGACGGACTGCACAGCAGAGGAGGCCGTGCGACTGTTCATCAGCCATGTGGTGAAGTTCTGGGGCATCCCGGTCAACATTGTCAGCGACTGAGACCCCCACTTCACGGGAAAGTTCTGGACGAAAGTGTTCAAAATCCTCGGGACGGACTTACACTTCTCGACCAGTTTCCACCCGCAGACGGATGGGCAGACCGAGCGGGTCAACTCGCTACTCGAAGAGTACTTGCGGCACTTTGTGAGTGCCAACCAGAGGGATTGGGTGCATCACCTCGACGTCGCTCAGTTCTGCTACAATCTTCAAAGGAGCGAGTCGTCGCACAGCAGCCCATTCGAGTTGGTGATGGGTCGCCAACCGCTTGTCCCGCACACGCTGAGTGCGGGGTCCTCAAGTAGAAGCCCCGCGGCCAACCAGTTCACTTCAGATTTTAAGGCAAAAGCGGACATTGTCAAGGCATTTCTGGAGAAGGCTGTGAGGAAGATGAAGAAATGGGCCGACGCGAAGCGAAGGCCGGTTGAGTACAAAGAGGGGGACATGGTGCTGGTGAAGCTACAACCGCAACAGTTCAAGGTGTTCCGCAAGGTGCACAAAGGACTAATCCGAAAGTATGAAGGCCCCTTTCCCGTGCTCAAGAAGGTAGGCAATGTGGCCTACAAGCTTGAACTCCCTGCCAAGCTGAAGATTCATCCAGTCTTCCATGCAAGTTGCTTGAAACCGTACAACGAAGACTTGGAGGATCCCCAGCGAGGAGTTTCGAAGCGACCGACGGCGACCATGACGACTTCCTTCGACAAGGAGGTGGAAGTCGTGCTGGACAGGAGGACCATTCGGCGACGAGGCGTGTCCCCGTATGTGGAGTACCTCATCCAGTGAAAGGGCTTGCCTTACGGCGAGTCTAGCTGGGAACGTGCTGATACGCTGCATCAGTTTGAAGCCGAGATCCAGACGTTTCTCAGCGAGCATGGTTGACGAGGGCGTCAACGCCTTAGGTGGGGGAGAATGAAACGTCCCAAATGTTACACCCCGCCCGAGACCCAGTTGCATAACCTTTTCGCGGACTAAGGTTATGCGGGAAGCTTCCAGAACATTCTAGAAGATGGCGGAAGGCTCTAGAAGATTGTGGATCTCTCCGGAAGGCCCAAGATCGTTCTAGGAGGCCCAAGAAGCTTCTGGAAGGCCCTTGAAGTTTTCTTTTATGTTGCTAGGAAATAAACCTGGAATATGCCATTCCAGTTATGGTAGAATGTAATAATCCTTGGAATATTCCTTCCAGGACTTTTCTTGTATTGCTCTATGAGCACTTATAAAAGGGGGAGGCTCTCATTTGTTCCTCACCACCTAAAAATTGTAAGCATTCTCCAAGTCAATAAAGAGATCCTTACGAGTCCATGTTTGCTCCACTATTCTAATTTTCTTGGCGATCTAGCTAAGGCGGGTTGGAAAGGCTTGCACGAGTCTTTGAGGAGAAAGACAGTGCGCCGCACGGGACGAGGTGCTAGCAAAAACACTAAGTCCGTGACACTAGGCTCCTACTGGATCCGTCCATGAGGACATAGAACCATGTAGGAACTCCACCCCCAATTTATTTATTTATTTTGATATCAGTTAACTTATATATCATAATCTATATCAGTCTATTTAGTTCGAATTTTTAGTTACGTCCTAATTTTTAGCTCGATTTTTTAGTTCTGTTCTGATTTTCGAAAAGAAAAGTCAACTAAGCCAACCATATGCCCTCCCTCCTTCCCTGGATAGGGCTGGCTAGCTAGCATGCAAATGGTTCCTTAAATTTAGTGAGACTCCTCCGTAATTCCATGGACCATCCATGACCCCTTCTTTGATTTTCCACTCACAATTCCCTATATATTCTTTCTTTCCTTACATTCAACTCTTCCTCCTTATAAACCCTAATTCTCTCAGTAACTACTACTACTACTTCTCATGACCAATATGTCAAACGAAACCACACTACCAAACTACTCATACACCTACTCCTCTCCTCACAACGATCAAGAAGCAGGCGGCGGCGGCGGCGTCGGCTATCCCTACAATGGCAAGGTGCTGCTTGCAGCAGTGATCCTCCTGTCCATCGTCATCTTCTTCGTCGTCCTCCTCCACGTCTACGCTCGTTGGTTCCTCGGCCGGAGGCCCCTGGTACTCGTCGACGTCGTAGCCGCGGACACCATCAACCACCACATACTGGGCCGCGACTCCTCCGGCGGCGGCGGCGGCGGCGGGTTCGTGTCCCGAGGCCTGGACGCTAAGCTCGTCGCTTCGCTTCCGACGTTCGTCTACAGGAAGGAGGAGGAGAGCGGAGGAGCGGACGTGGGCTGCGTGGTGTGCTTGAGCCCGATGGAGGAAGGGGAGAAAGGGAGGGTCCTGCCGCGGTGCGAGCACAAGTTCCACGTCGGCTGCATCGACGTGTGGCTCACGTCGCACTCGACATGCCCGATATGTCGGTCGGGCGTGGCGCTGCAGGCTGCCGACGTCGTGGAGGAGGAGGCGGTCGTGGTCGGTACTGCAGCAGTGGAGGAGGAAGTGGTGGTAGTGAGTAGCAGTGGTGCAGCTGCCGAGAGTGATGATGCATCGTCATCAGCAGCTGAAGTAGTGGTAGTAGTAGTAGTGCCACATCATCGTTCCAGTAGTGATTCAAGCCAGTCTTCTTCTTCTTCTTCTTCTTTGAGTAGTTCACTTAAGAGAATGCTAAGCAAGAGTAGATCTGAGAGTAAGGTGTTCCCATCAGTTCTTGATGTGATGTAATCTAATGAGCTAGCTAGACCAGGATCCAGTTAGCTTAACAATTCATGATTTTATTTTCCTTACTCTCAACCTCATCACTCTCTTTCTTTCTGAATTTAAAGAGATTAATTAGTTCTGGAACTCTTGTGTTAAAGGTTAATGATGGTGATTGAACCATAAGTACTCATGAGCCACTTGTAGAATTATTAGTGGTTCTAGGCTAGCCATGTTGGTCGAGAATGGAATCCAATGAGCAATGCTAAGACCATCTTCAATGGTGATTTCTAAAATTGAGTTCTTATCCTACTTGGCATTGTACTTTAAGGAGATTTCTATCCTAGTTGGAAGAATTTTTAGATAGAAATTGTAGACATACAAAAATGTTCTCCAATGGTTCTCCATTTCTATCCTATGTGTCACATAGTAAAAGGACCAATTTAATGATGTGGGGCCCAATAATAATTGTCATGAGAGATAGAAGAATTTCTATGAGAGTTTCTACATGTAGAAACCCTCTTTGAAAGTTTCTATCCTACATCATTGCCACCTAGGATAGAAATGGTGATAGAAATCACCATTGGGAGAAATTTTTTCTAAAATGGATTTCTTCCAAAGAAATAGGGAATATACAAACCCCCATTGGAGATGGTCTAAGATTACAACCAATTATAGCTTACAAACTACTTATAGCCGTTTGGCAGTTTTCAATTGGGTCTCCTCTCTCCACGTGGGATAGAAGGAGAGAGGTGATCCAATTAGCAACCGACACTTTGATGGTTGTAAGAGAATTATAAGTCCAATAGTTGTATACTTAGCATGTTTGCGATTGAATCGGCATGAGATCAGGAAGTGTCGGAGTTAATTAGTCCATTAATGATCTGATCCAACTAATTTTATATATTTTGGGACCAACTATCCATGTATTTTAAACCAAGTGATAAGTGTGGTCAGGGATTTTTTTTGGCGGACAAGGTTTATGTTAGACAAAGTGATAAGTGTGGTTAGGGATTTTACTGGCGATATATAAGGTTTAAATTCCACAATTAATTTTTAATTTATTATCATTTTTTGAAAAAAAAAATATTTTGAAGCTAGACTTCTCGGACGAAGGGTGCAAACTGATACACGTACGTTTGGTACAGGTACGTTTCGGACGCAAAGTTGGCATGAGTAGGCCAGCTGGTAGCCCTGAGGGTAGCGAACTTGTAACAATTTCTTAATGCTAGTATTTCCTTTTAGCGGATTATTCTGCTTCTTTCTTTTATAGCAGTTTAAAACTTTTTTTAGCTAGTTATACTTGACATTTTAAAATCAGTTTATAGTTAGTCTTATAGATTTGTATAAGATTTCTATAACAATCTCAAAACGAGATTCTTGTGACTAAACTTTTTGCGGGAATCTTATACAAAATGAAGTCCGTATAAGTCTTATGAACTCAAGCTTTCACAAACTGAATTTTTTTTAATGGAGAACAGTATGGCAATTGGAAGAGGAAGATCAGCCTCAATCTCCAACTTATTAATATGAAGTATGTTCTATTAGGAGCATAACCGAATATTCCAGCAACGTACAACGTTGAAGTAATTGTTACTGCAATAATAGCACAATAGCAGTGGAAGAGAGAATAATCTCTCCAAGCTGTTAATCCTCAAATCATTGAAGGATTCCTTAATCCTACAGCAAGAAGGTAAATGCTAGAGACATCTAGGAATCTCTTGAGATGTAGTACAAAGACGGCGAGAATATGTCTAAAAGTTATATAATCAACAAATTTATGACGATGGAACTTGATCAAGACGAAAAAATTGTACTACCCTGTGAGAAGGCAGGGCAGATCTACGTAGGGTCCAAAGGTTATTTTTTTAAAAAATATTGATTATTATATAGAAACTTTTTTTTACTGTTAATATATATACTTGTTTCGTCCTCCAATACACAGAGAACATGTTAGTCTAGTGGTAATGATTTGTGCTCTTAGCTGGGAGGTGGGAGTTCAAATCCCAGCTCTATATATTTTTTAGCATTTTGAAAACATTTTATGTATTTTTTTTTGCTTTCTTTTTTGTCACAATTTGAGAAATTAACTTTGCTTTTTTGTTCATTCTTATTGAGTTGTAGTATTTTTTTTTTATTTTGTTATTGAAGTTCAATTAACATGATAACTTTAAGGACTTTTACATGTAGTAGTACGACCCCTCCAAAATTTTGATCCTGGCTCCACCCCTGTGTGAAGGAACTCATGAAATTTCAGCAGAAACTGGAGGAAAGGATACACTGACCACCCGAATATGACTGCTAATTCCTTTAGCGAAATGATAACAGTTTCCCATTATGGCTGATCTTTCCTTTTTACAGGATTATTCTGCTTAATTCCTTTATACCAATGTAAACTAATTTCTTTTTAGTTATACTTGTTTTAAAACTTAGTATTATAGACTTGTATGAGATTTTTGCAACATGAAGGGTCCGGTGCAGCAATCTCTCGTAGAGATTCCCATGTTGTGACTACCACCACCATATTTGTACAGATTATAGAGTTCAGATCCCCATGCTGCGAGTAAGGGAGCATTAAATGCATTGGCTACAAAAGGATCCGTTTCACTTGTGACTAGTTTTTTGACCAGAATTTGGTATGGTAATTGCAGAAGCCCGTGGGTTGTGGCGTAATGGTAACGAAGGTTCCGACGCGGAAGACACATGTTCAAATTCTCCTTTGGCATTCGTCAAGCCAGAAAAAATGACACCTCAAAAAAATATTGCAGAAGTTTGAAATCAAAGTAGCAACAACGCAGACAAATAGGACAAAGTTTTGGGTTTATTATTCGATTTCTACCAATCCAAGTCAAAACTGGAATTAACCAAAATCCACAAAATCCAAATCTAGTCGAGCCCAAACCCAAATAAGCCAATTTCTTTGGTTTATTTGGTTGAATATTTTACTGTCTAATGGATCGGGCCTATAGTTGGTATCGTTTTTTTTTTCATTGAAATAATCTCATAAATTCTCAATGAAAATTGATTAACAACAAAAAAGAACTCAAAAAATATGTTTAACAAAAATAGAATTTAGATGACATATAAATTGTACAAGTTACAAATACAAACTTATTTAACTTATAATTTAAGTCTAGAGGTTACAAACTACAAATTTATATAAAATTTAATATATATACTGTTATAGATAATTTAATCTTTTTTATTGTTTTTTTTTTGTTTTGAACTAAGCTCAAAGTCTAAACCAAAACCGAGAATCAAATTCTGACACTAATAGAACCGAACATGTTCAAACCTAATTGAATCCCTTTTTCGGTATCCAAAATCAAATAATGCTCAGCCATATTGGTTTAAGAAAAAGCACCAAAACACACAGAAAATAACTTTATCATGTTTGGTTAAAAAGGAAGAAGAATTCTTTTTTTTTTTTTGAAGGATTCCCAACTTCCGAGAGCTCCCTCTCTTCTGTCTTGAATTACCACACACAAGTTTTCTTTTTCTTTTTCCTTTTTCTTTTTGCTTTCTTCTCGCTCTCTTCATTTCTTTCTTTACCTTTTTTTTTCCATTTTCTTTCGAACGCCAAAGAAACCATTGTGGTGAAACCGATCAAGTATTGCTCATACAAATCCTTAATCCCCTGTGCTCAAATACTCGGCAACCAATCATTGATACAAGTAAAAACAGTAGGACCTAGACTCGAGTCGATTAACACACAGCAAGTCATGAGGAACATCGAAACTAAGATACAGACTTGTAGAACAATTTAGACCGGAAAATAACCAACCACGTTTTGTTCCTCCTCTTTTGTACCAAAAAAGAGCAGGAGACGACGATGATTGAAGTAAACAAACATATGCAAGCTGGGTTATTATACATCTCCCGTCCCAATAGCAAGACATGCAATTACTTCTCTCGACACAAAATTGTATTGAATATAACAACAATATGCGCTCCATGCCCATCCAGATGCTTAGAGATGTCCCTGATGAACACAGGTAATTTCCATGAAAGAGCTAGCTGTTACAAATCGGATGTCAGTAGTTACTTCATCTAGGAGACGAATCCAGAATCCTTCTTCCAGAAATATTCCTCTGCACATTGGGGAGGAACCAAACTGAGATGAGATGCACGCTCAGCTCAACTTACCTGTTAAAATCAATGAGACTGCATCAGAAAGCGTCTGCTTGACATTTTCGACAACGGACAACTATTTATAACTTTTTGTATTTGTCGACAATAACAAGGCAAGAGTAGTAAATCAAAGTTCTAACATGAATAATGGCGCCATGTATTTGTAGGAGAACCCTAGAGATAAACCCAAACTCTCACTGATGTTCTAGTTTGACTTTGAACATGAGCATCAGACAATATTACATAAACTCATACTCTCAGGCTAGATATGCCTATTGCACTTATACTAGAATTGATGCTGAAGAAAATGCTAGCATTTAAACCCTAAAAATAGGAAAAAAAGCCTGATTATGCATAAGCAACAATGATAATTATTTTCATATTAGAAAGAGCAGTTGAGAAGGCCTCAAGGAACGAAAGGTTTGTAATTGCTGGTACGTAAATAGCTCTTCAGAAGAATGGGTCAGTACACCTGTACTCTTTTAACAAATGGGAATCCACAAATACTGGGTTGGAATCTCAAATCAGAATGTGTTTCATGAAACTATGAAATAGGGTATGCATGCAGCGAATAAGGGTCAATTTTGGACAACTCCATCAATGACGCTCAGCTGATAGATATTATTTTGTGACGTTAAGATCATGAACATATTGACCTATTTATTTTGATTATATCACCAACCAGTTGCTTGCCTTGTTTTTCACAGTTACTATCATTTACAAGTAAAACCTGCACCTACAACTGATCTGACTTATTATTTTGTACACCGAGTTAAAGAATTTCTAAAGTTTAGCCGAGTTCATGTATGATGTTTAACAAGGAACAACGAACTAAAAATTGTGAGATGCGTAAAAAGGAAACCGTGTAACTTCAAAACTATTACTAATAGAAACTTTCATTTCTCCACATCTAATTTCTTTGTATATTTCTGAATCTTTTCGGCACTGGAACTTGCTCTCCAAAAGAGCACGCACAATCAGTGCATTCAGAAGAGTTGATCCAACTCAATATTGAAAATGAAAAGAAAAAAAAATTCACTCTAGTTCATTGTATTATTGTCGGGCTTGCATATTTTTTTTTCCATATATAAAGTGCGGCAGGGAATCTCCTTCTAGGAGATAAAGTTCTGCTCTCTTTTTTATCTAATCCATTTCTGAACAATGCTTACATGCTTTCTAGCGCAGGGTCCTGGAACCTACCAACCTTGACATACCCACAGGAAAGTCAACTTTGCTGGATTCTGAAATCAGAATGTGTTTCACGAAACTATGAACTAGGCTATGCATGCATCGAATAAGGGTCACTTTTGGATAAGTCCATCAATGACTCTCAGCTGATAAATATTATTTTGTGACGTTAAAGACCATGAACATATTGACTGACCTATTTTATTGAGCTTATATCACAAAGCAGTTGGTTGCCTTGTTTTTTCGCAGTAACTATCATTTACAAGTAAAACCTGCACCTATAATTGATATGACTTATTATTTTGTACACCGAGTTCACTCAAAAAGTTTCAAAAGTTTAGCCGAGTTCATGTATGATGTTTAACTAGGAACCAAGAACTATAAATTGTGAGATGCGTAAAAAGGAAACGGTGTAACTTCAAAAAGTTATTACCAATAGAAACTTTCATTTCTCCACATCTAATTTCTTTGTATATTTCTGAATCTTTTCGGCACTGGAACTTGCTCTCCAAAAGAGCATGCACAATCAGTGCATTCAGAAGAGTTGATCCAACTCAATATTGAAAATGGAAGGAAAAAATCCCTCTAGTTCATTGTATCATTGTCGGGCTTGCATCTTTTTTCATATATAAAATGCGGCGGGAATCTCCTTTTAGGAGATATAGTTCCGCTTTTTTTTTTTATCTAATCCATTTCTAAACAATGCTTACATGCTTTCTAGCGCAGGGTCCTGGAACCTACCAACCTTGACATACCCACAGGAAAGTCAACTTTGCTGGATACTTACAAGTAGCAGTTTTGTTCTTTAAAGCCATATGCAGTTGGATTCTTTCTTTTTGTATCTAAATAAGAATTTAGTGCGGACGCAAACTGAACCAAGCTAACTTTCCAATAGTGAGAAAACAAAAAGCTCAACATTGTGATACCATACTGGTGCTGTTTCTATTTTATGCATTTTGAAGCATAAAGACACGATGAGAAAACAAAAAGCTCAACATTGTGATACCATACTGGTGCTGTTTCTATTTTATGCATTTTGAAGCATAAAGACACAATGAGTGCTCATAGGCTGAATTCATTTGCAACCATACAAAATAGACATGAAAAGTTTGAAACATTACCTCGGCAGGAACTTCATGGCCCTTCAAATGTGTAGCTAGAATAGTCCTCCCCAGCAGAGCTACTGGTACCATTTGAATGCCGGTTTGTGCTAGTGGGATTGGAGTAAGGAGCATAAACTGATACAGGGCTGCCACGAGAATGCCTGTTTTGTGCCATTGTACTGCTCCTTGTTACCTTTTGTCGGGCCTTTCGACCCTGAAATAAAGACAAGTGAAAGAGTTGACCACAAAACCAAAAATGTGATACAAACTAGAGAAATAAGTACCTGCTCTCTATCCAAAGTAAGATTGTTTTCTTGCATCAAAAGTGGTTATAACTGCAATAGATGATCAAGAGAAACGGATGCAGTTCTCTTCTAAGAAATTCAGTAATATTAGTATCAGGAGCTGAAAGTATAAGGCCTAGACAAAACATATAGCTCAAATTTGTGTCTCAATTCCTTTTACCGCTTGCACTCTATCTGTTACCAAGACGAGGGAGCAATTTTACTCATTTCTTTTGCGTCTCACTTTCCTAAGATTCAAGTTGCTACATAAGAAAAGGAATACCTACAAAAGGAAGAGTATGTGATTGATCATTTTATTCACTTTTTCAGCTCATTTATGTCGAAACTTCATGGCCTAAACAGAAAATTTTAGCTTGAGCTTCTTCCTGATCCCTCATTTTCTTTTGGTAACCTAAAGAGTAAGTTTCTTGAGTCATGCTTCGAAGCTAGAAATTATGCATGAATATTTGTCAAACTAAAGAGCCAACCAATAATATTTTTTCCATTTAAAGTCATCATACGCTTCTCTCTTTAGAAAAGGGTTGGCAGAAAAAGCTCTATATAAGCTGGTCCGAAATTCCTTACGTAGGTAGCCTTGAGAAAAAGAACCTAGAAGCCAAGTTTGTAGGTAGGTGAACCTACTTTCTCGTCATGCAATCGAGGAAGAAGTATCAGCCGATACCAAAACAATACGACCCATACCGACACGGCTTGGCATGTCCCAATCCAATACCGACCGCTACCATTACCGACGTTGGGGATCTCTTTTCCAATCAATTTGGCAAAAGGAGATTGAACGAAAAGACCAATCAACAAGGGCATAAAAGCATAGGTTGTAGAAGCATGTAAATGAAAAAAAAAAAAAACTAATTTATCACAGGTAAACTAATTAGCAAGGGTGCCTATTATTTCATTCAATTTCAAAACCACTAAGAAACAACACAAAAATACTTAAAATTATGCCTAAATGTATAAATTATTTTCTAAAATTTTAATATTTTTTTAGTAATTATTTGCTTTCTTACACAAAAAGTCTGATACTCTGATCCGAAACCACCAATAATGTCGATCCTGGTACTCATAGGACGGATCCAATACCGATTCCGATACTGACAAACCTTGCGAGGAACACCTACTAAGTCCCCCAAGACTAGAAAAGAGTCTAGAAGAAGGCATAAGGTCATAGATTTTGCTATAGGAATTGCATTCGTCACTATGAACATTATGCCAAAGAAAATAAAAAAAAAGGATAACATGAAGCCCACCTTTCCCATGCACTTCTCCAGGTGAGGTGCAAACCGTCCAGCAACAATCGGTCGCCCACAATGCATGCAATCTAAAATCTCATCGGCAATGGCAGGATGAGTCTGACCGAATATGTCGACGATATTCTTGTTACTCGCCTCACCACTGGTGCTAGGATCCGCCGCTCGAGCTTCCAATGAGAGTCTTAGCTCCTCCTCTTCTTGCTCGAGATTGCGGTCAAGTCCCAGCCTGGCTATCCGGTGACATTCTGACGCCACATCGACGATGATAGAATCAAGTAACTCCCCGAAAAAATTAGAAGACAGCTGTACAGCATACCAGAGAATAAGCAATACATAAAGGGATAAAGTGCAGTAGACTATTGTTTGATTATCTCATCATACTAGAAAAACGTAAATCATCCAAATATCAATAACAAGTCATAAGGAAATAGTGCCTCAAGTCTTACAAGATTAAGTATTGTGGTAAGCTGGTTCTAGTGAGGGTGAGTAAATAGCTAAGGTTGAACAAGGTCAAATGAAATGGTTGAATAATTGGAAAAAGTACATTATTCAGGAATAGATGTTTAAACTTTAATGTTGAGATTATGCATTGAATTTCTGGTCATCATAGTAAGATCAAAGAAGGTAGTGTTCCTCTAGAAACAATTTGGGCTAAAGTTGATCATCGTTCCTACAATTCGAAACGTCTACGAAGAATTAGGCTTAAAAAATAATACTTGTAGACAAGGAATAATAGACCTTTATTTGGTTTTTCATTCCTTCTGGTACAAGTAATAGAACAAGCAAAAAATACTCATGTAATCCCTAAAATCAAACAAAATGTAACAATTCTTATTCTATAAGCTTGAATAAAAATTGATTAACCTTATTTTAGCATAATTGCTATGCTTAGCGTGTGACTCTAGTTTTTTTTTTTCCTATGTTGCACAAACCATAGTTACTTGGAACCTGGAATGCACCGTATCACAGAAAGAGAACGGGGAACGCGCTACACAAGGGGCCCCTGTAGGCTTCTTCAGAACACGAAACGTTTAAGTTACACGAAACATTTTAAGGAATGTATATATAGTGTAAATATAGTATACGTAAAGATTCAAACTTAATCAAATAACATAAAATAGCAATCATCAAAAATTCAAAACTGAAAACATATTCGTAACTTCCAAACAATCCTAGCAAGAATCTCTTTTCAAGAAGACTAAGTCTGTATCAGAAGCGAAGGGTAACTAAAAGCTTGGATAGAATCCCAAATAAGTATACATGCTTTATTCGCTTAATGTTGACTTCCACGTTCCAATTTGTCGGCGTTCTGTGTTAAGGAACGTGCGTTCTTGGATCGTGGAACCATGAACCATGCCTACATGGTTAAATTAGGTAACCATGGACATGAATGTTACTTGTTGACACGGCGACGGCATTGATTTTGGTATGTCCTAGTGTATTTTGGAGTGTGCCCGTGCCGGATCCGGTAAGTGCCCGGAACAATGCAAACACACGGACACGGGGCACGGATTCTCGGTGTACTCCAACTGTACCATCAGATGTACTTGAATGGCATGGGTTATTGCATATAATTAATCCGATTATTACGATATTGGTGCGTCCAACTGTACGATCGTTCCAACACTAAAATTTAATTAATTCCGATCGAAATCTAACAATAATTTCAGAACACTTCAGAACTAAATAAAACAAAATAAAAACGAGGATCTGAATAAGAATTCCGTTTCATTTTCAAGTCACAATCAGCTAAAAATTTACAAAGTAACTAAACATGCAGTTCTTGATTTATTTATTTTTTGTATAAAAAAAATGCAGCAATTCTTCGTTCGATGTGTCACCTGAGAATATAGGTCATCGCTGGATCCTGACATGCCCTTCTCTATCACAAAAACAAATATTCCAATTAATCAATCAAAATCAAAATTAAGAGAAATAGAATAAAAAGAAATGTATGAAAGCATATGGGAACCGACCTGGATTCTGGAAGGGGGTCGATCTAGAAATTGTGAGACATTTCTCGAAGATTGGGTTTTTTTTTTTTTTTTTTTTTTTTTTTTTAAATCTTTGCTGCTGATGAGAAAAGAGGAGGAAGAGTGTTATAAACCGGAGGGCAGGCCTTTGGCCCAACTGGAGAATTTTTATGATGACTTCACTTGCAAATTGTAATTTTGCATTAAGTCCTCACTTGAAGTTTTGTCCAAGAAAGGATTTTCCTAACTCAACTAAAAATTTCATGTGCCAATTCCGAGTGGCGCTTGTGGTCAGCGGAGAGGTAGTCAGCAAAGAGAGACATAAAAGTTCTGGTTTTATAGCAAAAGAACAGTGGATCGAGCCAAGTGGACGTATTATTCTTCCAATTATAGTAAAAGTTGGGAGCAATGGACCCAAAAGATATACAATGTAGTGTGCATAAAAAATTTCGAGCATTACAAATAAAAAAAGGATATTTAGTTTTAGGGTCTCACATATAAATTTAGGATTTGGGTTTCGAAATTGATCGATGAGAGTTTGGATCTCGAAATCACTGTTCACGTAGGCTAATGAATAGTGATTTCGAGACCCAAATTCTAAAATCGATTAATTTCGAGACCCAAATTCTAATATCCATATATATGTGAGACCCTAAAACTAAATAACCCAGAAAAAAAATCTCTTGATATCAATTTGTACGGTAATTATCTCAGTCCCTATTTTTTTTTAAAAAAAATCACTTTAGAGCTAGTGTTGATATTATGGTTTAGTCTTAACTGGGACGAAAATAAAAAATTCTCTTACATATTGTATAGGGACTTGGTTGGTAATAAAACAAAGACGAAATTAAAAAATACTTTGTGATCAATTTGAGAACTTTATAGCAGTTAAGGTGATGAGTTCTCTGGTAGAAGGAGATTGGTGAAATTGCTAAAAAAAAATTAGTTGAGCAAAGGAAAATTAATCATACCCATTGTATACTTGCTTTTATAGTTTTTATAGTTGGCTCTAGTCTAAAGAACATTTTTGGCGATGGACGTTATCAAGAATATACTTCGTAACTACGAGAGATAAATTTAAGAATAATTGTTTGGTGACATACATTGAGCAAGACATCTTGGTAAAAGTTGAAAAAAATAACATCTTGCAACATTTTTAAAATATAAAATCTCGTAGGAGGTTATTGTAAACAATTAGAGTCATTTATGATGTAATGCAGCTATCATAATATATGTTCGCATCAAAATATTTTGTGACTAATTTATTTTCTTTTTTCCTTTACATTTTTATAATTTTTATTTAATTAAAAATTTACTAATATATTTTTATCTCGCTATAATCAAATTCTGGCTATGTCACTGTTTCTACCCTTTGAGCTCGTCAAGACAATAATCATCACCTTGAGGTTTTTTCTTTTTGATGTCCATTTCTTCTGGGCCCAGCTCGAAACCGTGGCCTCCCCGCAGCCACCCAGCCATCCCGTGCCCAGGGGCACGAACTTGGGATCTCTCCCAAGTGAGCCCCCCTCCCTAACCACTTGGACTAGGGACCTTGGACTCATCACCTTGACTTGCAGGCTTATCAGACATTCATCGAAGGATTTCCCCCCTCCAAAATCTTCAGCATCTCATCTAAGTTTTTCCAAACGTTCTCCCTACCCATAAAAAGAAGCACAAGCACAAAATCAGCAGGCAAACCAGCTCTTAATATTTAGATGGAAGCTTCCGAGAGCTCCAATTTTCTCTTCTTTTGAGATGCAAGCTTTTTTTTTTCCAATGCAGTCCACAGGCTGACCTCCTTCATAGCATAGCGAATTAAAGCAACATCGTAGAGGGATCTCATCAGCATTCATGCAAGAACACCCAACTAATTTACTAGTGGCATAGTCTAACGACACAATGCAGCAGCAGTAACATGACAAAAAGAGAGACAAGCTTATACTGTCAAAATCTAAGAAAACATGGGCGAACACCTTCCCATTTCCCAAGTAAGATGACTGTTTCATTCTCCATTGACTACCAGTTCGATTCTCTAATTCCATATATATATATGGAGGTCATGGGATCGAGCCACAGGGGTGATAAAATGGGTGTGTGTGTGAATATACATATGCTACTTCTTGTGCGGTTCTCGTTTAAAATGTACATGAGCCACAGGGGTGATAAGTTTCATCCCCCTTTACACGTATGTTTACTTCTACAAAACAATAGAGAAATGCCTCGTCTGTGCCTAAAAAAAAAAAAAAAAAAAAAAAGTCCCGGAAGAATGTGGGCAACTGCTACCATCGTCAGCAACTATACTACTGCAACAGTTGTTCAACAGCTCTTTGTCACGGAACAACGGCAGAGAAGAAGCATCTCTTCCCGATAGATGTGTAACCGCAGGCGGCCCAACCGATTCCCTCTTTGTAACATTCCACCTGCGAGAGACAAAGGACACTTGATCTGGTCACGAGACGGCAATATCAAGCAGAGAAATCACTGCAAGCATAACTGTTGCATACCGTTTCTATGATCTGGTCACTAGCATCAGCGCCACCAATCACAAACAAAGAATCGGCAAGCACTGCTGCAGCACCATATCCACGAGCAAAGTTCATCGGCTCGCCCATCATCCATGAACCAAGGCGCGGATCGAAAATTTCTACACTTGAAACTGCCGTGCTACCATCATGCCCTCCCATCACATATCTAAACCAAACAAGGAGAATAGTCAATACCTTAGGGTTACCCTTGTGGCAGGAGAGAGTTTTATTGGTTTCCAAGATTTCCTTCATAGCAGCAGGGAGTACAAGGCAAAAAGATGGACTTACAGCTTCTCATTCAAGATTGCTGCCGAGGGGCATCCCCTTCTCAATTTAGCATCTGGCAGTCTTTCCCAGTAACCTACCCTCGGATCAAATCTTTCGCCAGATCTATGCAATAGAGAAACTGATTACTTAATCATATGTAGAAATCTTTGTTTAGAAAGGACGGCCTAGAATAAGGCCAGTTTCTTTACTGTACCATACTTCAGATAAAGCTGATCAGAGGGGATCTTAAACCGAGTACGATAACCTTAATAGACAAAGAAAGAAAAAGAACAGGAAGATGCAGAGAAAGATTTCTGACTTAAATCATCTACGATAGAAACTAAACTATGTTCACTCACATAATTAGTTATTATAAATGTACTCCTACATAAATAAGAAATTGCTTGTTAGATTGATGGAAAAGGAATAGTATGGGAATCACACAATTTGAAAACTTTCCGCATTTATAGCAGAGGGAAGGGGGAAAAGGTCTTTAAATCAAGTAAAATAAATTTGCTTTCAATAAAAAACAAATATAAGTTATATGAAACAGCAATTAGTAATCAAGAATCTAATAATTGAACAATATGTAACTATCCCCAAATGGTTACAGTATGAACTGTTCCAGATAGTGGCCGCTTTAACACCCGTTACAGGTTTTTCCATTAGTCATTACATGATAACTATGTCATACAAATTTCAATGAAGAAAATAGCAGCATATATAGCGAACGTTGTAGTGACTCGAATATAGCACCTGGTATAGCTAAATAGCGGCCGATATAGCCGGATACTTCAATGTTATATCGGATTCTCAGGCCGGTTCTGAATATTATGTACCACAGATATTGTTAATGCTTAATAAGTTCCTGGCGGATACTCCTCACAAGTATTAGTGAACAATAAATGGGCAGTTTCCTAATACTATATACCATATACGATGGTTATTCTTAATACTAGGTTTCTAAAGTTAGTCTTAATAAGACCTACTTTCATAATTTGGTTGTATTGATGCATTCATTACAAACTTGCCTTCTTCAAACCTAATCCGACTTCATTAAGATTCCTAAGAAAACAGCCATGTATACTTTGCATGTAGGTTCGCTTAGAGTCCTCTAGTAGCAACTCCTCGGTTTGTAACCAAGAAAAACTAAAACAATATGTTCAAAACAACATAAGTTAAATATGCAAGAAAAAGCACCATAATATATAATAGGGTGGAGTTATTGCCACAACCAAATGGCTATTGGTACAACCTAAAAATGAGATAAATCTCATATACCTAAACAAACTTTCAACAATTCCAATAGCCCATTCATTTAATTGTTCATACTTTATTGGGCTCACAGTATTATTTAAAAATTATGTATCCTTCTAATTATTGTTGGGACCCACCTCCTCCTTGGCTCCTTCCACCTTATGTTGCAACCTCTAGTCACAAGGTATACTATCACTCTTGAATTAAATATCTAACCTTCACTCCTCACCAATACTCTACTAGAAAGTATTTTAAAACATAGTATTAGAACAACCAAGATTCCTGATATCAGATACGGTCCCATACTGGTTTTGATATCCCCATATCGGAAGGCGGATATCGGATGAGATGCGAGACATATCGGAAAATATGACACCACAAAAGTAAAGATAATAATTCATATCATATATGAGATATATAACAAGATTTAGAGCATTAATATACACATAATAATTATTCATAACTATAATATTTAAGTAACTCAAAATTTAATGTCAATTGTTTTAAAGGAGAAGAGAGAAAGTAAGTGTTGCAATCGTTGCCGACTCGCTGGATAGGGAAATAATGCTTCTCTCTGTCTCTCTTGCAAGAGAGAGACTTTTGCAATTAGATATTTTTTGTAGGGGATTTAATGGATGGTCACACACACATGTATATATGGACGACTAATAGTGTAGCATTCGCTTCCCAAGAAATCATAATTGATATTAGAAACAGTGACATTAGAGATTAGGTAAAAAATATTTTATTTTGATCATGAAACCCCAATTAAAATACTAAATGCATATATAATAAGATACATGGAATTTTATGAAATTCGGGGTTACCGGAAGGATGTTCCTACACCTATAACCAATAACAAAGAGAAATGGAATAGACATAATAACCAAGACTCTGTTATATATAATTTAGTAGATTTTTAGAAATTATTTGGTAATTTTCAACAGAAAGATGCCGATAAGTACCAATAAGCATGATATAGACCAATAGGTGAGCCATGGACTAGAAATGACCTCCAACACTTTGAAATAGCCTAGATTAGTCCCAAATAGCATTTTAGAATTTTTTTGAAACTTATAAAAAAAAGAGATAATTTTTAGTAACTAAAAACCTAGGAAAACGGTTTATCGACAGGTTGTAGTATCTACCTTGCAAATTTTGACCACAACATGACCTAAGATTTTGCACAGAGTTCTAACGGTATACTACATATTCTAGGATTTTCTAGAATTTTCTAAGAGTTAAAAACCAATTTAAAGTATTTAACGTAGCAAATTTTAACCACGAAATGACATAAAATTATATATATAGAGTTCTAACGACATACTACATATTCTAGGATTTTTCTAGAATTTTCTAAGTGTTAAAAACCAATTTAAATAATTTAAAACCAAAGAAAATGAATTACTATCGATTTATAAGATTTATTGTAGTCGACCCCTACGATAGATTAGGCTCAAACTTCTTACATAGGATTTTAGTGGCATCATAGATTTTCTAGATTTTACCGATTATTTTTTATAATTTTTAGGAGTTAAATACATTAAAAACTAATTATAAAATCCTTTTAGAATTAAAACTAATATGGCCCACTCGTTGTGACCAACCTGCGTTGACCTGCTTTTAACCCACTGCTAAATAGCAGGATTTTTTTGGTTGAATTTTCATTATGCGAATTCCAGCACATAGGTCAACTCCCATGTCCGTGAGGCCATAACTTTCAACCCCGAAGTCGAAACTATATCATTTTTGCAAAAAAAAAAAAAAAATTTGAGTAAGCTTTCCAAATCATACTCTTAATAACTTTTATTTTGCTTGTATAATTCGTGGCATCTGCTTTAGTAACAAGTATCCTGATTTTATATTGTTCACATTGTTATTGCGATATCTAGAGACCCTAGAACACAATATCAATTCTTTAATATTTTCCAGAACCCTAGAAAGTTCTTGCAATATTTAATGACCCTGAAACCCAAATTTAATTCTCTAAATTTTCCCTGAACCCTAGAAAGCTCCTCTACCTATTGTAAAATTTTCATTAATAATTTTTGTAATTTAATATTTATTAAAAAAATCTGAGACTCTAATTCTTAGTATATGCCTTAAATAGGTTGATTTAATCTTATTGAATTCATATCTTGAAATCATAGTCGTTTTGCAATTATGTCGATTCTAGTTTTTTCGTGTCGCTAAAATATACAAAAATGGCATCCTAAATCCAATTTTGGGACAATATTTTGACCCTTTTGTGCCTCAATTTGCGTGCAGATGACCTTGATTTCTAAACTATTGATTCCATGGCTTCTCTATGTTGTTTTAGGATACCTACAACATGCCTAACTAATAGGTTAGTTGGACCTAAGATGAACCCTAGTTAGTAGGTTACTTATTAGGTAAGCAATTTGAACCTAAAATAAGTAACTTGGTAGTAGATAAGTAACTTGACTAACACTAAATGTTATTTTGTCCTTGCAAGGCTTTTGTAGATGTGTTTTGCTGTGTGCTTGGTGCTTGTGGGTGATAGCTAATGTAGTTCGAGCTGATCAGTTCATTATCCGTCTGGAAGTTCAGCCAAGTACATATTGTAATGTCACGCTCCGAGCGAAGGCATTGTGTTGGCCGATTGGCTTGAGTAGGCTAGTCGGATTCGATCTGTGCGAAAAATCATGGAATTTGAGCAATAATTCGGATTTACTTAATTTTGTCGGATTGTATGGCGCGATTGAACAATACTTATATAGTTTTATCAATTAAGAAGATCGTGCATCACATCAAATCATAGCGTTGATGAATCGTTCAATATCTGCATAAGAACAGAAAGGCAATTCGTTAAATAGTGAGTATTGTTAGTTCTTCTTGTCTTATTTCCACGCTTAATTAAAAGAACTCTTTTGTTTCTATAAAATGTAATGGATTGAATAAAATATAACGTAAAAAGGAAATGAAATCACTGATATTGTTGTTATTGCTTGAAATGTTGGATTTGTAACTGTATGCACATAGGCACGAGAATGAGACATTAGGCCCTTGAATGTGAGTTTCGAGTGATGATGTGTTTGGAGCTTTCACGAGAAACTATTATGGAAATGGTTTGGTACCATTGAATCACGAGTAACGTTTTGTGACCGATGGGTCACCAAGTTGTGATAATCCCGAACCGGGGAGAGGAGTTAGGAGCATATAGCTCGAGAAATGAAAAATGTTATGGAGATCGCATTGCATTCATTTACTTTCATATTTTATTACCATGCATACTATGTTTTTGTAGCTAGAGCATACGCATTTGCATGGTCATAGACAACTTGTGCACAATGTTTGATTTCTCAAACAGTATCCGAGGTATCGAGACCGTGTCGGCCTAGGAGGAAATGTGGAGAGTGCATTCTCTCCGCCAGGAGAATAGGCATATGTGCATTATTTGAGAGAAAAGAAGAATATGAGTGCATTGCTTCGTGATAGAAGAAGGGCACAGGTATTAGAGTCAACCAGTAAGACCGGCTATCTGTACCGGGGACGCCGTAATACCATATATAGTCCAAAATAGTGTATCACCAGTGACCGTCATGTAGTTATGCTACATACTAATGATAACTATTCTGCAGGCTTAACCAATCTAATGCAGGGACGGTCTTGTGTCGTTTATATTACGATATATAATTTGTTTTGCAGGAATGTACAAGTCATATATGTCTAAAATACCACTGTGCAAGTGATAAGTTTTATATTATATTTTACATTGTAGATTATGAATTGTTAATAAACCTAGTCCCAAGTAGAAATATCACAATTATAAAATTATATTGGTTTAGGTAAGTTGGGTTGACACAACTCACTAGTACATTTCCCAATGTGTTCACCCCGTCCTCCACATGTGCGAGGAGTCACTTGGACAGTTTCTGAGAAGGCGGAGCAATCATTTAACGAACTGGAGCTTTTCTCTTGGAAGGTGTATTCTTTTGTATATAAAGGACATGATGTACAGAACATCATAAATGTTTTGTATCCGTGAGTTGTAAGCCAAACTGACATTATTTCAATTGGCCATTGGGAGCCTTTTATTTTGCTGCAATTATCAATAGAGAAATTATTTTCATATAACCTATTATGACTTCAACTATCTGCATATTCCTGCTACGATAACCTTGTTTTGAGATCAATTATCAGTTGTGCACATATATATTTTGTATAAGTACAATTTAGACTTGTACGACATTACGCCCAATGACAACTTTTCAGTTCTGCAAAATCGGAACGTAACATACTATCTTTTGTTACCATTATTATATATTAATATCAATTGTGTTTATTTCTTTGTTAGTTAGATTCATGATACATAACTTATGCACGAGAGATACCTTGTACATGATGTGTCGGTTCACGTTCACGTACATCATGCTTATTTACCTTGATTATCTTCTTTATCATGTTTACTTGTTTACCATATTATTATCATGATGATTGTGAGCATGTACACGTGGGAGTTGGGTGGAAGAATACCATTAGTATGCATATGGTCAATCCTAATATTCAACTTCGAATGTTTAACCAATGCCTGCAATTCAATCATGCGCCACACGCATCGAATGACTGGTATCTTATAACATCCACATATGCAAAATCGGTATTCTAGAACATCTTGTACACGTCTGAATACTCCTTCCTGATAGTGTCTTTCATGCTAGGTTCCCATAGTTTCACTATACGTGTATTTTCATAGTTCGTGTTTGCTCTTACCTTATTCTGGTCATATGTATAGTCGTTATACTTCGTTATATTGCTTTATAGTTCTCTTTCCTTTCTTAATCATATTAGTGCTAGTACATATATCATGATGTGTAATTCTATTGTTAATATTGTACTTTGTTCAATACTGACTGGATAACTAACTTTGACAGCTTTAGACGAGGATGATTATCCCACTTACTATAGAACCTATGACCGTGACGTAGATACAACTGTTGCCCTAAACTTATTGGGAGAAGGTGCTCATGGAGATGTTTTGCTTTAGTTAGCTTTATTGTAGTTATTTATTTATAGCGGATTTGTTTCCGAGGACCTTAATTATGTCCTTTGATTTTGTGACTTCTAGTTGGAGAAATTTTGTGATGTCAATGATTTCCCTTTCGGAATCATCAGATGTTTGATATTTATATTAGAGACTTTTTAGTTACATTTTTTTTATATATCTTCCTCTCATAGATTATGTTTATACATCTTGTGGATGAGTTAGAATACAACACGGCTGTGAATTAAATTGGGATTTTTATAGTTTGTAGTGGTTGTGGTTTGATGAAGATTATGGAGGCCATATGCGTGCATACTACCGTGTATAATGCGGTCGATAATTACAATCACAACTACAAAATAAAAATGTACCAAATGAATCAACAAAAAATGATGGATATCTAAGTAAGACTTAGCAAATTTAAGTATAATATTTCATAGCGCATTGGAGATTACAACTAGGATTATGTTCACAAAAAATGTCAACTTGTATGCATAGTTTGCAATATCGGCCAATATCGTTCCGATATAGTTGATACCGATACGATTTGGCATGTCCCGATCGGATACTGATACCGACCGGTACCAATATTATGGGTCTCTTTTCCAGTCAATTCGGCGGAAAAAAATGATCGAAAAGACGAATCGACAAGGATGTAAAATCATAGTAAGATTGTAAAAACATGTAAATGAAAAAAAAAAAAACTTATGTATCGCAGTTAAATCAATCAGCAAGGGTGACTATTATTTGAATTCAATTTCAAAACTACTATTAAACAACACCAAAAAAATACTTAAAATTATGCCTAAATGTCTAAAGTATTTCTCTAAATTTATTACTAATTATTTGCTTTCTGATATCAAAAAAATCTGGTACTCTGATCTAAAATTGCTGATACCGCCGATCACAATACTCATAAGGGTCTGATACCGATTCTGATAAAGATACTGTGAACCTTGCTTTTAAGTGCCCTTAGAAGGATGTAAAAAGCAAACAAAAAACCTATATAGTGGAATCAACAACTTACTATCATCTCTAGCGAATGCATATCTTTAGTTTATATAGTTACAACAATGATATGAAATATTACTTGCATTATCTACTATTTAATAATGCATGTGAAAAGCCTTTTACTACAATAATTAAATAATTAAGTGGTTAGACATCTTACTGTAAGAAATCATCTCCATTAAATCCACCGACAGCATAAAGTGCCCCATGAAGATCTGCAGCAGCAGGGGCAAAGCGCTGGAAAAAAGTATAGTGTCCACATTGATGAGGCAAAAAAGAAACTGTTTATTAAACAAGGAAAATATAAATATATGTATGGCGACAAACATATAAACAATCTGGCTAATTAGTGTTTAGACTCTGGATTTTATACCAGCTCAGAGTTTAAACCTTGACATGTCCAATTGGGAAGTTTCGACCCTGGATTTTTATTCTCGGCTTTCCCATTATACCCTCACTCCTATGCCTAACAATGAAAGTTTCCTATATAGGCTCAGAAGGGTATAATGGGAAAAATGAAACCAAACAAAACCTAGGGTCCATACTTTCCAATTGGACATGTCAGGGGGTGGTATAAAATCCATGGTCACTAATTAGCCCTAAACAATAACATGAGAATTGTACTACCAAGTGAAAGGAAAAAATGCCATTATAAACAATAAGAAACATTAGACCCCCAAAGCCTTCTACTATGGATGGGCTACAACCTACAAACATAATACACCGGTATATATCTGAAATTCAGGCATGTCGATGATTTTAACCTAAATGATAAATACCAGGGTAAGACACACAGAGATTTTAGTTAAATGGCATTCATAAAAGAGATGTACCTTATAAAGCATTGGATTGGTAAAAATCCACCTATCAAGAGCAGGATCAAACACCTCAACGTCAGAGAAATTCTCAAATCCGTTTCCTCCGCCTAATGCAAATATTTTGTCGTTTAAAGTAGTTCCAGCAAGACTTCTTTTCGCACAAGACAAGGGAGAGCACACAGTCCATTCGTTGGTCTTTTGATTGTAACATTCGACTGAATAGAAGTATTCATCCAGAGTTTAAATCATTTAGCAGAAAATATAACAGAACTATGGGACACAAGTAGCAATTAGCACCTGTATTGTACAATGAACTGCCATCTCCACCACCAAAAACATAGATATTATCATACAATGCAGCACTGGAAGCATAAGAACGAGGAGCACTCAGCGACTTAAGAGGCTTCAGCATGTCTACTGAAGGGGAAAACACATCCAATGATGATAACCATGAGTTACCATCATAACCTCCTATGAGATAGATTAAACTTTCTGAACCCATTAAAAGTAAAAGCTTCGACTCTAGCTCCTCTATACGATTTTCCAGTTGCTGAACTTTTAAACTTGAGTCTTTAACTACATGCCTCATCTGTTCAATCTCTTGAACTGATTCAACCTGAAAAAGCCAAGATGTACCAGATTGGTCAAAAGGCTTTATAGAAACATGAGAGGATAGTTAAATGTGACATCTCAATATGTAAAGCATCTACCAGGCTAAAAACTAATAAACCCATTAGAATTTCCACGAAGAGTAATTTGATACAAGAGGTAGTATTTAGAAATTAGCCAAATGAAAGGCCTAAAGTTTTATGTTTGAATAAGTCTAGAATAATAGTTGAAGTACGTCTTCTAAAACCTCAGCTTGCTCCACCTACATGGGCAATTAAAAAAGATAATTTGGATCTAATAAAGCACAGCTAGTGATTATTGATATGTTCTAAGTTTGAAAAGATATATTCAGTTAACGTATTAACATGCCAAACATTGAAAGCCAAAACTATGGAGCCGTAAGAGACTTACTGGATGTTCTCAACACCTTGGTAATAATATTAAATACTTGGCAAGATTCAGGTGGGTCGATCAATAAACACTCTTATAGAACATAAGCATCTTCTTTCATGATCAATAAACACTCTTATAGAACATAAGCATCTTCTTTCATGATCAATAAACACTCTTATAGAACATAAGCATCTTCTTTCATGATCCATTACTTCCTTCCCACCACACTGCCAAGAGCCTCAAGGTCACATAAATATGTACTAATCAAACCATGTGCCAGAAACCATACTCCTCTCTTGCAGACAGGAAATAAGGATAAAACCCAAGCCAAGAAAATTCCAAAGACTCGTTATCAATATGAAGGAACTCAATGTGAAGGAACTCTGTAAAGGATGTTGTAGGGTTTACAAATCCATTGTTTCAAATAATGTAATTAGAACATTTGTTGCAACTTTTGTTGCTGTAAATACGAAGTTGTTTGTTTGGGGCATTTACCAATGAATAAAAGGAGAGGTAATGCTAAACTAATACTGTTATAAGTGATCTTGCAGCCAACTTTGCTGCAGCTTGCAGTATTTTGGGAAGTTGTAGCAACTTTTGCTGCAATAAATGCCACTAGTTACAACAAATCAAACGTCATAAAAATGAAGTAAATGATGCAAAAATTGTTGCAGCAACACTACTTGCGGACAACCAAACATCTCCTAAGGGAAAAAGTAAAGTATAGATTCATCTCTATTGAAGCAAGAATAGAAGTGAAATATGAAGATATGGAGAGATGAAATGGTTAGAATAGCACAATGAACAAATAAAAAAGTGAGGACGCACAGCCACAAACATAAGGTTCTAACAGTGAGGATAATTACTCAATGCAGGAAAGTGATTTGATGTTAACGAGTATGGCTTTACTAACAGTGAGGATAATTACTCTGTTGGTATATTTAGTATAGGAATATGTTATATTTAGTATGGGATTATGTTATGTTTAGTATGGGGAATATCATGAGGACATATTTAGGATGCAGAATATGCCACAGGATATTCCATTGAATATTCCACGATGTAAAGGCAATATAAAGCCTATGAGACTATCAATGAAATCATCTCATCAATCAATTACAACCTGGTATCTGAGCCATCTTTCCACAAACCCTAGCCGCCACCAAACCCTAACATTTCCCCTCCTCCCTCTCTCCCCGCCACCAAAACCCTAACCCGAAGCAGCCCTCCCTTTCTCCCGCGGTCGCAGAAGTCCCCCCTTTCCGCGCAGCTGCTGCCGCGGCTACTACTGTTGTGACTGTTGCTGCTACTGCGGCTGCCGCTGCTGCCACGGTGGCACGAGCGCCGACCGCTCCCCTACGTGCGCGTTGCCCCACCCTCTTGCCGCACACAACGCCTTTGTTGCCATTGTTCGAATCATTCTCAAAAAGGACACCGATGCCTAGATCTGATGAAAACAGATATATTCGGATCTAGGAACGGACGACGAGGACGAGCGTAAGTCATGGAGCGGGCATGACGTGACCAGAGAGGAGCATCGATGGAGGAGATTATCAAGAAGCTGGATTATGCAGAGGTCGCGACGTTGATGAAGTTGATGAAGATGTCGGCTGGTGAGCACGACACGAACGTCGCCGAAGTTGGAGCTTTCCTCCATCGATCTGAAGCTGGATGGACCAGCCACCTATTTGAGTTGGTCCCTTTCCAGTCAGTCTCTTGTCTATTAGTTCTATAATTCTCCAACTTAAATGCATTGTTTCTTTTGATATTCCTAAGGTGATCTTCAAGGAGAAAGGGACGGGACGAAGACTTGGGACTGGCACTTGGCATGAGGGACTGTGGAGCCTACATCGAGAAGGACTGGACTCAGCACTGGTATCTATGGCAGAGAAGGCTGGAATGGGAGGACTGCAACAGAGGACTGAGGAGACTTTGATACTTCATCATAGGAGTATGGGACATTCTTCCTTTGATACTTTAGTAAGTTATATCCAGACATTTATGCAAAAACAGATAATAAAAAATTAGTATGTGATGCATGCGTGTTAGGAAAACTTATTCAAAGCTCATATGTTGGTACGAGTCATAGGAGCTATATTGCTTTTGAGGTAGTACATTCCGATGTTTGGGGTCCATGCACTGTTAACACTATGAATGAGTATAATATTTTGTTTTCTTTACTGATTGTGTCTCTCGTGTCACTTGGCTGTATTTGATAAAAAATAAGAGTGATGTACCTGCTTGTTTTCGGAATTTTCATAAGCATGTCCAGACTCAGTAGTACAACGCAGTTGTGAAGATACTGAGGTCTGACAATGGAACTGAGTATACCAACAGGACGCTTACAGAATACATGTCAGCACACGGGATCCAGCATCAGACCACTTGTGCATACACACCAGCACAAAATGGAGTAGCAGAAAGGAAGAACCGACACCTTCTGGAGGCCGCAAGAAGTATGATGATCGACATGAATGTCCTACAAAGTCTGTAGGGACATGCAGTGTTAACAGCAGCTCAACTCATCAACAGGATGCCTTCAAAGTCCTGGGATGGAAGTTTCCATGTGAAGTATTACAAGACAATTATTGTGGGACACTTCCACTGAAGGTGTTCGGATGTGTGTTTTGTGAAGGACAACAGACCATCAGTTGGAAAACTTGATCCCAGAGCGGTCAAGTGCATCTTCGTATGCTACTCAGCAACTCAGAAGGGGTATGTGTACTGGAGTCCAATAGAGAAGAAGAAGTTTGTCGGTATGGATGTCTACTTCCGGGAGCATGAGCTATACTACCGCAAAGAGGAAACTTCACACAACACGCCTAATACTACCAGTATAAGGCGAGAGGGGAAGATGGAGAACTTGGTGGTGACTGATTTGGAAGTTTGGCATGAAGGTTCGGTTGAGGAGGAACATAAAGGTGAAGCAAAACAAGGGGAGGAGATGAGAAGTGTTAGACCTACAGCTCAGGGGGAGTTACCTACAGCAAGAGGGAGAAGCAAACTGCAGGACCAGTACCTACAGTGCCAGTGCCAAGTCCCTTGTCTGCGTTCGTCCCAACTCCTGAGACACCTACACCACCATCCCCTTCAGGTGATATCATTCCTCCTACTCCTCCCACGCCACTATCTGTACGAAGGACCACTCGCAGCAATGCGAAAAATCCTCCGGACATATATGGTTGGGATCTTGCTCAGTTTATTTCTTATGACCATATTTCTTCTCATGGAGCATTTATAGCACTTTGGATAGTAGTACCTAACAATTGACAGGTTGCCAAGAACGATCCAAAGTGGAAAACGGCAATACATGAAGAGTTAGAAGCTCTTGAGAAGAATAATACTTGGGAACTGGTAAGACTGCCGGAGGAGAAGAGAGAAGTCGGATGCAAGTGGGGTCTTTACCGTGAAGCAGAACCCAGATGGACAGGTTGAGCGCTACAAAGTTCGACTAGTGGCGAAAGGATACAGTCAGACATACGGCATCGACTATGACGAGACCTTTGCACCAGTTGCAAAGATGAGCACTGTCAGGACTCTGATCACTTTGGCAGCGAATAGTGGATGGAAACTACACCAACTGGACGTGAAGAATGCATCTCTTTACGGAGATCTAGTTAAGGAGGTTTACATGGAGATACCACCAGGATTTGGCACAAATCAGACAGCAGGCAAGGTCTGCAGACTGAAGAAGTCCCTCTATGGACTGAAGGAGTCTCCTCGAGCGTAGTTTGACAGATTCATGAAAGCGATGATAGGGATGGAATATCAGCAGATCAATGATGATCACACTGTATTCTTCAGAAGGAGTGGATGCCACATCACCATACTTGTGGTGTATGTTGACGACATGATTATCACAGAAGATTATGAGCAGAAAATCCCCGACTCAAAAGGAAGCTTGGCAAGAAATTTGAGGTGAAGGACCTTGGTCTTCTTCGCTATTTCCTTGGAATTGAGATCACTCGAGACCCAGAGGGGGATTGTCCTCTCTCAGAGGAAGTATGCACTGGACCTTCTCACAGAGACAGGGATGTTGGGATACAAACCTGCAGCGACGCCAATCGATCAGAGGTCCAAGCTGAACGCTGAGGCTGGAGAACCAGTTGACCGGTACAGATTTAAGAGACTGGTGGACAAGCTGATCTATTTGAGCCACACACGTCCAGATATATGCTTTGCAGTTAGTATGGTGAGTCGCTACATGCATAACCCACGGAAGGGTCATATGGACGCAGTATACCAGATTCTGAGATACTTGAAGAATGCCCCCGGGAAGGGACTGATGTTTAGGAAGAATAATCACATGGACATCGAGGGCTACTGCGATTCTGACTGGGCTAGTTGTGCTGATGACAGGAGGTCTACCTCGGGATACTGCATATATTGAGGCAACTTGGTTCCTTGAGGAGTAAGAAGCAGTCGGTGGTAGCCAGATCGACAGCTGAAGCGGAGTACAGAGCTATGGCCTTGGAAGTTGCAGAGCTGCTTTGGTTGAAGAATATGCTGGTGGAACTGAAGCTGGATCAAGGATCCAAGATGAAGTTGTGGTGTGACAACCAATCAGCTATTAGTATTGCCAACAATCCAATACATCATGACAGGACCAAACACATCAAGGTCGATAGGTTCTTCATCAAGAAAAAGTTGGTTAGTAGATTACTAGAGCTAGGCCACGTTCCAACCAAGCATCAGGTAGCAGACGGACTGACCAAGGGACTTAGCTCTGTGAACATGATTAGAGGATGTGACAAGATATGCTTGGTGAATAACTTTCGCCCATCTTGAGGGGGAGTGTTGGTATATTTAGTATAGGAATATGTTATATTTAATATGAAAATATGTTATGTTTAGTATGAGAATATCCTGAGGACATATTTGGGATGCCAGAATATGCCACAGGATATTCCATTGGATATTCCATGATGTAAAGGCTATATAGAGCCTATGAGACTATCAATGAAATCATCAATCAATTACAATATACTCTAAGCAATAGTTCACTCATTCTTGAATTGGCAAAGGCAGCAACTGGATCCAAGGAATAAATTTTGAACGGATGTAAATGGTAAGAAGACTTGAGTGTCTCAGAAAGGATAAAGGTAGTCAGAAACCCAAGATGGGTGGCAAATCAAGCATGGTAAGTGTATAGTTCTCAATTTTGATGCAAGATGATATAATATATTGAAGTGACGTCGTAATCTTTCATTGGGTGGAGGAGTCCATGAAAGTTGAAAATGTCTTTGAAAATAAATATAAGATTAAATAAGACGAAAAAATAAACTTTTTATTATTATTTGCACAATATCCAAGAAACAAATTCTCCATCTAAGACCAAATCTGATCAATAAAAGATATATATAGAGAAAATAAAAGGAAAGAACTTGCACAAGTTTATATAACACATTATTTTCTTTAACAAGAATTCACTGCATGTTCTATCTTGATATACTAGTTTGAGATATACCAGCATAGTCCAAAACCTAACCAAGTGATGTAATAGAAGATCCTCAGTCTATCAAAATCATGTGGAGTTAGCATGATAATTGATTGGGTTTTTTTATTGATTTCCCTGCTTTGACTAGTAGCATCTATGTAAGGTAACCATCACCCGTAAATAAGACAACATAACATAGGATGGAGGAAGATGTTAAAAAAAAGACTTGAAGTGATGAATGATGAATACAGACATCTAACTAACAGTGCATCCTCCACCCCTCCCGCCAACAATTCTTGAAATTCCCATCTCGAGGAAGCTGAAATAATTTTTCACAAGGTCAATCCTATGTTAGGCTTTTTTGCTTGATCTACACCTAGTGCAATCCATATATTGGAACTTTCAGATATTAAAGGGCATTGGAAACTATGGAAAAAAGAAAAGAGGAGGGGTCCTAGAAACTAACTTTAGGAATAAGCAAAGGTATAGAATGATCTACTCTACTGTCACTTTTGTCCACCTTAAAGATAGCGCCAAATTCTCATGTAGTCTACTAATCACAACTTGCTTTAAGAAGGTATAGGATTTCCAAGATGTAAGAAAAAAGTATCAAATGTTGGGGTAACCTCGACAAGGCAACTGTCATCATTCCGAATCTCGTGTAGTCTACTAATCACAACTTGCTTTGGAAAGGATTTCCAGTAGCTAACAGCAGATATAAACTCAAATTAGAGGATGTAAGAAAAAAGTATGAAATGTTAGGGTAACCTCGAAAAGGTAATTGTCATCATTGTGATCTTCTGTAGAATGTATAACTTTGTGTACCACTAAACACATACAACAGAGAAAACTTTCCTTGGCTTTCTGGGTCCAACTTGTTGCACAATTTAATAAAAGTGACCAATCACATTCCCGCAGAGAAATTTCCAATGCTTTAGGACCCTCGCTACTCCAATAACACACACACACACACACACACACACACACATATTAACACACAAATCTATCCAGAAGGTACGATAAACAGAGGTTAAACACAGTACATAATAGGTCCATGATGTTAGATAAAAACTACTTGCAACATTTGATGATAAATTACAAGAACATAAGGTGACATTTAGGTTGGTGGAGCTAGTGATGAAATGGCAACGTGAAACTAGACTAATGAAGCTAGATATAAGGATGGACATTACCGTACCATTCAGATCAACACTTTGCATCACAAGGATCTCAAGATGAGATAGTGGGGCAAAGGAGAAACAAAGAAGGTAGAGGGTGAAGTTGTGTGGATTGTCGTTATGCTCTCAGTCCAGTATCTTGTAACAGTTAATCGAATTACGCTCCGATAAATTGGATTACGTGGTACACATCATTTGTTCCAAGTAATAACAAATTCAGATAAAGGAAGTATTACAAGAAAATAAGAAACAAACACAACAACAAATGAATACGCAGGAACAACATCAAAACAATAATAATTCAAAATAGAGAATGAAACAATGCCACTCTGCAAACAAAGAGACCTAAGACAACCCAACAATAAAAAGAAAGACTAATCACTAACACGAATGACGTTTGTCGAAATATATACATGAGACGGCAGCCCACTAGGGACAAATACAAAATTAAAATAGGAGATATGGTCCATATGGGGGAAGCCAATTAAGCTATGTCAGTATGTTGCATGGACCCAGCAAAATGGAGTCCATATCTGTGTGTCTGTAGTCATGAAACATAGGTAATTACTGTTGTACGTATTTGGAAAATGTCCTTATCATGCATTCGTATCTAGTCTGTACCCATACTCGTGTCCGTATTCGTGCAACATAACAATTAAGCAATGATGCACAACAAGCTTGTGAAACACGATAACCTTACTTAAAAGGAATTAGGAAGACTGCCCAAAGGATAAAAATGACCAATGGAAGAAGCCTCAAAATAAACCAAACTTATGATCTAGCTGGAAGATGAGAAGCCTTAAAAACAGGATGCAAGATCCATAGACACCATGGAAGGAGGGTAAAGAAGCAAAGGTGAAACAGATCTTAAAGAAGCCAGGTGTAACTAACATGTAGTGTAAGAGTTACATTAAGCACTGCCCAAGGTCCCAGAAGGACATTAAATTGTTCGTCATATACTGCAAGAAGAAAGGACTCGGGGATTCTAAAGTATTAAGGGATCTGCATAGGAATTGTCAAAGCAAACATTAGCAACTCCAGGTAACATGGGAGAACTAAAGGTCAAGGTGAAACTACAACAGTTGGAAACGTTCCAGATCATAGTGCATCCCTCTTATTGTTCACTATTATTCCTGAAATCTTCGTACATCTGTGATTTTTTCACAATCTTTTATCTCTATGTTTCCCATGATTGACCTTCCATCATTCACGGAACTCCCATAGTTGTCTGACAAAATTGATTACTCTAATATAGCAAGGAAATGACATTTTTGCCAGTAAACATCAGGAAAAACAAATAACTAAATCTTTGGCAACCATCGCCCAGCCTTGCTCATCTTTAGCTGTCATTACCAGTGGACTAGGACTACCACATGTTATAAGCTGAAAGTCAACCAAAGAAACATGAATAATTTATTCAGCTAATAAACAGCAACTTCAGATCTAAATAATTGTTATTAACATACAAGAAGTCTGTATGAGGGTGTAGTCAGAATGTCACTTCTATTTTCCACCAAGTGACCTCCATATATCATAATTTCCATAGAGGTAATATTTCAATTCAAATCAAAATGATGTACCTGTCTCTTCTCTAATGCAGTGGTCCTTCCTTTAAGTTCTTTGATGATATTCATGCACTACATGCAAGTAATTAATACAACCATCAGGTATAAAGATGGGAGGAAAAGAGTAATAAAAAAAAACTGCTATGAAAATTTGTCAAGCAAACCACCTCAGGATTTCCATGATATTGGTTAAATGTGGTTATATTTTCCTCCTCAACTAAATCAGAGGATTTTCCTGCAAGCATAGTTTCTTCTTGCATTTCTCCAGACAAACATGGAACGGAAGTAACATCATCACAAATCTCAGAAGGAGTTGAATATTCAGGATCAAATGACAGCTTCTTCAACATTTTTGATGTCACTCCAAGTTCTTCAATTTCCAGTTTCTGACCATCAATTTGTTGTTTGGATAGTATTTTGTTCTCTCTATCCTGATAAAGGCTGACATTTGAGTTGCTCTGAGGCACATTTACTTTCCCCAAGTCATCACAAGCTGTCAAAGACTCTCTGTGTTCCCCCTTTGCAGGACAACTCGAAGTTTTACTCAAGCCACCACATCCTGTATCCTCATTATCACTGTCAAACGATGCAATATCATGTACACTTACCAAATCAACAAGTGATTTGGAATGCTTCTTTGCTTCATCAAGCCTACGGTATTCTTTCTTGGACTTAGCAATTGCAGTGGTGGTTGTTAATGCTTCGAAGTGATGGGTCTTGCCAGATGTAACAGGTGACATGGAATTCAGGGATATAGGTGAAGCTGTGAATAACGCAATTAAACTATTTGTTTGTACATGATCCAGCTCAAACCAAAAGCATTGAGATTGATAGTAATTGTCGCCAATTGTCTTTCTAAACTGACTCTCCATAATAGGTTGGCAATGTATTCTGATGTGGATGCGAACCTTGAGATGCAAGAAGGAAATAATTAAGACAAGTGTAACTAAAGTTATTACCTGACTGACACGAAATTACTGAAATAATACCTGTGCAGGAAACTTAGTTTTTTCTTGTCCATCACTAGTCCAAGCATACGGATCAATGTTCATCTCCCCAGGGCTTGCCGCCTCATAAATTCCATGCATCTTCCGGTCACTATAATTGAATAGGAACAAGGGTAGACCTTGCTTGATATTCCTTACGTAAGAAAAGTGCGAGGAGGGTAATCCTGAGAAATAGATAAATATAACGGTTTCAGAATATTGGAACAGTAACAGTGAAAAATGCTATGGAAATTACTGATATAAACTATTAATATTATGCAAACAAACAATATAAGGATATATTTATCTTACGACATTGAAATGGAAATCACTAAATATAAAGTATGAATACTATGCATCTTCAACTACAATACAACTCCAAACAAGTACACCAACTGGTCTCAACCACATGTATAATTCATATGATTTCTCATCTTTTAGACCACCAATGAACCTTAACCTATCCAGGTGCACAAATTTCTTTTTTTCATTTTTTTTCTCATATTGCTACTCATCAACTTCATATTTTAGCCAAGTTTTTTTTATTGCCCAACACTGTATCTAAGGGGATGTTTGGTTGCTTGTAAATGGTGCTGCTACACCTTTTGTTGCAGCACTTACGCCAATTCCGAGTTTGTTTTGCTGTAAATAGAGCCACTTTGTCCAACAAAACTGCATTACTTAACACCAAATCCTGCAACATTTGTTGCAGCCACAATTGGCTGCAACTACAATTACAGCAGCTTTTGCTGCATGGAATTCACATTTACGCAACCAAACAGCCCCTAAGCATGGCTGGTTTTAAGTTATAAAAGAAAGCCTTTGGGTCACATACATTAACCACTTTCTACCAATCAACTCTAAAAAAAACTACCATGAACTTCCGTATCTTCTCTATCCATATTTATATTGGTCCAACCTAGTCTTAGCATCCTCCTCAATCTAGTCATTATAACAAATGACTGATCCTAAGTAAACAAGCAAAGATCATCTGTTGGCCCTATATGTGAAAATTCTCCCCAAATTATTGATGTAACTATGCTAAAGTTACATTCCTTCTCAACTCCAAAAGCAGCTCTCACTTCTAGCATCCTTTTCAGTTCTGAAGAACATCATCAATCTCGTCATTATAACAAATGATTGATCCTACATAAACAAGCAAAGACCATCCGTTGGCCATTGATGTGAAAATTCTCCCCAAATTCTCTATGTAACTTTGCTAAAGTTACATTCCTTCTGGAGCATCTTTTTCATAGGGATCTCAGATAGTTTCACAATAGTTGTAGGCTACTTACAGCAACCTAACTAACCCCTAACCCTAATCCATCAATAGAGGTCTGATTACAACTCCTGGGACTGGAAAGCTGGAAATAACCCTACAGAAAGTTTTAGAAAAAAACTGCACAACAACAAAGCCATTATCCCAAATTTTTGGGGTCAGCTGTTTGAATAATTTTCTTCCCTCCAGCTCTCTTAAGGGTCATGGCTTCAGCAACAGTAACAAAAATCACATCCTTCTTTACAACTTCAATCCATGTCAGTCTACTCTGATTACAAGTCCCGGGTCTGGAAAGCTGAAAATAGACCCTACAGAAAGTAAAAAAGAGAGAAGAAATGCACAACTACAAAGTCTTTATCCCAACTTTTAGGGGCCAGATGTTTGGATCATTTTCTTCCACCCAGCTCTATTAAGGGTCATGTCTTCCGTAACACTAACAAAAATCACATCCTTATTCTTTACAACTTCAATCCATGTATGTCTATTTATGCTTAATCCCAGTCCCTCCTTTAACTGTTATCTTATCCATCTTTCTTACTAAAACACTTTGTTGCACGAATAAAGACACGATACGAATATGGGATACAGAAAAGTTTGGCAAAGGTACATGCTGGATAGTTAGGAGAAAAATTAGGAAATTAGTTCCTGATTTCTAGGGATTAGTTCCAGATTTTATAATTGATTTATTTCCTTAATTAGTTAGTCAATAATATATTTTTCTGTTACTAAAATCAAGGGATTCAATTACAGATATGTTATCATGTCATCCTATATATTCTATTTTTCCCTTGGTTATCAATAATATAGAAGAAACTGAATTACTTCTTCTAAGCTTTAATGTATCAGAGCTATGGCAAACCTGTTGAAAACTTCATGGCAAACTTGCAAATTGGAAGAAGTCGAGAAATGAAAACATGGCATTCCAAGTCTCCCACAAAAAAAAGTCATGGGCAGCAAGTCAATTCAGAAGTCTCCATTCACAAACAAATAGAGCACTTGTACAAGCTTTTACGATCTCCAAAAATCTTTGTAAACCCTTCTTGTTCTTTGACTCAGGAAGGTAATTTTGTTACTGTTTTTCTTAGTATCTGTAGTGGCCCGCTTCGGATGGCGCACTATGTATAGGCTTGGTAGCTCGTTTGACTCAGTTCGGGTAGGAGTGCAACTCAGGCAAGCTAAACCCGAGCCCGATCGGATAAACCCGCTAATGGGTTGGGTTTGGGTTGAAAATACTAGGGCTCAGTGTCACGACCCGATCCCAAATTGTTGGATCGAATCGGATCATGTCCAGCCTGCACCGTTGTGAGACGGCGGCAGTAAGCTGTTTCTATATGCAGATAATCTCAACAACAATTATATTTGTCACAACTTTAATATTACGAACATTTAAAACTTTTGTTCAAAAATTGAAAGTACAACTGAAATAATGAAATGAAAAGTCTGCAACTCTAACATAGAAAAAAAATTGAAAATCAACTAGCTAAATGGCCGGCTCATCGGCCTCGGGATCAGCGTCTTCTAAGTGAGACTCTGGAAGCACCGCAGGGTACAGCACGGGATCATAATAGCTATTGAACAATAGCTCAGCATCATCAATGTCACCTATTGGGGGGATCCAATCAGAAAAGGAGCAAAGTACAATTATATATATCTAACAGTTCAAATAGTAACGGAAATTTGCAATTTTAAACAGTCTGAAATACTTGAACAATATTTTCCAGCAATTCATTATTTGAAAACAATGTGATTTGAATAGGTAATATATATGACCGGCTTGGGTTGTACAATAGCATCCTAGCGATGCGATACGGCTTATCCCCATGTGTAAGAGGGGTAAGCTCGCACAATTATGCAATATGAAGGTATTGGTCATAAGCACTACACTACTCCCCTAATATCCCACAATCAAAATTTGAACTCTGGGAGAGAGTTCCGTGTAGTAATGTGGTTTAAGCATGCAAGATAACAATTACTAATTAAATTACGAGATAACATAACCGTACTTGCCTTTATTTGATTGACCGGATTTGGATGTTGATACCGAGAAGGAGATCAGATATGTCCTCGAAACCCTACAGTTTGAGAACTCTGACTTAGAACTGAAAATAAAACCGTCTCTAGGTGTGCTAGTTACAATCTCTAAAAGCAGGTCCTAGTCCAGTTTTAAGTTGTTTAAAATTATACTACCGGAACACATTTATCGTTGCGAACTACAATCATTAATTAACGAAGTAAAGTCAATTTAATATTTATTGGAAAAAATAGCATTTACAAGTTAATTGGCAAAACTTTGTAGTTTGGTAACATATATATATATATATATATATATATATATATATATATATATAGGTTTTTAAATGAGAAAATGTGAATTTGGTTTAGTTAACAAAACTTATAATTTTACCCTTTTATTTAATGTGAGAAAAACTTTTATTAATTTTCATATAAAATAATACTCCATTAATTATGCGTCTAACTACGAAATCAGCAAAACCAGAAAAGAAATAGAAAATCTACACTACACAAATACATGGTCACAGAGAATAAAATAAAAGCTGGGCTTATGCCCTTACAATTTATTACATAAATTAAATTAAATAAGACTGAGGTGAGCTTTGAACGCTGGAAAGTGGTCCATTCAAGAGGCACGAATGCCCTGCACTCGAAATACGAAAATATCCAGTAACAAGTTCTAAATAATTAAATTATAAAAGTATGAATAGGGTAAGTCTCAGACTTGTCATACAAAACTCATGTTGCTGGCTTACGCCTCAACGTACAGGAAGTCCTGTATCGTTTGCGTTTCGCCGAGGCTCATCCGACCGATACGATCGTCGCCTAAGGGAATACCAAAACTCACAAAATCCAACACTTAAACCAATCTGAAACCATTTTCATAAACTGTTTGCAAAGACCGGAATTTGGAAATAGATTTCGTTATCAAAATAATATTTTGAAAACTTCTAAGAAAAATTGGGCAGCACCTCCTCTGTGACTAGGACAGCCTAGCCACGATGCAGTACCGTACCACATCCGACCAGTCGATCCCAAACCAGGGAGAACACAAAATCACAACACAAAGATAATATCCAATTTTAAAGAATAATAAGCCACAGGCAAAAGTAAAATATCCCAACCAAAGAAATACTCGAAACCAATGGAAAAATATTAGCCAAGCACCAACTACAGAACTAATCCGAGCCGAACTCGAAAAAAGTATCCCTACGCAACAATATCAAATACCGATCCCCGAAACAGGGTCGGGACCGTGTCATCATCGACACGTATACGCAACACACCCATGGAAGGGACACAGGGACACGGAAATATATCTCGGGTGCTCGGCTAGAGCTCTCAGATGAAAAATAGGAAAAAAGTCGAATCCGTGCGGACTCGGAATGTCCCGAAGCACACGACAGCGGAAAACGAGTCACAGGACACGGACCGGGGGCGCTGGAAAGGGCGGACAGCGGGAAGCGCTGTCGTGGGGCCATGGAACAGCGGATCGGGGAGGCGGCGGTCGAACTGGGCGGCCGGAGGCGTGCACAGGGGGTTGGTCGAGAGGGGCGAGCAGGGGGTTGCCGGGCTCGGGCGGAGGGTCGCCGGGCTCGGGCGGCGGGGCGCTGGCCTCGGGCGGAGGGGGCGCTGGCCTGGGCGGCTCGGGTCGGGGCTGACGGCACCGGAGGTCGCCGAGGGGGCGCGGCCGGGGTCGCCGAGGGGCGCGGGTTGGGGCTAGGGCTTGGGGATGGGTTTGGATGAGAGGGATGATGGAGAGGGAGAGGGGAAAGGGGTTTTATAGGGAGTGAGGGGCTGGGGTTACGGGAAGGGGAGGAGACGCGACGGTTTCGGGAGGCCGGGGGTCACAAGCTCGGTTGTGAACAGAAGGAAAGGGAAGAGTCGGATGTTTACGGAAGGAGAAGGGAAGGGTCGGATGAGTATGGTTCCGGAAAGGAAAGGAAAAAAAATAAATCCGAAATTTACGGATTTTACACTCAGGTTAGGGTTCGGGTTAAAATATTTGAACATGATCAAAAATAGGGTTGGACTCGGGTTCATGTGTCGGGTTACCCAAAGAACCTGAAGATATTGGGGTTCAGGTTAGGATTCGGGTTAAAATATTTGAACATGATCAAAAATAGGGTTGGACTCGGGTTCATGTGTCGGGTTGCAACATGAAACCCGATATATATATATATAAGTTTAAATCCTATAAATTTTTCTACCCAAACTCTTTAACTCTTTACTATAAATCTTATTTTAGTTTGTATTTTATAATAATTGAGGCATGATTGCTATTTAATTATGTGTTTAATATTAATCTTGTTTAAAATCATTTCAAATATCATATTAGAGACCGATAAATCCGATGGACCCGACCCAATCCGAGGAACTTGAGTACTTTTCTATTCCTCCGGACTCAGTTTTGGGCTTCATATGTTCAACCCGAGATCGGATCGGACTTGGGCTCGGACTAGGCTTATGATTCATCGGATTGGGCTCGGGTTGAACTCAAACCCGACCCAACCCGTCCCAATTGCACTCCATGTATTGGGAAAACATTTCGGCATCTAATCGATTTGAACGAATGCATTAAGAACCTTTCAAATACATATATTGACTTTTGTTGGAATCTATGTTGGCGCTAGGCGAGGTGAGACGCCAAGCCACCCGCCTCGCCTAAGCGCCCACCAAGATCTTGCTGCTCTGTAATAAAAAAAAAAGAACAAGAAGAAGAGCTGAAGAAGAAGATGAAAAAGAATAAGAATAACAAATAATAAGAAGCAGCAGCGGCATAAATCATAGGCTGTAATCACAAATTCACAATTTTTTTAAAAACCAGAAAACTAAAAGATGCAGCATCAAAAATAAAATAAAAAAAACTGAAGAAGAAGAAGAAGAACAAAAAACAAATTTAAAACAGAAAAAAAAAACTAAATAAGCAGCAGCAAGGAAAAAAAAAGTAACATACCTGGAGACCGGATTGGAGATTTGGATTTTTCGACTTGTTCTTTTCTTCTCTTTTCTTTTCAGCAACCAGCAGATTTTTTTTTCTTTCTTACGTGCAAAGCAGCAAGCTTTGGACAATAACCGTAAAAGTCCAATCAAAAGAGAATTTACATTTATACCCATCATACAAAACCCGACTAAAAACGTTTTTTTTTTCCTGGACGACCCTAGGCGACTAGGCGCGTGCCTAGGCGAGCATCGCCTCACCCAGAAGAATTTTTTCCAAGTCGAGGCAAATCCTCGACAAACCTACCCGCATAGGCGTTGCCTGTGACAACATAGGTTGGGATGAATCCAAAATGTTGTGGACTGTGTCTTGGTGAATGAACTCTATATAAGAGTCTTTTCCCATACATTTTTAATGTAGTTTTCTTCGAACATTTTTGTTGTTTGGTTTTGATTAATGCACTTTCATATAGTTTTTTATAATTGTTTCATTGCTCACTTTCATCGATTTATGCATTCATTTCTGAGAATTCTGAGAAGAAGATATTGATCAGATATTCGTACTATTTTATGAGGACGCATAAGTGAGACTTGATCATTGCGAAGCCATTCTCCTTCTCTCGGCAAATTCTCTACTCGGTGGGTGGTTCTAACCCTTATTTTGTACTCCTTCAAGCAAACCAATTCTTTTACCTTGCAACGTCATTAGATCGATGATGTCCGATAGAATGTAACTAATAAATTATAGCGACATACATGTTATAACACTAATGAAATGGATCAATGTATAACTTTAAATGTTAGGTTCATCTATGCACGGTATATGTGCTTTGTATGAGAAGCCAATTGTAGTGGTGCGACACCACGGAACTTTGAAATGTGGTTTGGTACCACGGGATATCAGAATGTTTGGGGCCTATGGGCCGGCAATTGGCACAATAATGAATCGAGAGAATAAACTATTGTACAAATAAAAATTTATATTACTTATTTCAGCTTATGTCCATGCATATGTTTTATAATTAAACTGTTCACGCATTTGTATGGTCATGGACAACTTATACACAATGTATGGCTTGGCTTTCTTCAAACAGTATCCGGGCCACTAGAACCGAATCGACCTACGAAAAATTATGTGGAACATGCTTCAATTCACGCACAAGGTATTACGATACCTTCAGTGGGATGCAACCCGGACTGGAAGGGCACGTCGTAATACCACATAATAGTCCTTCATGGTATCGGATTTACCAATGACCTCATATATATATAAAGGGTGCATGCTAACGTATGTCTTCTGCATGGACAGTAAGTAGTCATCTTTATTTTTATACATGGACAGACACATCGGTTATGATAAGATATCACTGATAAGTGATACAATTACATGTTTATTGTTTTCATTGTATGCTATCGATATGAAATGTCAATCAATCCTAATTCTAAATAGCAAGATCACTTTAATTGCATGTTTCCCTTAATAAGAAGTGTCGGTTTAGACGAGTGGGTTAGTCTCGCTCACCAGTACATTCCCAAGTGTACTGATCCCCAACTCCATAGGTGTCAGAAATCATGAGGATGCACAAAGCTAGCTGAAGTTTTGGAGAAGCAATTGAAGCTCTTCCTATTTTGAAGTATTTTGAAGTTGGTTCATCTTGAAAGCATTTTGGTTTCAATGTATACCAGGGTGTAATGTATGGAACGACAAGTATTATTTCATGGCAGCTTGTTAACATTTTTGTTTATTCATGAATGTAGCCGAAACGACATTTCAAATGTATTCAGATCTTCTACTTTATGTTGGTCCTTGATGTAACTTCATTTGTAACTAGTGCAAAAACTTAAGGACTTAATGTTGGTCCTTGATGTAAGGCAACTAAAACATGACTCAACTAAACTCAAAAGACTCAAATAAGACCACCTGGACTCAATTTGACTCGCACTCAATTAAATCAAACTAAACTCAACTAAGTAATCTGAAACTTAGTTGGATCTCCATCAACATCATGTCTGGTACAACAAATAGGTCCATGTTCGACAATTGTAAACAAACATGGTTTCCCACTTCCACGAATATAAGATACTATGATTTCCCACTTCCATGAATATAGGATGAAGAGTATCGTGCCACTATTCAGCGTAGTACTATAAGACTTCAATATAGTTGTATATTTCTGTACTAAGTTCTTTATATCCAAACACGAACTCAACCACATACAAATAGCCATGTTAACTATATGCATTTCCACAAAAATACACATATGGTCGTGTCCTGGTGTCTAGATTTTGGAGGGTTGCCGTGCCAAGGGCCCAAGACACATCGTGTCCATGTCAAAGTGTGACGCATCTCCATGTTCGTGTCAACTAATAACAACTCTAAACAAATGTTGGTAGACACAGGCATCAGTGTTGTACCATGCAGACTCCAGCAATAAGCCTACCTGTCATAGATACTACTTGGCCATCAACGTGATATTCCGATAGTCTTGTTGCACATACATCTCATATTTTCCATTTTGTCCGACTGTTTCTAAGTATCTTTTTTTATTGAAGCTAGACTATTAAATATATTCCCATCCAATTAAAAGGGTGTGGTTATTGACGCTCCTAAAAATGTCATCATGCGCTCGTTTTTAATTTCTATCATTCAAATTTCAAATCTACTCCTGCATTAAATTTGACATTAATTTGTGCATGCATGGAGGGAGGAGTGCAAGATGACATTTTAGAAGTGCCAATAATGTTAATGCAGGGAGAGATTTGGAATTTGAATGATAAAAAATTAAAGAGGGGTGCAAGATGACATTTTAGGAGTGCCAATAACGGCATCCAATTAAAATGGCCAGTCATATATTGTACGTTCTTAAGTGTTTTATCAAATGCACAATGAGAGGAAGACTTGGCTAATTCTACAAAATGGTAATACCATAGCTGTCAATCAGTATGTACAGTACCCATATGCAAAATGCAGTTAATACTAGCAGAAACTACAAGCAGTCAAACTAAACTTCAATCTAATAAAAAAAACTCATATATAAGAAAAAAGAAATTCCAGCATAAAGCTAAGGGGGGTATCAACAGACCAAACAATTGTTTTGAAAGACACTCCGCCATAGTGCTGTGCTTGCAACCAAAGATAACTCCTCCTAAGTCGCTATTGCTCAAATTTTTAGTAGAAGCATAGCCGTTCCAACTAGGAGATTTAGACGGTAGTTCTGGCACTTTGATAGTCTTGTTTCTCTTCCCTTCCCCCCTCCTGGAAATTCAAAGGAAAATGAAATCACTACATTCTTTTATCAAGATGAAGTAATATATGTCCATGTAACGGATGAAAAGGCAGTGATGTGATATCCATACAACAAGTATCAATCTATCACGCATGTAGTATTCCCATATGCAAGTAGTAAAGAACTACGGAGGGTGAAATTTTGAACTAGACACCTGTGTACAAATATCTTCCAAGAGCATAGCAATTCATACCAACACCTAATGCCTCAATCACAAATATAAGACATGCCAAATAATAGATTGAGGATTGTCAATAAGCTAAAGGAACAAAACCCTGAAAAAAAAAAAAATTAATCACAAGAAAAGAAAATCCTTGAATCAAGGCTTAGTTTGATTGCACTGATAGTGCCAAGTACGAGAAAATAAAACAAGAGTGTGAGTTTTTAATGATCTCGAAGAAGATAAAGTTCATTCCTTCTCTTCATGCCTTTTTACCACACTTCCAATTCAAAAAGAAGGAAAAGCAAAAGTTTCAACAGTTTCCTCAGTTCTCTCTACTTCCTCCCGCATTTGCTTGAACCAAAAAAGCAAATGCAGCTTAAATTTATGGATATGTTGATATTTGAACTATAGCCAACTTCATATGAGATCTTACATAACCCTTAAATGTGAAAAGTGATTAGGTATCTAACAAGTTTAGACAGTAAAAAGTTGATGACAAATTTAGACAAAGATCCTGAAGGAGTGTTGTATATACAGCATCAAGAACCACCAAACCTAAAGAAAGATCCGAAGTTACACCAAATTCACTGGGGGGATATATTCGTTCTGTAATACCTTCAGATTACATAACTAAGTGTACACCAAAACAAGAAATTGGGAAAATAGGATAATTGGGAATATATTCATGAAGAGTGTTAGAATAGGTCAAGCCCGATACTATTGAGCTTGACTTATAATAACAAAGACAAAACGGAAGGTATGAGAAATAACTCGATTTCCAGGGGGTGGGGTGGGGTGGGGAAAGGGAATGTGAATTTATGAAGGAATGAACAAGATTAGAGGATAAGGCTGCAAAGATACTGAAGTGGAGAGTAAAGGGAGTTAAATGAAGCAGTAACTAATCACAAGCGCAAACCCACCAAGCTGATGCGAATTTTCACTGCAAGCGACCAGGAAGGTTTGTCCTGACTCTTCCGACCTACCATTTTAAACACGAGTGTTGACGAGTAACCGTAAGGATGGATGGTACCCCAAAATGAAGTAAAGTAGGAAGCAAGATTCAAGAAGCACAAATATTCCAAAATTCAGTGTGTTGGACATGACAAAGACATTCTACAGTAGGACACACCAAAATATGTCTGTGTCCGTGTTGTCATTTCTGTATTTGTCAGTCCAACATAGGAAGTCCGAAAAGAGCTAACTTAACCATGCAATTTACAATTCTTTCTTACTTTTTCAAAGAAAGAATTTGAAAGAAATAGCACATTTTTATCAATCCAAAGCAAATTGCTAAAAGTAAAGGGTCATTCTTTCAAACTTTTGAAAATAAACCAGCATCAAAATTGCAGATTTGAAAGATACAAACAAAAATCCATCAAAATTGCACACTTGTCAAAATCCCGCCCTCAAAATCCCAAAATTGCACATTTCAAAGGGAACCCACTCCATCAAGATTGCACATTTCTCTATCTTCTCCTTCAAGAAACCAAAACTGCACGTCTGACAAGAAACCCTCCCCCATCAAAATTTCAGATTTGACAAAATTACTCCTTCAAGAGACCACAGTCAAAATTGCAAACCTAAGAAGAAGAAACCCATTCCATCAAAAAACTGCATATTTAACTGAAGTCCTTCAAGAAAGCACCATCTCAAAATGCAAATTTGTAAAGAATTACATTTCTTTTTTTCCTTCAATATTCCTCCTTTCACGAAACCGCCATCAAAGTCGCACATTTGCAAAGAAACCCGACCAATCAAAACTTAAATTTGAAGAAAAAAAATCCATGAAACTGCACATATGTACAATTCCTCCACAAAACTAAAAGTAAATGGAGATTAAATCACAGTAGATGAAGAAAATAAGGAGAGCGAATTTACATTGAGATTTTTTAGGGTTTTAATAGTCGAGCAATGGGGGGGGGCGAAGTGTGTGCTCCTTTTTCCTGTAGGGGTGACTGCCAATTTAAACCCTCATTTTGGCCTCGTCAGCCTGCGGGTGCTTCTGCTTACGCTTATTTTATTCAATAAAGCTAATATTTTGGTTGGAAATGTAGCATTACTCAATTTGCAAAAGTCCTAGTGGCTATTTGGTTGTAACTTTGAAAGTGGAAAAATGATACTTTGTTATTATGCAGTGTACTTTTAGTATATTTTATTTTCCAGAATATATTTGGATACGTAGGTTTTTGTCCTCGCGCAAGTGAAAAAATTTATTATATTTTGTTTGGATGACAATATGAAAGTGTACGTGAGAATTAAATATGTGAATTTTCAATATTTGAATGTCAATCCGTAAGGATATTCATCTAATCAAACTTTGATATGCTTACCACTCTTTTGTTCTCTCTCATTCATCCTCTTAGTTCTGAAGAACCACCGGGCCAAAGGAAAAATGGGTTTCTCATTGCTCTCTCTCTCTCTCTCATCATTTTTCTATGATAAATTTTGACTTACCTCCCACTTAGATTATCTATATTAAGGATGCATTCCACAGTTTTGCAAAAATGTAAGGGTCCTTCCACTTTGGACGGAAACCGTTCAGAACGAACGGTCAACAACTTGATCCAAAAAATTGACGAAAATATCGCTTCCCTAATTTCTTCTTCCTCTTCCTTCAACCCCCCTCCTTCCCCGCACGCCACTGCATACACCCCCCTTCCTCCCCTCCGCAGCCACTGTCCCCCCCCCCCCCCTCTCCCACAACAACAACAGCCGCCGCCGCACGCCGCTCCCCCTCCCTCCCGTCGCTCGCCCCCGCCGCTGCTCCCCTCCCCGCTGCTACGCGCCGCACTTGCCGTTGTTGTTGCTTTCCGCCGCCACCGCTGCTACACGGGGAGGGGGAGGGGAGGCGGGGGCGGGGAAGGGGGGGAGGCGATGGCGGGGAGGAGGAAGGCGGTGGCATGGAGGGAGAGCGGGGGCGAGTAGCAGCGACGGCGGCAGGCTGTCCGGGGAGGAGGAGAGGGAGTTGAGGGAAGAGAAAGAAGAAATTATATGAGGAGTATTTTCGTCAAATTTTTTTGGTCAAAGTTATTGACCGTTCGTTCTGGACGATTTTCGTCCAAAGTGGAAGAACTCTTATATTTTTGTAAAACTGTAAAATGCACCCTTAATATGAATAATCCAAATAGAATGTAAGTCAAAATTCTTTTTTCTATACATCCAGACAAGTGTGAAATCTCCTACCCTTCCTCATATTTCCTCTTCTCTCCTTACTCCTACATTTCTCTTCTTATCCACCAAACACTTCCAAAGCTTCCATCTTTCTACTCTAGTCCATCAAAAAAAACACTTCCAAGTCTTTAATACATTCTTCATGGTTTTGGTTTGATTTCAGCATCTAAAGTTCAAGCTTTCCCTTATATTTCCACTTGGTTTGTCTTTTTCCTCCGATCTCTCCTTCTTCCATCAAAAAAAAATCCTTTTGTTAGGATTTTGGTTCTATTCTGACGGAGTGGCGGAGTTGACTTAGCGGCGTCGGCTGCACATCCCGAACGTCGGCGGCGAGGCATCTCTGGGGTCAGATCTCGAGCGTCGACGGCGAGGCGTCCCTGGGTCAGATCTCGAGCGTCGGCTGCAGAGCTCGAGCATCGGCGACTCGGGTTGATGGGCTCAGGGAGCTCAAAGGCGGAGACGAGGTCCGGCGGTGAAGCCAATGGAGGTGACCATAGCTTTATGGGACTTCCAACGGAAAAAATAAGGGATTTTTTTACTTTCGTACCACTTATTAATATGAATTTGTACTTACATCCCACTTTTTAATTTTATTTGACTTACATCCCACTTTTGTCACGAAAAATATTTTTTGTGACAAAACGAATACTTTTCGTGACAATATAAATACTTTTAGTGACAAAAAGTGGAATGTAAGTCTAAAAAAATTAAAAAGTGGGATGTAAGTACAAATGTATATTAATAAGTGGGATGAAAGTCAAAAAATTCCAAAAAATAATTGCAAGTGTCGCTGAAAGAGCATCCACTTTCACCAGTGTTACTCCCATTTTGGAATGCAGCTGAAAATGGAAGAAGAGAGGGACAGCCTTCTGTTTTTGTCAGAGATTTGACACTTAGAGTATCATTAGTAGTTGGGACTCTCCAATACAATTTGGAGCCCAAAATTTCAAAAAAAAAAGGTAAATGTAGAATGGGTTGGGTTTGTATGAGAATAGTAAAAAATGATAAAGTGAGATCCGGTCCCAAAAATTGTGTGGTAAAAAATTAATGTAGGAAAAAAATAATATAAAGTTTAGTATCTAGAAAATTGGGCTCCAAATTGGAACTTACTATTCTACAAAATGAGTTTATACAATCTAGAATCTAGAAATTGGGAGGCCCAACCCTTAGCACCTATGGATGGGTTGGGACCGAAATTGTAAAAATTTGGACTAGGGATGAGACTTACTATTCTACAAAATTAGCTCCTACATTCTAAATCTAGAATCTAGAAAATGGGATGGACCTTACTAATGATGCTCTTACAATGCAATTGGAGAGAAACAGTATTTGGAGGTGGTTTTTAGATTTTTATGGATTTGGAGTGAAATCTATGTTTGGTTTGAGATGGATTTGGACATGAAAAGTATAACAAAATTCAGAACTTGAATTTAGTTGGATTTGGGAGGAAAAAAATTAGTTATTCTTGTTAAATATTTATTCTTTAATAATTTTGTTAAAACTTAGTAAATTAAAAATTAGTTATTCTTTAATAATTTTGTTAAAATATTTATTCTTTAATAATTTCGTTAAAATTAGTTAATTAATAAAAAAACTAACTAATAGTTAGTTATCATAATTATATTATAAGTTAATAATTTATTAATTAATAATTTTATTATTTAATAATTTATAATAATCCTAATTAATACTTTACTAATCATAATTATAGTAATTTTATTAATCATAACCATAATTTTAATTAATAATTTATTAATTAATATCCAATTATGATCATAATTAATAATCTATTAGTATTATTATAATATTAATTAATAATTTGTTAATAACTATTTTATTATAATCTTAATTAATAATATTTTAATCACGATTAGAATCATATTTTATGATAATTTAATTAATAATTTACTAATCATCATTATATTAATTTATAATTATTATTTTTAAAATATTTAATTTATAGTTAATTAAAAACTAACTAATATTTATTTAAAAATTAACTAATCGTTAATTATTAATTTTATAATTATAATAATCGTTATTTATTTAAAAATTATTAATCGTTCATTATTAATCGTTAATTATTAAAAAATCTAATTGTTAATTATTAATTACTAATCGTTAATTATAATTTATAATTATTAATCGTTAATTATTAATTATTGTTGAGAATCAATAAGGGACTTTTAGTCCCACATCGAAATATGTTATATGTAGAGGAGCTAGACTCCCTATAAGTAGTGAAGTAGTCCATCAATAAAATCATCCAACCATTATTTTCTACATGGTATCAGAGCCATAACTCTCTCTCTCTCTCTCCACAAAAAAAAAAAAAATTTAGCCTACCCCCCACCCCACCGGAGCAGCAGCCCCCCCCTCCCCCCCCCGGAGGCGCAGCGCCCCCCCTCCCCCCCCCCCGACCAGCACCCTTCCCCCCTCCCGTCCCTCTCCAGCACCTTCCCCCCCCCCTCTTGCACCCTCCCGCCCCCCCCTCCTCCCTCTCCCTCTCCTAATGGAAACCCTAGCCCTAGCAGCCCCATCCAAACCCTAACCCTAACCATAGCCGTCTTTATACAAAAAAAAGGCGTATTTCGAAGACAGTCGAGATGTCAAATACTTTATTTGCACCGACTTCCTAGATTGCGCCGTTTGGAACTAACAAATATTTATTTTGTTATTCCTCCTTCACATCAGGATCTATACAGAGACTGATCATGTCTTCTCTGGTGTCCTGACGTGTTCACTTTACATGCGCGCGTCGGTGCTGGCCAAGTTAGTAGCGCGTTCGTAAAGTCTCTGTCGTCGAAGAAGACGACGTAGCCGACGAAGACGGAGAAGACGACGACGTTGGGGAAGTTGCCGACTCCGACGTCGAAGAAGCCGAAGAAGACGACGAATAGGGTTCACAGTTGAAGAAGGCATGGATTCGATCAGTGGCAAACTGACGGCCGAAGAGATGAAGGCCTTGGTTGATGATATCTTATCAAAGAGATTAACCGAGGCAACCCCACGTGCGATCCATACTGATGTGGATCCGTCACCTTACAAAATGAGAAAATTGGAGAAGCTGGAGACGAAGTTGGAAGGAACGTCCAACTACTTGAAGTGGTCGCGGCAGGCGATGCGGACGCTGAAGGGACGTGGCTTGGTTGGCTATGTCACTGGCCAAGCCAAGGCACCAGCCGATCACTCCGCAATGGAGTTTGCTGTTTGGGAGATTGTCAACAACGTAGTGGCTGGATGGTTGACTGCCTCATTAACCGACCAGGTGTCGGGCAATGTCGAGGCAATGGAGGCTGCTGCTGATATATGGCGGACTCTAAAAGATATGTACTCCGACTCCGGCAACCCTATGCGAGTCTTTCAACTACAAGATGAACTCGATAGGGTGGCCCAAGACGAACGTACCATCTCTGAGTACGCAGCACTGTTGAAGAAGTACTGGTCTGATCTAGATCATTATGATCCTCTTGGGATGGAAGATGCACAAGTCGAACCGACATTCGCGAAGTACTTTCAGACGTTCCTGGCTTATATTTCGCGGCAGCGTATGATGAAATTCCTGAAGGGACTACACCCTGTATTTGAGCAGAGACGGAATATCCTCCTATCCCAATCCACGCTTCCGACCTTGGAAGAAGCTATAGCCGTCATGACACAGGAAGAAGCTCGACTGAAGTTGATGCCCAACAAGGGATCCTACCAGGGGGAGCGAGCCGAGGTTGAAAAGTCTGCCCTTGCTGCCTTCAATCAACCTCCATCTGTTGGTGGTGTTTGCCACAATTGTGGTGACTCCGGACATTACATATGATTTTGTCCCAAACCCTTGCGAAATCAGTCTACTGATCGAGGACGGGGTCGTGGCGGCCGACGGGGTAATAGAGGAGGATATGCTGATAGACGGGGAGGACACAAAGCGAATCTGGTAGAGGAAGGGGGAGAGAATCTACTGGCTGAAATAACCCCGCTTGAGAGGGAGTTCCTTGAAAAGTTGCGAGGCACAAAGCTAGTTTCGGCCGACAGTCCTGGGGCATCTTCGACCTCGGAAGATCACATCACTTACTTTGCCCAAACCGGCACCGGTGATTCTGCACGTGCTCTTGCATCTGTCCATCAGCCAGGATGGATAATGGACTCTGGGGCATCTCGCCATGTCACGGGATCCCGTGGTGCGTTTCAGGACTATACTCAGCTACCATTGCCGGAGAGTATTCAGACCGCTGATGGTATATCCAGACCTGTAGTGGGTACAGGCACTGTCGCATGCACCCCTTCCATCACTCTAACCAATGTCTTACATGCTCCATCTTTTTCTGTCAATCTTTTATCCATTAGTGCCATTATACTTGATCTTAACTGTACTGTTTCCTTTGACATTCCTAAGATGGCTTTTCAGGAGAAGGGGACAGGACGACGACTTGGGACTGGCACATGGCATAAGGGGCTGTGGTATTTAGACAGGACTGGACTGGACAACGCATTGGCATCCTTGGTAGCAGACGCACCACCAGAAGCATCCTGTCGCAGTGTTGAAGCCGACTTGCTACTCCACCACCAGCGTGTCGGTCATTCCTCTTTTCAAGTTATTAGTCGAATGTATCCGTCCTTATATCAAAGGGCTGATAAAGAGAAGTTATTTTGTGATGCTTGTGAGTTGGGAAAACATATCAGAAGCTCGTATGTAAGCTCGGGGAATAGGAGTTCAGCTGCTTTTGACATGATACATTCGGACGTATGGGGCCCTTGTCCTACAACCGGAATTAACGGTTTTCGATGGTTCGTCACCTTCATTGACTGTTATACCCGCGTGACATGGGTCTACCTTATGAAGAATAAAAGTGACGTCCTTGAGGCTTTTCGGGACTTTCATCGCCGGGTGGAAACACAATATGGCGCTAAAATTAAGTGTTTCCGGTCTGACAATGGGACGGAGTATACTAATAAGCAGGTTGCTGAGTATTTTTCCACCCATGGAATACTACATCAAACTTCATGTGCTTATACTCCGGCACAAAATGGTGTGGCTGAACGAAAGAACAGACACCTGCTGGAAGTCGCACGGACGATGATGCTGGCTATGAATGTCCCGAAGCACTTATGGGGGCAGGCTATTTTGACGGCCTCGTATCTCATCAACAGAATGCCGTCTCAAGTATTGGACTGGAAGACACCATTGGAGATGCTTACTGGGGCAACTACATACACTGTTCCACCAAAAGTTTTTGGATGTGTGTGCTTTGTCCAAGATAATAGGCTTGGCGTTGGCAAACTGGATCCTAGAGCAGTTAAATGTGTCTTTGTCGGTTACACGGCGACTCAGAAGGGATATACCTGTTGGAGTCCAGTCGAGCGGAAGATGTTTGTCAGCATGGACGTTACATTCAGAGAACTCGAACCATACTATGGTTCGGATGAAGGTTCAGCATTTGGTGACACATCTAACACAGGTGGTGTTCGATGTGAGGGGGAGATAATAAGCCCAAATGTGGTCGTCGGATCGGTTCCGTGTCCGGTTGTAGAAAACAGGACGAAAGGGGGAGAGCACAGTGACTCAGATACAGATGAAGAAGAAGAAGATACATATGTTACGCAGGGGGAGCAACAGACAAGGGAAAAGGAGCTCCAAGTTTACAGAAGGAGACAACAGAAGTCCAGTACTGTGCCTATGTCGTGCCCTGTGCCTACTGTACCAAGTCCCTCGTCTACTCCTGCTCCAACTCCTGAAGATGTTGCCCCCGCACTGAATCACTCGGATTCTGATGCGTATCTCTCCGACTCGGATGGTATGATCTCTCCACCACCTATTGCTCCCTTAAGGAGATCTTCTCGCATCAATGCGGGTAAGGCTCCTGCTCGTTTTGATGATTACGAACATGACATTGCCAACTTCTTGTCTTATTCTAACATTTCTTCGAATTATCGAGCCTTCATTGCATCGTTAGACTCTACTTCGTTGCCCAAGTGTTGGCAGGAAGCAAAGAAAGATCCAAGGTGGAAAGCTGCAATGATGGAAGAACTTGGGGCACTGGAGAAAAATAAGACATGGGAGCTGGTTCCATTACCCAAAGGGAAGAAAGCTGTGGGATGCAAATGGGTGTACACAGTGAAAGAGACGCCAGAAGGAAAGGTCGAGCGATACAAGGCGAGGTTGGTTGCAAAAGGATTCACACAGTCATATGGCATAGACTATGATGAGACGTTTGCCCCAGTAGCAAAAATGAGCACCGTGAGAACTCTGGTCTCCATTGCAGCGAACTATGGGTGGAAGTTGTACCAGCTGGATGTGAAGAATGCCTTTCTTCATGGGGACCTGCAAGAAGAAGTATACATGGAGCTCCCGCCAGGATGCTACGCGACGGAATCAAACGGAGGGACGTCGCAAGGAAAGGTGTGTAAACTGAAGAAGTCGCTATACGGGCTCAAGCAATCTCCTCGAGCCTGGTTTGACAGATTCAGAAAGGCTGTTACAGGCATGGGATACCGTCAAACAAATGCAGATCATACGGTCTTCCTCCAGCATGCAAGAGGCCACATCACTATACTTGCTGTATATGTGGATGATATAGTGATCACAGGTGATGATGAAGTCGAGATCACTAAGCTGAAGTCAAAACTCGCGAAGGAGTTTGAGGTGAAGGATTTAGGAGCGATGAGGTACTTTCTAGGTATCGAGGTGTGTGAAGGCGAACAAGGAATTGTTCTCTCACAGAGAAAATACGCACTAGATCTGCTGAAGGAGACATGGATGCTGGGATGCAAAGCAGCAGTCACTCCAATTGACCAAAAGTGCAAGTTGGAAGCAGAAGCAGGAGAGCCAGTTGATCGTGAAAGATATCAACGACTTGTAGGAAGATTGATTTATCTGGGGCACACTCGCCCTGATATCTCATTTGCGGTGAGTGTAGTGAGTCGCTACATGCATGATCCAAGAAAGGGTCATATGGAAGCAGTATTTCAGATCTTGAGATATCTGAAAGGAACGCCGGGAAAGGGGCTATAGTTCAAGAAGAATGGACGCATAGAAGTTGAGGGATACTGTGATGCAGACTGAACGAGCTGCATAGACGACAGAAGGTCTACCACGGGATACTGTGTTTTTGTAGGAGGAAATCTGGTCTCATAGAGAAGCAAGAAACAGTCAGTGGTAGCACGGTCGACAGCTGAAGCAGAATACAGAGCAATGGCTCTGGGAGTGTCAGAGTTGCTGTGGGTGAAAGCATTGCTGACAGAGTTGCAGCTGGATAAGGGAGCACCATTGCGTCTTCTGAGCGATAGTCAAGCTGCAATAAGTATAGCTAACAATTCAGTTCAGCACGACAGAACGAAGCACATCGAGATTGATCGATTCTTCATCAAGGAGAAGCTGGAACAAGGGATACTGAAGATTGACCATGTCCGCTCAGAAGAACAAGTTGCAGACTGTCTGACTAAGGGTCTTAGTTCATTAAGTCTGTCAAAGCTATGTAACAAGATGGGGATGATCAATATCTATCGCCCATCTTGAGGGGGAGTGTTGAGAATCAATAAGGGACTTTTAGTCCCACATCGGAATATGTTATATGTAGAGGAGCTAGACTCCCTATAAGTAGTCAAGTAGTCCATCAATAAAATCATCCAACCATTATTTTCTACAATTATTAATCAATAATTATAATTTATAATTATTAATTATTAATCGTTAATTATTAATCGTTATTTATTAATCGTTATTTATTTAAAAATTAACTAATCGTTAATTATTAATTTTATAATTAATAATCATTAATTATTAATCGTTAATTAAAAATTATTAATCGTTAATTATTAATTATTAACCGTTAATTATAATTTCTAATTATTAATCGTTATTTATTTAAAAATTAACTAATTATTAATTATTAATTTTATAATTAATAATAACTAATCGTTAATTATTCATTATTAATCGTTAATTATTAATTTTATAATTAATAATAACTATAATTAATCATAATTAATTAATAGCTTAATTATTGATCATGACTATAATTTAATTATTAATCATAAATCTAAATCCTATGTTTGGTTGGAGTTGGATTTGGAGTTGGAGTTGGATTTTGAAATCCATGATTTGGATTTGGATTTGAATTTGAATTTTGAATTTCCAAATCCAAATCCAAAATCCAAATCCATTACCAAACAAGTCCTAAGTGTAACCCAACGTTGAAACTTTGTTTTTCAATGAACAATTGGAGCAAAAATAGCATAATCTCTCCACTTTAGCTCACATACTTGTAAACAACTCTGAGGAACTCATTGAGTTCTTCTTCTTCTTTTTTTAAATCCGCCCATAAAATATTGTTGGATTATATGTATCTTATCTTTTAAATTTTTCAAGAAAGTAAAGAGAAAAACTAAATATACTTTCAATGTTAATAAAATTCACCTGTCACTTTTATGCTATAAGGTCTTATTTTGAGTTCTTATTTTATTTCTGTGGTCGAATTGTTACATTTGACAGGTCGTATATCAGATCTTTTTGAAAATATAGTTCAAGTAAAAACAGCTTATTACTATTATTATTATTATTATTGTGAATTATTCTGGGTAGGTTACGATTCGACCAAAATTTTACGATGAACATTGTAGGATATGATCTCTAGTCAAATTCGTACCAATAGGAGTTGAAGTTATAGGTTCAAGTTTGCAACTAACACTACCCTACCTAGACTTGGCTAGATTGTTATTGCCTATGAAAGCCCATAATAACCGAATTAATTTTTGGTAAAATGTTACTGTTAAAAGTTGTTTTAAAATTGAACTAAAATTTTAAAATACTTTTTTTTATAACTGTACAAGTATTTATTTCCAAACAGTCCTGTACAATTTTTCAAAAAAAAAAAAACAGACTTTAATAAACAATTCCAGATCCAGGCCTTTTTTTTTACATCTTTGATCAAATGAGACTTATCATTTAGGATCTCAAATAGTCATTTCCAGGATGTTCTTAAGGACATTTCAAAAATAGATGCTCAAAAAAACATGCATCTCCAAACTATAACGCTGCCATAAAAATAAGAATACTGCTACATGGACCATCAATGAACGTGATCGTTCATTGCCAGCGTCCATGTGACGGAATTCCAACGGAACTAGCACGAGATTGGTGGAGCCAATGGGAGTCCGTCACGTGGATGTGGACAATGGATGTCACGTACCACTAGATATAAAAAATATATTAAATAGAGTAAAATAAAATATTAAATAAAAAAGAACTTTTTCATTAGTATTCTTGTATTTTTACTTAAGTGTTTCTAAACAAAATCCTATTCAAATTCAGGGTACAAATTATAAAGGGAAAAAAAAAAAAGTTAACTTGTCCGTAGGCGGGCTCGTCCGTCCGTCGCGTGGCTGCATCCCATTGACTCACCTATATTCACAAATTCCATGTCGATTGACCTACTCGCAACACGTGATAGGTGGGCTGGGCCGCAGGAGGGCAACGTAGCAGCTCACAATTATAAATCTTATTCAAACAATTAACCCAGACCATCCATCCATCCTCAACCATAAGATACAAGAACACAAACTGACTCCCATGGATCACCTATATACGCTCCAATTCATCTCGTACCTACAAAGGGGACAGGTGAGGCTCTTGCGCAACCACTCGGCGAGGCATCGATAGTGGAAGGCGTGCGAGCAAGGCATGCACGTCGAGTCGTCCCCTCCCTCGAGCTCCCCTAAGCAAATAGCGCAGCCGCCGCCGCCGCCGCTGCAGTCGTCCTTGTCCATCTCGTGCCGCCTCAGAAGGTTGCCGCTCGGACCGGTGAAGACTCCGGTCCCCCGGTCGCTCGTCATCGACGATGCAGACGGACTCTTGTAGAAGGTTAGCGAGAAAGAGGCCCCCCGGCGGACCCCGTCGAGGGACGCAGAGTCGCGCAGCACGCGCAGCATCCGACCAAGAGCGTGGTCGAGGAGGAAGTAGACGGTGTCTTCCCACGTGCGTAGGATGGCCGTGTTCTCGGTGTCGTCCTTGCAGGAGGGGAGGGTGGAGATCATGTCCGATAAGAGCTCTCGCGACAGGAAGGAGCCGTCTTCGTCTTCGTCGTCCTTCAAGGGGTGAGGGTAGCTGTCGAACTCCTGCACGACGTAACCGCCGTCGCCACCGCCGTCGTCTTTGTCCGCGTCTTCGTCTGTGAAGCGGAAGTTGAACTCGGCGTTGCGTGCTTCCAGCACGAATGCTTCTAAGACCATGGTCGTGTTGCCTTCAGTGAAGCGAATCTGTACGTGTGGGTCGTATTTGTCCATTGGAGGAGAATTTATTAGTGCACATTCCATTGGAGCAGAATAATGGAAGAAGGGGAGAACACAGTGGTGGTCGTCGACACGTCGACACGAGCAGGTTACAAGAGGGACACAGTAACAGTACGGGAGGCAGCTAGCAGTATATATATAAGTATATATATAGAGAGAGAGAGAGAGCGACTAGGAGTCCGGAACCTACTGTGAATAGAAGAAAGGAAGGATCCAAAACTTATATATTATGATTCTGATTCTGATTCTGATTAGAAGAAGGATCGATTAGAGTCATTAGACTTTGAATGGGTGAACGCGCCGTTAGATTGGATTTCACTTAGGATTGGGTTGGTGATACCTATTTATTTAATCTGTAATGCTATCTGTACCTTCAAAATTATTCGTCCAAACTATCCCTACTTATTTGCAGCTGACATGACATATTAAATAATATTATATGTCATCTGACATGGCAGATGATATGATAAATTTTAATCAAAAAAATTAATTATCCAATTTTTTTTCCGTTACTATATATTAATATTATTCTTAATATTAATAATAATTAATTTTAATTGTAAAATTTGCTATGTCCACTACAATATCAAAATGCTACGTCAGCTGTCAGACAAGGAAGAATGGTTTGGAGAGAGAATATGTAAAAAATTAGCCTCGCCATAATTGTCTATGGCGCTTCCATGCAGAGCTAGCTCTAGCTCTCTCTCTCTCTCTCTCTCTCTCTCAACGTCCAAATCTAAGCATTGAAGATTTCATTCTCTCTTTAATTCATGCTCTCCTACCATTCATTCATGGAATCGACTTCCTCCTACACTACAGGCTACATGGAAGTGCTCCAAAAAGTCGGCTCCCTCCTATAGCTGTATCTGTTGTCGAGATGGAGTTTGATATCTGCTCTATGATATTCTCGATCGAACTTCTCGCAGCTTGCTACGCTAAGCACGACGGAGAAAGTGAAGGAAGCTGGCCTTCATGTCATGACATTGTCGGATTGTATGTTATTTCTAGTTGAGTACTACTTCTCGAAAGGGGTGACAATAGAGTTGGTAATTTAGTCCCACATCGTATAGGAAGTGGAATTCAGAGGTATAGATAATTGTAAGTGATTCATGCCTTAAATGAAAATTTTATTTTAAGATATATCAATTATGCTATTTGGCTGCCAAAATATTTGGGTGATGCCATCTCCCATTATGTGGCATTTGACATGGCAGATGACATAACAGCTGACAAGTCAAATTTTAACCCAAAAAATTAATTACTCAATTTTTTTTTATGTTAATGTTAATGTTAATATTAATATTACTATTAATGTTACTATTCATTTTAAATTTAATTACTCAATTTTTTTTATGTTAATGTTAATGTTAATGTTAATGTTAATATTAATGTTAATTTTATTGTTAAGGTTAATCTTAATGTTAATTTATTAATTTACTATTAATTTTTATTGTTAAATTTTGTCATATCAGTTGCCATATCAATAATTATGTCATCTGTCATATAATGAAAGATGATATCATCCAAAAATTTTGGAAGCCAAATAACATTTTTGAAGATATATATAGCCAAATAGCACTTTCAAACTCCTCTAACTCCATAGACTCCACAAAAACTTAAACCTCACCATCACTTCCAACCTAAAACTCACGTCACCGGTAGCAACAGATGGAGAATCTGATAATAAAAAAAAGACCCACAAAGTGAATTTATCAATTATGATGATGAATCGGCGGCGGCTGGCCATAAACACCCGCAAGCCAAATGATTTTATCATGAAATTGGAGGAGTTTGAGGAATCATCCGACAATTCCATCCGTCCAATCATTTATCCGGACGATGAGACCGTCCATTGCCTTCCTCGAACTCCTTACCTACACATTTGGGTTCAATAATAGTGTGACGGTTTGGGCTATAAAACGATTCAAATCGTTCGCATTCGTCTCGTGTTCGATTCGGTCCAAGTTCGATTTAAGTTCGCTCGTAGACTAATCGATACCGAGTTCGACCATAGGTTATTCGACTCGATCTTGTTCGCAAACAGGTTCGAGCTCGACTAGGTTTCTCATATTAGAAAATTTTCTAGTATATATTATTCCTTTTTTAATAGATAAAAATATATTTTATCTTACAAATTTTACTCATTTTTTGGTTCTTTATATGATGGCAAATTTATGATGTAAAGAGCATAAGTAATTCAATAAAAAAAATTAAAAATTGAGAGAAATAGTGTGATAGTCTATACAACATGTTCAATAGGACTTTGGCTCGAGCTCGATTCGTTCGAGTCTCTAATCAAACCGAGTTCAAACACCATTTTAGAGCTCGATCTTAAGTTCGGCTCGAATCAAACTCGTTCGATAGTCAAGTCAAACCAAGCTTGAAAACTCTTTATTCGAGCTCGTTCGTTCGATTTTCAGTCCTAGTGGCGGTACCATCAGTTGGTCTGATATCCAACTTGATGTTATCTCTACTTATACTGGTTGTATCCATCTCTACATACATCAAAAATACTCTACTCCAGCTTGACACTTATTTTGTGTCTACGGTCCTCGAAATGTAGGTGATAGAAGATTATTTTGGGAGGGTCTGGAATCTAACACATCTACACTTATTTTGTGTCTACTGTAACTCTATTCTTAATGCAGAGGACGTCTTGCATTTACCTGGACTAATAGTTACATATGTTGCACAAAAATAGTTACATACATATGTTGCACAAAAATATGAGCAGGATATGTGAAAAGATAAGTATGCGAACAACATTTATCCTTGTCTCCGTTCTATAGGTCGGTCAACTGTCAGTCAAAGGAGTGAAACTACGCTAATAAAGCATAACAACATATGATAGGCGTGAGCATTATTATGTTTTGGAACGAAAATCGAACTAAGCCGAATCGATTTAAAATAAATTGGCTTGGTTTCGATTTTAAAAATTCTTAAAAAAATTATTCGGTTTCAGTTTTGGATTTCGATTTCGGTCCAAAACTGAAAATCGAATAATTTTTTTAGAAGTTCTATTATAAATACTAGTGTCATGGCACACGTAATGTATGTGCAACGCATTTTACAAATGTGAACACCATGTTATGTAGCAAACATACAACCAAACTAATTTTAAAAAATATTATTTTCTGGTACGATATTTTATTTTTATAAATGTTGATATCATCCTATTTACAACAAAAAAACATCATTTTATTATTATACTTATGTTCATAGGTTGTTTTCCTATTATTATACGTATGTTCATGGGTTGTTTTCCTATTAGAAAATTTAAAATTTATGTTGAGCAATTTTGTTTGGATGTTTTTTTTTTGTAAATAGGATGATATCAACATTTATAAAAATAAAATATCGTACCAGAAAATAATATTTTTTAAAATTAGTTTGGTTGTATGTTTGCTACATAACATGGTGTTCACATTTGTAAAATGCATTGGACACGCATTGCGTGTGCCATGACACTAGTGCTTCATTATCCAAGTTTCAGGAGGGGGGATAACCTCTAGAGGCGTAACGCGTAAGGACTTGGCCTACGGCTAGCTATGAATCTATGGAAGTCAGTAGGTATAAAGCTAATTGCATCATAAAAGAAATTTGCAAGGATCTGGGCATCCTATGGAGGACCCGTCATAAACATTTGCCAAAGGTTAGGGGGGCTTCCAATCTAAACCATAGTTTATGACTGCTGGTGTCAGTTACTCCCTGCTGGTGTCAGTTACTCCCGTAGTTCAATCCACTGATGTTCCACCATCTAGTCAGGATCTTCTCTCTCTTTCTGATAACCAAGAAAGATCACGAAATATATATATATATATATATATATATATATATATATATATATATATATATATATATATATATATATAATCCATGATGACAAATTCAATTAAATATTATTAGCCAAAGCTGCTTTCGTTCTTGAAAGCTTTGATACAGATAGAGGTATCAAAGTTTTAATACCTCATTTGTATGACGGAAAGATAATTACTTGTACTCAATTTTTCTTACATTCATTTTGATATAATAAGACCATAATGGGATTCCAATTAAATTTTACTATTTTACAAAATAATTTTCTACATTCTGAATTAGAATCTAGAAATTGGGATAAGACTTACCATTGATGCTCTAAGACACAATTCTTAAGACTTGTATGCACTGGCGTAAGCATCTTGGAGCTAAGGTGGGTTTCAGCCCACTCAATTATTATTTTCCTCTCCATATGAGTTAAGCCCACATGGGCTCAGATTTATAGTTCCGTTTTTTGGTCGACTTGTCCCACGGATTTTACAAAATCCAACCATGCCAAAAGAAAAACAGTCCAAAAAATTTGTGTAATACCATTTTCCATTATGTGTAATATGATATGACCGATGATATGACAGCTGCCATAGCAAATTTAAACATTAAAATTAAAAATTAAAATTAAAATTAATATTAAATTAACAAGAACATTAATATTAAAATTAACATTAACATCAACATTAAAATTGATATTAACATTAAATTAAAATTAACATTAACATTAAAATTAAATTAACATGAATATTAACATTAACATTAACATTAACGTTAATTAACATTAAAATTAAAATTAATATTAACATTAAATTAAAATTAGTATTAGCATTAAAAATAAAAAAATTTGGTTAAAATTTGTCACGTCAGCTATTATGTCAAGCTGTCATGTCAGATGCCACATAATGAAAAATGACATCACCCAAATATTTTGGGAGCCAAATAACGCATGAAGACCCATATCCTATATTAAAAAAAAAAAAAAAAACCTAATCAACCCTAACCAATAAGATAGTGCCACGTAATGCATCAACAAGCGTGCTAGCTCCTATATAATGCACCACCAGCCAAAGAAAAAGAAAACCTTAGAAGAAGAAGAAGAAGAGGAGGAGGAGGAGGAGCATGGGCAACAGCCTAAGGTGTTGCTTAGCCTGCGTCCTGCCGTGCGGCGCGCTCGACCTGATCCGCATCGTCCACCTCAACGGCCACATCGACGAGTACGGCAGTCCCGTCTTCGCCGGCGAGGTCGTAACGGCCAACCCAGGACACGTGCTGACCACGCATTGGTCCTCCCACGAAGGCGGCGCGGCGGCGCGGATACTTATCGTCTCCCCCGAGACCGAACTCAAAAGGGGGAGGTTCTACTTCCTCATCCCTACTTCTTCCATTCCGGACAAGAAATGTAGGGCTCACAAGAACCCCAAGACCAAGAGGAGGTCACTAGAGCAAGATAAGTACTCGGAGGACGTCGTCTCGTCGGAGAGGAAGTCCGGGCTTCGGAAGAAGAGGAGCGGCCGCATCGGAGTTTGGAGGCCCCGTCTGGAGAGCATTTCGGAGGATCAGGTTGCCGGCTAGTTTTGCTACTTTTGAAGCCAATAGTTCCCCGCATAGGGGTACCGATACGCAAACCGACGCCATGTGTCGGCCTTCTATTGGTCGGAGTATAACACGACGCTGTATTTTAGGTCTCATGTCCCAACCAATAGAAAAGTAACACGTGGCAGTTCGATTTCAGCTGCAGTGTCCCGGTCTTCCAATTTGACTACTTTTTAAGTGAGTAATGCTATATGTACCTCCAAAAACTTCATCCCTCCATATTCCTCCGCCACGTGGCACTCCCCTATTGGTCCAAGCAAATAGGAGGAAGACACGAGCCAATAGAATAGAATCATGAAGGGACATATTTTTGGAGGTACATAAAACTTTTTCCTTTTTAAGTTTCATGCTCATTTTGGAATTCAACTGTCCACTTCTGAATATAAATGGCCATTTAGACACTTCCAAATTTGAAGCCACTTATATATATATATATACTTTTTTTCCTTCTCTTTTTTGGGAGTTTTCTATGTGATGGCTATTTTTTGAAGATTGGTAGAATCACTATTTTTTCCCCTCCCATTGCATGGAAATTGTGGTCCTATGGGAAAGTGAGATGTGGATTGAATGGAAGGTGGCTTTTGCGATTATTGAAGAATGTATTGTATAGCAAGTTGTATAAAGAAAGAATATAAAAGCTGTCTTCTATTATTTGTGTATATTTTAAGAATTTAAACCCTTTATGATTGTGGTCCATTTAGCTTTATAATTGTTCCTATTTAAACTTTACTCGTGTTAGATCCAGAAAGTGAGCAAGAAAATAAAATAAAATGAAGTTAGGGTGATATTCCGAGGAAAGAATATGTGAGATATGTATGATCAAGAGAAGATTTATTTGATTAATTAATTCCCACTTTATAGATTTTATTTATCTATAGGTCTCGGTTTGAATTAAGGAACTCCTCTTATATCCACACTAATCCCTACATGGGTGATGAGCTAGTTTAATCTGTAGTTATTTAAACTAGGGCATAAAATGGGTTGATGGCTAACATGGTTTTAGTTCACTATTGGACTGTTTTTCTATTGGCATGGTTGGAAACCTATTGTACTTCGGGTTGGATTTTGTAAAAACTATGGGACATATACAAGTAAGAACGGAACTAGAAATTCGAACCGACGCATGTGAGCTGATTCATATGGAGAAGGAAAAAATAATTGGGTGGACTGAAAGCCCACCTTTGCTAGAGAAGCTGCTTACGTAAGTGCATACAAGTCTTTAGAATTGTCTCTTAGAGCATCAATAGTAAGTCTCATCCCAATTTCTAGATTCTAGTTAGTAAGTCTCATTCCAATTTCTAGATTTTAGATTCAGAATGTTAAAAAATTATTTTGTAGAATAATAAGGTTTAACTGGAGTCCAATTATGGTCTCATCATATCAAAAATGTAAGAAAAATTGAGTACAAGTAATTCTCTTCCCGTCCTATCAAAAATGTAAGGAGGATTGAGTACAAGTAATTCTCTTGTAACAAGTCCAATATGTGTAGAAAGTGTGTGTAGAACAATCGAAAAGTTGGTTAAAAGAAATAACACTCAATGTACAATTCTAATAAGGCTGTGTTTGATTGGGCTTTTTTTCCATGGAAAATATTTCCATCAAAAATTTTCCACCAATTGTAGTGTTTGATTGCTTATATTTTCCATGGAATTATTTTCCCAAAAACTATCATTTTCCATATTTTCATCTAAAATGGTGGAAAATTAAACTTGTCCAACACATAGGAAAATATCATTTTCCATGGAAAATAACTATTTTCTGTGGAAAATAATGACAATCAAATACCCAAATTAAGTTTTCCATGGAAATTTTTTAAAATTCCATGGAATTAATTTCTTTTCCACATATTTTCCACCTTGCAATCAAACACACCCTAAAAGAAAATCCTAAAGGAAGGCACGATGAGTTCCTAATTTTTCAAACTCATGCATGATAAATCATTGAATTATATTTATCTCATCTCTTGAATTTTTTAAAAACCTAAACAGAAAAAAGTCAAATGTCTAAAAGGAAATTTTTTTACACGTGCCATAACTATATTGTAAGTTCTTAGTGTGAGTTCCTATTTGAGTTTTTATAGTCTAATCGAGTCCTAATTTAGAGATTAGTAGCCTAATGAAGAAAAGTTTGCTTTTTGTACATTTAATATATGGTTCAACTCCTCATATTCACTAGATTTTGTGGGAATTTAAGTAGAGCCCCTTTATATGTATCTCATCTTTTGATTTAAAAAAAAAAAACTAAACAGAAAAGGTCAAATGCCTAATTTTTTTTTAATTACACGTGCTATAACCATATTATTAGCTCTTAATGTGAGTTTCTATTTGAATTCCCGTAGTCTAACCAAGTTGTAATTGATAGGTTAGTAGCCTGATGATGAAAAGTTTTCTCTTAATACAACAAATATATGGTTCATCTCGTCAAATTCACTAAATTTTGTCAGAATTTAAGTAGAGCCCCTCTATCTATCTTTTCACAAAATTCACATAAAACTTGGGTCCTTAATAGATCCGCTCCTCACAACCTATTGTTGCGTCGTGACACTACATACCATAACAAAGCTACTTTTCAAATGTTAGAAGTTAGAAAATGATTCGAAAAATGTTGTCATAACCACTTCTTACTCTCCAAACAACTCGATAATTTACTTCTAATGATTTTTTTTTTTCCTAATGTGATTTGCACGTGTATCATCACTTCTGATCCCGAGACACACACTCTCTCTCTCCCTAAACAAGATACTTGCTTGTTTAGGTGATCTTCTATTTTACTATAGATAGTACGTGATGTTGAATTAATAATGTATCATAGTTTCCATCAACGGATCAAAGATATCAATCTCGGTTCTTGTGCTAAGGATTTTCTTTTCTTCTAAATTGATATTGCTTAAGAGTAGGTTTGCCAGCTACAGCTAATGTGAACGAACCCCCTTTCTTTAATATTGGAGCAAATATTGGCAATAATTCCTTGGGATGTAGTCGTCACGAGGGGGGGGGGGGGGGGGGGGGGGGGGGGGGGTGGGGTTGGGCATTTTGATGATTCAAAAGGGACAGCTATGAATCTTTGGCACTATTTTTTTTATAAGAAAAATAGTACAATTAGAATCATTATTTGCAACTAGTTATGCGTAGAATTAGAATCATTATTTGCAACTAATTAAGCTTTCCAATGACCAAATAATACAAAATGTACAATTAATGTTCGTTTGTTGTGTGGATTTCGTAGACGAGGAAGCGATCTTCTGACTGACTTTGGCCGGGACCACGACCATTGCTTCAACTTTTGATGCCGCGATTTAAAGCAAGAGGGATGAGGATGACCGGCATCGTTTGGTTCGCGGAAAGGAAATAAAAGGAAACTGATTATTTGCTTTTTTTTTTGAAAATTATAATTCCAAACTTTTTTTTTCCGGTGTTTAGAAATGTCAAAAAAAAAATTGAGAAGAAAAATAAATTCTTAGAGGGAGAAGATGAATCCTTAGATTGATGGAAGAAATTATTTTCTTTCCTATTTTCTTTTCTCTCGAAAATTAAATTTTTTTCCTCTAATTTTCTTTGGCATTTCTCAATACTCCAATCCCGCAAACTAAACGTAGCCGAAGATTACGTTGATATTCTGATGGAAAATTAAAATATGTACACATGTTCCAACAAACAAATTTGCTTACTGAAAAGAGAGTTGTGCGGACCACTGGCAAGCTTGTCAAAACTAGGAACTATCAAAATCGTCAACTGTGGAGTAAGCATGGACAAGCGTCAATCTTGAAGTACCATTCTTTATCAGCAAAATCTTCACCGGAAAATCCACACGCAACAATGGAGAAAAACAACCATTTGTTAAATTGAGTTTCACATTGTACTATAAGTAAAAGGAGACACAGTCATAAAGGAATTCAGAAACGAAGTTTCAAAAAATTGAATATGTAGATACAAAGTACAAAATTGAAAATTGAACATACAGATTACTTCAAACAAAAGATCTTGATTATGTAATTACGAGGAGGATGAATAAATAAAATGTTATTGCCGAGATTACAAAGATGGACCCAAATAATTGAAAAAATTGCATATCACAATTAATTGCCGCACAATTTGTCATATGCAATCAAGATAGATTGTTGATTGGAATACAACTAGAACTAGCAAGACAGATCCAAAAGAAACTAGAAGAATTGAAGCTGTTTTGTTTGAACATCCTGGTTGAGCGGTGTAAACAGTCCTTAATTTATTTATTTTAATTGGTGGTTGGATTCTTGATGTCCAACCAAAAAAAAAAAAGGAAAATAATAATAATCAAACTTTAGTAATTTACTGTTTTGTTTGAACATCCTGATTGAGCAGTCCGACCGTACGTAGAGCTAGAATTCTCATGCTAAAACATGAGTACAGCAACATATATATTTTGTCTGAATAATGTTATTCGTACCTCCAAATTATCTTTTTAAATCGTCTCATTTTATGTAACAACTGACATAGAATTAATTGTACTACAAAAAACAACAAGAAAAAGTATGTGCTTGCGATCAATCATTTATCAGATACGAATAAATTGTCAACTACTCACAGTTACAGATGAGCTTACAATAATATTCAAAGACAATACGGTTTGCATTAAGCAACTTCTACCAAAATTATTTTATGCACATGAGCTCCAAAGGATGAAAGTGGTCGAACGAAGTCAAACAAATCCATTATATCGAGGAGGAGTATGACTCATGAAGAATATTTTTAAGTTTTGCTCGTTGTACTCTTTTTCCTTGACTAAGATTTTTTTTTCACTGGATTTTTCTTAGTAAGATTTTAACGAGGCAAGAAACGCGCATACACCACCAACTAATTAATGGTGAATATCCAAGAAAAAGTGTTGTAAATATGAATAATTTACATTATTGTTTTGTGTACATAACCTATGTCTTTTGATTATACATAACCTATGACATTTGGTTATGCATAACTTATATATTTTTTTGGCATTTCTCCTTTAATTATCATGATGATGTTAAACATCTATTGTAAACCTATATAAAGGGATCTTCTCAAGATGATTGTGACAAGTGAATGAAAAACAATTTTCTCCCTTCTTCGATTTCCTAGAGCAATAGTGCTGATAACGTATTATAAACTAAAGAAATATGGAGATATAAAATGGGAAAAAAAAATATTTTTCACTAACTTTTCACAATCATCTTGAGAAGAGCCCTTTATATAGGCTAATAATGGAGATTTAACATACTCATGATAATTAAAGGAGAAATGCCAAAAAATATAAGTTATGGATAAGCAAATGTCATAGGTTATGTATAATCAAAAGACATAGATTATGTACACAAAATAATAATATAAATTATTCATATTTACAACATATTATGTGTTATCTAGCTGACAGAAATTTTAATCCAAAAGATTAATTATTTAATTTTAATATTAATTTTACTTTTAAATTTTGTCATGTCAACTGTAATGTCAGTTGTCACTCAAGGAATGCTGGTTTGAAGTACTTTACAAGGATAAATAGCATTATTAATCTTTATTTATTGAATGATAGGATATCACACAATATATAAGAAACCATCATCACAAATTGATGATTTATTGCCGAATTAAAAACACAAACTTAAGCAAACCTAACCCGAACAAATGGCATATGCTGCTAAGTAGCATGCATGCATGCTAGGGCGGATCCGGAAGCTATAACTGGAATAGACTAACAAAGAGGCAGCAGAAGTTAGATGGATCAAAATGTTGGAGACATCATTCTCTTGCGGCACCACCCCAAGCTCACGCTCATGCGAGACGACCACAACAAACACGAGGAGGAGGACAACTAGGAACCTAAACCTTGTAGTGGTCGTGGCTCCCATCGTAGTTCTCTCTCTCTCTATCTCTATATCTCTTTTTTTTTTTTTTGATAACAAAATCAAATAATGCATTTCTTTTTTGAACAAACAATAATACTTCATTAACATTGGTGTTCAATACAGGAAGGTATCTCTATATCTCTATATCTCAATATCTTTATATATATATATATATATATATATATATATATATATATATATATATATATATATATAACCAGCAGGTTAGTTTTGTATTATAAAATCAACCTATGTTATAAACGTTGGAATATTTGAATTGCATGGATTAGATTAAGAGAGATGAATAGGGACCAAGTGGTCAAGAGTTCGAATCTCAGTGGGAACGATTCCGAAAACTAATTACCCTTGCTTATATATATATATATATATATATATATATATATATATATATATATATATATATATATATATATATATATATATATATACACACTAGCATACGTGTACGTGCCATGCACGTATTTTAACATTCTTTTAATTAACTAATGAAGACTCTTAATTAGGAAGATCAAAGAGTAGTCTTCATAATTACTAAATTGTCCTTATTAAAATTAATGAACTATTTTTAATTAGTATAGACATGTAAGGATATTTTTGAAATTTAAAAGTTTCACCATCAAGTTTTCCTATTATATAGTAGAATAGATGTGGAAGCGGATCAAAAGTCCCCCTTAGAAAATCTCCAAAAAACTCCCCCTCACTCTCATCCGTAATTTAATGTTAATATTAATGTTAATGTTACTAAAATTAACATTAAACTTAACATTAATATTAATATTAACATTAATATAAAAATAAAAATAAATATTAATATTAACATTAACATTAATATTAACATTAACATTAACATTAAATTACGGATGAGAGCGAGAGAGATTTTTAGAGGATTTTCTAAGGAGGACTTTTGATCTGCTCCATATATATATATATATATATATATATATATATATATATATATATATATATATATATATACACGGTAAAAGGGACCTGAGGTCGACCTCAGGTCGCTCTCCCTGCGGACGAGAGCTCAGGACCGTCAGATGAGATCAGACGGATGAAAAGAAAAAAGGAAAGGAAAAAAAAGAAAGAAAGGAACCCGAGCGGCTAGGGTTAACAAAAAGAAAAGGGCCCCGAGCGGCAAGTAAAAAAAAAAGGAAGAAGAGGGGATCCTGTCAGATCCCCAAGCGAGAAAAATCCCGTGCGGGATCTGGGAGAAGAGTTGATCGAGAGAGACACACTGTAGTGTAAGATCTGAAGATCTTCATGATTTATTTGTGTAGGCTTTTCCAATGATTTTTTTTCGAAATATCTCAATCCTCTGTCATTGTTCATTGTCATTTATTTGTGTAGGATTTATCTGTGTAGGCTTTTCCAATGAATTTTTTTCTGAAGATCTCAAGTAGTGTTTGTGTTTATGTTGTCAATGTATAGATTTTCAAGTTCAATAAATATGTGATGGAATTTTCAGCTTATCATAATTTTTTGATGATATTTTGTAGTTTGAAATGGGAAAAAATTATTACGTTGTGAAGAGTGGTAGGCAATGCGGCATTTATTTGACATGGGAAGAATGCAAAGCACAGGTTTATGGATATCGTAATGCGGTGTATCACGGCTTCAACACGTATGAAGAGGCTATGGAGTGTTGGAACGGGCAATCCAATCCAATTCGTCCAGATCGGGGGGGTCGAGACATGTTCGCAGGCGTGGGTCAACGTCAAAGATTGGGAGCATCGGATCATGTAGGAGAGTCATCAAATCATGGTGCGACGAGACATGATGTCAGAGAGGATATCAGTGAACGGGATATTGTAGGGCATACAAATGTAGAAAGGCGGCCTGAATTGTTGAACACATCTTTCGTTTATGGATGTGTAACAGGTGTTGTGGTGACCATTGTTGTGGAGGGGATACTTTTTACTTTAGTTGTCTTGGCTTATCTTATCTCAATGTAATATCAATTTCAAACTTATCTCAATGTAACTCCAAGTCTTCGGCAGTGTTCACTAGATTTCTCAAGAATTTGTGTAAAGTTGTATTTGCATACATTTATATGGTGTGTTTCAGTTGTTCTCTTATTAGCTTTCCAATGCACTTCAGAAATTGATATGCTTTAAATTTCTCAATTTGTTCATTCTTGTTCAAAAGCAAATTGAAGCTCATGCATATTTGTCCACTGCTTCTTGCTATCAAAATAGATAACCCAGGAGCCTGAGGTTTTCTGATTCGAAATTTGATTATTGGTTTTATCTCCAGATATTTTTCGCAAGTTTTAAGTGTTCATCCTAATAATATTGTTAAGTTTTTTTCCCCTTCCTTCCTTCAGAAGTCTCCTGTCAGAAGTAATTAATTGTGAAAATCGCGATCAACACTGATCTTGCAGATTTTTGTTAGAGAACTGATGGTTGCGAATAAGTGACAGTGAAATTCATTATCGAAGTTCTTCCGCATTATTACACATATTTCCAATATAGAATCGAACATGGTTATTGACATGGACTTTGCAATATAACATTTTTTTCTCTAAAGTTCAATGTATGTAATAAAAGAAATTTTAGAGCAACACACAGTTCAACTGAAATAACATTCTAGCATATTCATCTAAAGTTTAAAGACACGCATCCCTGCACAAAAAAAATACAGCTTCAATGTAAACATCAACACAAAATCCAGCTTATAATCCAACCATAGATATCTAGAAAAATACTTTTTCAAAAACATATTAATAGTTTCACTTCTTTGGGTCGTTGTAATACCTACAACAGTAAATACATGTTATCGCTAGTTCAAAAAACAACAGAAAATACTTGTGCCCATTTCTCTCGCAATTCATATAAGTCATCTAGCCATGAAACTCTCCACAACCCATAATGATCTCGTAAATATTTCCAGCTTGATTCAAATTCTTCAATGGTCTCTGGATTATAAACACATCTCTTGAAGTCTTGTGAGAATGCTTTAAACTGAGAAAAGACTTTACTCAAGGCTTTTGCAGCATTCTGAAATATATGCCACAAACAAAGTCTATGATGTGAATCTGGAAATAATATTTCACGAATTGTAGCAGCAATTCCAGGTGCTTGATCGGTAAATATTGTCTCCGGTTTCTTTCCTTTCATAGCTTGTAAAAAGGTATTAAACAGCCACTTGCAAGCCTCTCTTGTCTCACCATCTAACAAACCACATCCAAACAATATAGTTTGACCATGATTATTAATCCCAACTATTGGAGCACATAACATATTTAAGTTTTGACATCCTCCTGCTTCTGTAGACATCACATAGAATATTTCTGGTGGTTGTAACCCTGTAGAGCTCATTTTAGACATCAAAGCAGCTTATAATCCAACCATAGGCCCTGGAGTGAAACTGAGACTTCTCTTGCACTTCTCTGATTCTTCCTAAAACATCTTTTGCAACTAAATAGAACCCAGCTGATTCCAAATATCAACACACGGAAAGATCAGATGCCGAGTACAAAAATTTGCAACTAATACCTGCAATCAATTGACCACAAAAAAAGGTAATGGTTGAGAAACCACAAACTACCATCAAACTATAGAGCAGACTTTGAAAAATAACGAAAAAATAACTGATTCATTACATCGATACCAACTCATCTGCTAACGAAAATTCAGCAATAACTGATTCATTACATCGATACAAATGATGAATATTCTACAAGATGAGTGCTCTCCAAATTCAGAGTCTTCAGCCACCTACTGATGCATTGAACGAATTCAGTGGTCTCCAAATTCAGAGTCTTCAGCCAAATTCAGAGTCTTCAGCCAGTATGGATGCTGCAGAGAAATCACAACAGAGTCTTCAGCCACCTACTGTCCAGTGAGCATTTTAAGCATAGTAAGAAATGGGAAAAAGAAAATAAAGAGCAATGATGGTACATGGTCCTAAAGCGGATGTAAAGAAACATCATTCTGATTGATGGTTGCATACATCTGTTGCTTCTAGCTCCTACAGAAAATAAAGAGCAATGATGTTAAAATAAATTATACTAGTATAAAAAACATGTAGAATTGAGCAACTATACCTTATTTCTACCATTGGTGCCCATGTTCATACGACAAGTTCTCATGTCATGGCCCTTTTCTCCACAAACACTACAAGTTCTTTTTCTTGATTGACTTTGATCTTGTGATACTTGTATTCCTGACTGAATTCTTGATGCTGCTCGTGGTCGGCCTTTAGTTCTCCTTTAAGATCACCCAACAACTCTCAGCCTCTTCAACACTTTGACTTTTCTTAGACCAATTTACATAGTCTTCATCAAATTCAGGATTATAAGCCGAACGTAAAGAACGGAGATGCTCATTTTCATGAAGACTAATATGCCATATGCAATACCTGTGCCTTGTATTTGGAAAAACTCTTTTGATTGCATTGTATATTGCTGGGTTTTGATCAGTGATGATAGCTCCTGGTGCTTTACCCCACATACATGTCAACCAATTTTCAAATAACCAAACAAAGGTATCCTCCTTCTCGTCAGCAACAAGAGCACATCCAAATAAGATAGACTGTTTATGATGATTTACACCAGTAAACGGTGCAAAAGGTAAAAAAAAAATGGTTTGTCTTATAAGTGACATCAAACACAACAACATCTCCAAACTGGAGATATGATGTCCTCGCTCTTCCATCTGCCCAAAATATACTTCTACAAACATTTTTCTCATCATGCTCCATAGCATAATAAAACTGAGAGTCTGTAGCTTGCCTTGTAAGAAATTGTTGAAGTACTCTAGTGCACTCCTTCCCGATATTGTTCTTTCTTTTTACTCTCAAATGATCGATGCACTGTTGTGTAGTAATATTGACATTACTACTATTCGTGGCATTTAAAATCCTTGCAATCTTTGAAGGTCCAACCCCACATCCACGAAACTGATCAACTAAATTCTTACAAGATACATCCATGTGCGATCTTTTGTGTGACCGTAACAAATGGATCTTCGAAGGGGTTTTAATCAACTCATGATTATGAACATCATGAAAGGATTTGATGCCCCACACTCCATTGGAGATTCTATGAACTTTCATTCGAGCCATACAACCTTCTCTCTCATTTTTCCGTCGGTTTACTTCTCTCCCTACCTCTCTCTTATCAGTTAAGCTTTTGAACCCTTCTTTGTTGCAAACATAAAGCCTCCTCGTGATATTACCATCTTTTTCCTTTGCAGTGGATGACCTTCGAATAGAAAAACATCCCCTTTCTGCGTATACATTATAAAAGTCCCACGCCTCTTCTGCTGTAGGAAATTGCATTCCAACATGTGGTATTCCCTTTTCAATTTCAAAAACACTATGACTATCCACTCCATCTACGTTAGTTGCACTATCTTGTTCTTCATTCTCATTTGGTATCGCGTGATCATGCATAAATGGTTCGCTCTCTTCCATCTTCTGAAATAGAAACAAATAAAAAATTAATGATATTTACAAAACATTTGAAAACCCACTTGATGATAAAAGCATAAACCCATAGCAGCTACCACAAATAGCCAACATATTCTGATACTGTAAACATTGGTACAAATATGTTGATACTGATATTCGTAAGGGTCTAAACAGATTCTGATACTGTAAACATTGGTACAGATATGATACGAATACAGAGTCTCCAAAGTTTATGCAACATTGAAGCATGTCAAAAAATTGACTTACAAATTCAACTACAAAATACCAAGTTGAAATCATACGAAACATATATCGATTGTGGATCAAGATACAACCAAAAGTTGATTAGTTTAATCAAACTCATAACCTCTTAAGCCTACATATTTGGCTAGTGTAAATGCTGACAAGGTAAACATTATTTAAACTAGAAGAAAGAAAGTAATACCCATGAAAGAATAATGCTTCATGAACAATGTGATAACCATTAACGGAGTCAGACACAAGATCATAGAATCTTCAGAGTAAGATATCAAAGTATCAATTAGGAAAAGCAAAAAAAAATCAGAATTGAACCTGTCATTAGCTAAAAAGAACAATTTGAAAACTGTAAAAAAAATTTACAAACCTGATCAATTATATTGCAAGATTGGATCACAAAGCTACTAACATATTTCACATTAAACCTCTTCTTTTCTCAGTAATATTTAGGATTGACCAAGATATCATAGGCAAAATCCTTAAAAACGTGTACATTCAAACCGGAAATATATAGGGCTCACCGATCTGAAAATTTTCAACATCCTCAACATCAAACACTAAGGCTGAGAGCGATCTGAAAATTTTCAACATCAAACCCTAAAAAATTAAATTTTTGAGGATCTGAAATGTAGGGCTCACCGATCTTGCCTCGACGGTCTGAGAGGAGGCTGTGCGGTTGACCTTGTTCCTCCTCTCATGCGAGGGTGGGAGTGAGGGATCGCCGGCGAGGGAGGCGGCGCGAGCGCAGTTGGGTCGGGGCCCTCTCGATCGTGGGGAGGGAGAAAGCAGGGAAAGCTGCGACGAGCGCAGTTGGCTCGGGTTCCTTTTTTTTTTTTTTTTTTTCCTTTCCTTTTTTCTTTTCATCCGTCTGATCTCATCTGACGGTCCTGAGCTCTCGTCCGCAGGGAGAGCGACCTGAGGTCGACCTCAGGTCCATTTTACCGATATATATATATATATATATATATATATATATAAACACACACACACACACACACACACACACACACTAGTAAATGTACGTGCTTTGCACGTTTGATAACGTATAATAAAATATTATTCAATTATAGTCAATATATATATATATATATATATATATATATAGACACACACACACACACACACACACACACACACACACACACACACTAGTAAATGTACGTGCTTTGCACGTTTGATAACGTATAATAAAATATTATTCAATTATAGTCAAATATTGTTTCTAACTCATGTGGTTAATGTGTGAGGTTTTCTTCTTGTTTGGTTGAGTTCAATTCCATATTTTTCATATATATAACAAATTTAAACTTTTTTAACAATTTTTTACATAATTTATTTATTTATTTTTAAAAAATGGTTTATGATACACACGACTTAGACGGCTCAATCTTAAGTCGTTTTGAAACCCCTTTATATATATATATATATATATATATATATATATATATATATAATATATATATATATATATATATATATATATATATATATATATATATATATATATATAATAAAATAAAAAATATATATATATATATATACTTTTTTTAGTTGCTGTAGTTGCTCTAGTTCTTGATGATTCTCCAGCTTGTGCTCATGAAAATTTATAGGCTCCTGACAATATTGCTGCTTAAGTACTGCATGCGACCGGCCGGCCAATAACCTGCAGGAGTCAGGACTATAGATTAGCTTTCTTCTATATCAAAAGTTTGAGAACGAAACAAGTATAAAGTCCAAAATATGCTTGATTTTTCTTTCTTGTCTCGTGCAAACGAAAGTTTGTGCACGAAACAAGTATAAAGTCCAGATATATGCTTAATCTTTCCTCCGTGTCTTGTACAAACGAGTCGAGGAGCGCTGGGCCGGGGCTGCAAATAATTATATAAGATAAGGTTTCCTCAAATCAAACAACATATATATATATACATGCAGAAGAAGATCAGTTATTCTAAAATTACGGATTGAATCATTGAAGGCGCCAATTGAATGTGCCAACAAAACAAATTAAAACTCGCAATCATTCTGATTAATCCATTCTAACCAAACTGCGAGCATTTGTTAGTGTCTACGAAAGTGTAGTTTTGCAATTTGACAATATTGTCCTGATCCGGAGCTAGTTTGGACAATATTCTTTTTATCTATGCGCTGCCTTGTCTTCCTTATGCAAGTCTTATATATAACACAACGGAGCTGTTACGTTGTCCATGGTTTGTAACTGCGAACGTGACCGTCGGCCGACGTAACGGCCGGCCATTGACCTCCTGGTTCGGATGGAATCCAGAGATAGCAGAGAAGGCCAATGGCCGACCGCCAATGTCAGCAGTCACAAACCACGGATAAAATATTATTTTCGATGAGACAACCCCATAGATTGGTGCAAAAACTATTCAATCCTGGGCATACAACTCTTTCCATTTCCTTCATCTCAGAAATAAGGATGCACATGGTTACATGCACGGTGCTAGATGTTTCCTTGTTAGATTGCAAATCACTGTCATGGAAGGATATAAAATTGATCCAAGTTCAATTACACAACAAGTCTAAAATATACAAAAATTAAGGAATTTTTTTTTTAGAAAAAAATTTGAGTTGCAAGCTACGTTACTTATATCCGTATTCAAGGTGTATCTCATTCAATTAGCATAAGGTAAGGAACTCTCATTTTTTACGAAAATCGTCTATGAGCGACGGTCAACTCCTTTAACCAATATTTTATAACAAAAATATCCTTCTTCTTCTTCTTCTTTTTCTTCCTCCCCGCGTGCCCCTCTACCCCTCCTCACGTCGCACGCGCCCCCACTGCCCCTCTCTATCGCGCGCCGGCATGCCGTTGTTGCCGCCGCCACCGCTGCTGCACCCCGCCGTTTCTGCTGTTGTCGCGAGCCGCTGCCGCCACTGCTGCAATCCGTCGTTGCGACTGCTGCTGCCGTCGATGCTGCCGTGGGTAGCCGGAGTAACCGCTGTTGGGAAAGAAGCGCGGAAACCTTTCCCCAAACCGGAGAGTACCTGCGAGAGGACCGAGCAAACAACGCACGAACCCAAAAACAAGCACACAAAAACAATCACGCAGACACAGAGAATTTTGACGTGGAAACCCTTGCGGGAAAAAACCACGGGACGATCGGAGTCCAACCCTGAGAAGCCTCCACTAATGGAATAGAAGAATTACACCCTCTACAAACTCCTCCCGATCCAAATCGGATCCCCACAACACTCAAAGACAAGAACAATGATCACAAGGCTACGAAGAACGAGAACGACGAGTAGAGATTACCCGAACACGATCTCCTCCGAATATCAACCTTCAATCCTCCGCCTTCTTCTCCGAAGTTGCAATGGCACTCTTGCCTCCTTTCTCTCTCAAACTTGGATAGCCTCCAAAAGTTACCAATGTGCGCTATGGGATTAGGGTTGAGATATCTCAACTTAATACCCTAATCCCGCAACAAACCTGGACCGTCGGATTAGATCCAATGATGAAAACTCATCCAGAATCCCGCTTCAGCCCCCGACAACACAGAGTTCGGCCAGAACTCTGTGTGGGGCAACCAGCACTGGGTGGCCAAATCCTGGAACGGCCAGACCGAGTTCGGCCAGAACTCGGCCTGGGACCGAGTTCGGCCCGAACTCGGCAGACTTGGTCCAGAACCCCCTTTGGGGCAGCAGCAGCAGTAACAACTACTCCCGAGCTTCTCCGACATCGGACGGCGCTCGTCGCACTCCGGGATCTTCTCCACATAGGTTGGGAACCCCACCCACTCCAACAAATCTTCCCCTTCACAACTATGGGGAGGACGTCGTCATCCCGACGATCTGCCTGCAGTACTCAAACTTCCCCCTTGGTAGAATCTTCGTGAACATATCAGTTCCGTTGTCATCTGTATGCACCTTCTCAAGCTCCGCGTCCTTCTTCTCAACCACATCCCGTATCCAATGATACCGAGTCTCGATGTGCTTAGACCGGCTATGAAACGTCTGATTCTTCACAAGATGGATAGCACTCTGACTGTCGCAAAGCAAAGTATACTGCTCTTGCTTCAGTCCCAATTCCTGCAACAGCTTCTTCATCCACAACAGCTCCTTGCAAGCCTCCGTCGCCGCAATGTATTCCGCCTCCGTCGTCGACAAGGCAACACACTTCTGCAACCGCGACTGCCACGACATTGCTCCTCCCGCAAACATCATCACGTAGCCTGAAGTCGATCGCCTCGTGTCTACATCTCCAGCCATATCAGCGTCGGTATACCCAACCAGCTTCGGCTCGTCACCACCAAAGGAAAGTCTCCAACCAGCAGTGCCCTGAAGATATCGTAGAATCCACTTGACCGCACTCCAGTGTACCCTTCCAGGATTCGAAAGATACCTGCTAACCGTACCAACTGCATGAGCAATATCTGGCCTCGTACACACCATAGCATACATCAGGCTTCCCACAGCTGAAGCATATGGAACCCGCTCCATATCTTCCTTTTCGTCCTCGGTAGATGGACACTGCTCCTCAGTGAACTTAAAGTGAGCCGCGATGGGGGAACTCACTTTCTTCGACCCGTCCATCCCGAAACGCTGAAGTACCCGGTGAATGTACTTCTTTTGGGACAAGTGTAGCAGCTTGGACTCTCTCTCTCGGCTGATCTCCATCCCAAGAATAGTCTTCGCTGCGCCCAAATCCTTCATAGAGAAGGCCGCGCCCAGTTTGCGCTTCAACTCCGCTATCCTAGTGGCATTCCGACCCACTAATAGCATATCATCAACATAGAGCAATAAGATGATAAAATCATCATCGGCAAAATACCTCATGTAGTGTCCCGTCCCGTAAAGTCAATCGGAGGAATCGAAACGCCGACGGCGTTCGGCCTTAGCCTTGCAACGGCTTGCTCGGAGACATCGCTCAGGTAGGGTAGTTTCGGTGAACTCTCCTCATCTTTGCCTTCACATAATAAATCGTGTTTTCAACTTGCACAAGTTAGGCTTGATAATAAAAGCTACGCATCCACATAGCTAAGGGAATAATCCCGACGGTTTGAATCGAGTTAGAACATGGAAAACGTCCCACTGTCGGCTTAGAGTTGGTGCAAGTCGTGCTTTGAAAATGACACTCGGTCCTTCGTCCCGTGGCTTGGGAGAAGGAAAGTTGGTCTTCGGTGCAAAAGCTGAGAGTTAGCCTAAGTCATAGGCGTCGCCCGCACAAATGCTTGCTAAAGCATACACGGTCCTGTCCCGCAAGGCTTGGCGTAGCCTTTGCTCGTCCCTTGGGTTAAGTTGTAGGCTTGAGTGAGTTAGGCAAAAGTTATGCCGGTCGACCTAAGTTATTCTATGTGTTGTCCCGCTCATTCTGCGGTTGTCAAGATAAATAGTCCCACGACCCCAAGGCCCGTCATATGAAGTATGACTTGGGCGACAGCATTGCATAGAACACGAGTCGGTTTAGAGGCACGAGCCACGGTTGGTTCAGTGGAAAGTTAGCCACGGTCGGTCGATACTTATGGAAACACGTTATGTTCAAGTTAAGTTGGAAGGCTATGCAGTAGTCGTTCCCTGAGTTCAAAGAATGTTATGTCTAAGCGATGGTTAGTCGCCGAGAGGAAATATGTCGGGACTGTGGTTCAGTCGCCGAGGCAACCCTGGTTAGGGGCTCTGCAAAGGAAGTACAAAAAGTGGAAAGAGTAAAACAACCAAGTAAATGAATTGATCACATAACAAGCCCCAACGGTATCCAAATCTACACCATGTAAACCCTTATGAACTTGGACAACTTGTCGACAAGGAGTGGTTTCTTCGAGCGGAATTCCGGGGCCACGGGACCGTCTCGGCCTAGGAAGAAACTAGTTGTAGCCGAGCTGGGTAATAGGCAACGCTGGTAAGGCGATCGGTAAGGCGGGGACTTTCATCGGGGCTCGCTACCTGCGTTGAAAGGGTCCCGTACTGCCAGGCTACGTCCAAGGCGGCTGGTTAGGCCAATCCCATAACAAACACTTAATATAAATTGTTATCAACTAATATGGTAAGCTTTACGTCCAATATGGCTGGATAGGCCAGTGACCATTCATATAGATGTGTCGGTACGGGCGGCAATCCGCGTAGGTGCCTTTGGATTGAGTTGAATATATATGAGTTAAAAAGACACAATGTCTGAGCCTAAGATTTGGCTACAGCGAAGGCGACGTGTTTCGGCACGAGATGTGGCGTCGACTGTTAAGTTGCGAGTTAAGTCAAAAAGGGCCGTAGGACATGTTGTGTGAAGTTACGTTGAGTTATGATGCACGGTCGCGTTGTCAAAACACAAGTGTATGCGAGACTAAACGAGGAGGTACTGCTTCGGTGATATTGAAGCACGAAATCGAGTTATGGCACGACCGAGTCATTATGTCCCAGAGTTTGGCACAAAAGATAAGTATAAGTCGGGCGTCAGCAATGCAAGCACGAGAAAGGTCTAGAGGCAAGGAAATGGAGTCTTTCGTGTAGCTGCGTCTCTGATTATAGCCGTAAGGCAAACACGACTTGATAGGTTAACGTTGTCGGCACGAGAAGTGGTCTAGCGACAAAGTATGAGTTAACGTTGACATTGTAAGCACGGGATGGTTCTGATACACAAGTTGCGCTAAGGCGCCGGTCCTAAAACTGATCCTAAGGCAAGAATAGAAAGACAATAGAAAAAGGGTTTATGTTGCACAAAGTAAATGAAATGTGTAGGTTTTGTATGGGTGGGCGAGAAGCTCACTCCACCAGTACAGTGGTACTGACACCCACACAGTGTTTCATGTGCAGGCACAGGTAGAAGCTCGTGGCGCGGAGCTCGCTTGGATGCGTCGAGGCACGGAGTTCCTTGGCGAGTCGAAGCGTACGGTCGCGTGATCTGAGGACTTATACAGGACATAATGTATGGACATCGCCTTCCGAAGCTTCCGCTGAATTCAAGTATTGTATCGAGAGAAGAGAGAGAGCAGAGTGACTTGTAAACGAGAGAAAAGTGAGCATGAGAGACTTGTAATTGGCCTTGCGCCCACAAATGTAATCTTGTATTCAATATCAATAAAAGAGATTCTTTTGAGTTACTTGTGTTCATATGTGTTCTTCTTTAATTCCGCTGCTATAAATCAATGTCTCTGCATGGGACTTCTGTGCGACGACCCCGTCGCAGCCGCTGTAATCGGCCGTTATGGAAACCGTCTTGCACGAGCGCAATCTCGGCTCGTGCGGCATCACGCCTTAGCGAGGACGATCGCTCTTACGGGAGCGGGGCGTGACATAATGGTATCAGAGCACGGCTTTACGTCCTTGGACCGTCGATTGAATTCTTTAACTCCGTTGTTCCGCAAACTCTGAATTGTGCTTCCGCAACGTGTTATCGTTGGTGCGCTCTCTCTCAAATGTCCCTCGGCATGTCCATACAATAAGTCTAAATATTTTCGAAAGCTCGTACAAGCGTTCAATCTAACGCATCGGTAGGCCGTTGCCAAATGCGTCGATAGGGCCTTTGTGCCGAATGGTGTCAAATTTGACTCGATAGAAAATATGTGCTAATGTTAGCAAAGTTGCATGTGTGCCCGAATGGTCCTACGTTGACCTTAACAAGTCGCACGTGTGCCTAATTAGTCCAACATCGACCTTAGTAATTGAGCGTACAAACTCGGAATATAGTCCTGTAGTGCCCCGTCCCTACATCGTGCCCCGTACTCTGTCCACGGGGTGCGCGAGAAAGGAACACTGTCGCTATCGATTCGGCCGGGACCGATAGGTCGGGATCGACCGAGTCGATCGAACGGGAACGGTTGAATTAAGATCCATTCCTCGTTATGGAATGTCTTCTTCGGAACCAAGTCCCATATTCAGCGGGTTGCGCCTCGAGGATTGACTCTGCGGCTGAGTCGGGAGAGACCTCCCGTTGCTCTGCTTTTCACGCCGCTTGCGTTGGTTTTGGCTTTGTTTTCTGAATGCGTTTCGTGGATGTTTTCGATGGTTTTCATGGCTTGCATTTCGAACTCGCATTTCCTATCGAACTCTTTGAATAATGCAGTGTTCTAATCGGTTGCTTGTGCGATTTTAGGTAATCGCGTAGGCGACGTCTAGCGCGACCAACAAGTTCGCTCGCCAAGGTAAACTCAAGGTGAGTGGCTGACCCTTCTCTTCTCGACCCCCTTCTTAGGCAAAATCGATAATGTTGTTGCGGATGAAAAGATAAATGCAAGGGCACGAACACGGGAAAAAGGATGGATTTTCAAAGAGAATGTAGGCTATGTCTTAATAACTAAAAAGGAAAAATATGTCTTTACACGGTTATGGACAACTTGTCGACAAGGCAATAGTTTCCTCGAGCGGCAACCCGAGGCCACGGGACCGACTCGGCCTAGGAGGAAACAGGGTATAGCCGTGCATAAGGTTTCAGCACAGGTTAAGCGGGAGCTTGCAACGGAGCTAGCTACTTGCGTTGAAAGGATCCCGATTAACAAAGCTATACGTCCAGGATGGCTTGTGATGCCAGTGACCAATCACACGCAATAAGGCCCTTGGAAATGAAAAAGGATAAAAATGGATAAGGAAGAACATGGTAAGTTTCTTAAGGCGCGGCGCGGTCCGCCGGGGTAAGTTTCAACGTAAAGTTCACTATGCTTGTCATTACATGTTTGTAATCCATTAGGATGGTTAGAAACATTCATACTCAATTGTCATATAAACTCTTCAACCAAATGAGAGCTTGGAATTTAAATAGCCACGCACCAGTACAAAGTGTAATGTACTGATCCTCGCTCTCCACGCAGGTACCCCGAACTACGAAGGGCGTGCCAACTAAAGCTCAAGGCGGCGTGCATTCCTTTGAAGCCTCGTCCGTGTGAAGGCTTGTTTTCTGGATTTTCTTTTGAAGAAGACCCGCACATCAGTCCAAAGAAAAATGACGACTCGACTTCCCGCCATAGCAGGTGGAAATATGTATTGGTTTTTGCTTGTATAAAAGGGTGTAATGTATGGAACGACTATCTCATCGGCGTTCATTTTGTAAGTCGAAGTCATGTTGTAGCCCGCGCGACAAATGATTGTAAAGGAGTCTATGTAAAGTTCTTATTATCAATGAAAAAGTCTATTTTTACTTCAAATGTGTTGTTCAAATTCTCTGCGTACTCTAAATTGCTCTTGTGTTTCGGATAACCTTATGACTATGCCTTGTGCGATCGCAACTTAGGTTCGCACGGCATCACGCCCGGGGGACGACTATCGATTCGACGGAATCGGGGCATGACATAATGGTATCAAAGCACGGCTTTACATCCTTTGACCTCGCGTCTAGAGTTTCAAACCATTGACCACGCAACGATGAGATAAGTTATTCCATACAATGAGTCCGTAATAATTTGAGACTGATGCGTTGCCTTCGTATCGCAGAAGTGGCGGAACCCACGGCCGAGCAAGAACAGAGCGCTTCCAGTGGCTCTAGTAGCTCGCATCGTCGGCAGGCCGGACCTTCTAACGATACAATCGAAAGGATGCTGCGCATGATGGAGGCGCAGCGGAACCAGTCCGAGAGCCGACATCAACGAGTAGAGGAACGACAGGCCCAGTTCGAGGCTCGCTTCGACGCGCACATCAAACTTCAACAAAAGCAGATGGATACCCTGCAGCAGATCGTCCAGACGTTTGCGGCCAACGGGAATTCTGCGACGGCACCTACCATCACCGTACCTGCTACCACCGTGCCGACGATTCCACCCATTGAAGTCGACACGGCGGAGCCCGAGCTTCAACCTGCGGCACCAAAGAAGTACAACTTCGAAGTGTCAGAATTCAAGAAGGCGTGTCGCACCTCTTTCAGCGGCACCGAGGGTCCCTCCATTGCGATCGACTGGCTGGAAGAACTAGAAGACCACTTCGAGCTCCTCGGCATCGAAGACTCAAAGCAAGTCGCCTGTGCACAACTTCAACTACGGTTGAACGCGCACGACTGGTGGGCCGTGCGCAAGCGAGCGATTCGACCGGATAATACTACCGCGCCGATCCCTTGGGCCACGTTCCGCAAGGCCTTCGAACTCGAGTACCTTCCGTCTGCCGTTCGCCAAGCAAAGGAAAACGAATTCATGTCATTGAAGCAGGAGAGCAGGACTGTACAACAGTACGCCGCAGAGTTCAATAAATTGTCCAAGTTCGCTGGTGCGTTTCTGCCTACTGAAGAGTGCCGCGTGCGACGGTTCAAAGTGGGACTGCGACAATCTATTGGTGCGCATGTCGGCGTCCCGGAGTACAAGACCACGGGCGAGGCTCTGAATCACGCTCTCCGTCTTGAGAGCCTGCATCCTTCCAGTGCTGACGACGTTGTGCGCCACTCCAATCACAAACGTCCTGGCTATACGGGAGGTAACAACCATGCGTCAAAGCGTCAGAACCATGGCGGCTATCGGGGACATAACACGCCACCGCGATGCGCCAAGTGCGGTTCCGTTGGGCACGAGGCGAGCAAGTGCCTTGTCGTCGATGGGGGATGCTTCTATTGCGGCCAGAAAGGTCACTACAAACAAGACTGCCCCCAAAGACAGAACCGTAATGCCCCGCCACCTCAACGCCGTCCAGGGAATCAAGTTCCAGCGCCTCGAGTCCCTCAGCCTGTACCTCAACATGGCCAAGACCGTCGCCCCAATGCCCAGGGCCGCGTCTACGCCATGACTCGGGACGAAGCGCTTGCCTCAGACACGGTCGTGACAGGTATACTTAGTTTTAATAATGTGCCTGCTCGCGTACTATTTGATTCAGGTGCTTCGCATAGTTTTATAGCGGCGGACTTTGTCGCCGAGCACAAATTTCCATTAGTATCATTAGACCTCGACCTTAGCGTGAGCACACCTTCGGGCACACCAATACTCACTAATTCAGCCTGCACCGACGGGATTATCTGTATTGGCGGTCAAAAGATCGGTCTGGACGTGATGGTCCTAGACATGAATGACTTCGATATCATTCTGGGGATGGATTGGCTCGGGCCGTGCAACGCAACCATAGACTGTGCCAGGAAGACGGTCACTTTCCGCATACCAGGAGTGCCTGAATTCTGCTTTTCGTGTGGTGAGGCGTCGTCGACCTGCATGTTGATCTCGGCAATCTCTGCTCGGAGGATGCTGCATTCTGGGTGCGAAGGCTACTTGGCGTCCGTCCGAGACATGCGACAGGAAGGTGCAAACGTAGGTCAGACCGACATTGCGGCAGAATTCCCCGATGTGTTCCCGGACGAGCTACCCGGCATGCCCCCCGACCGAGAGATCGAGTTCAGCATCGATACATTCCCCGATACTCGACCGATTTCAAAGGCCCCGTACAGAATGGCCCCTGCTGAGCTGAAGGAACTCAAGGTCCAGCTACAAGAATTACTCGATAAAGGGTTTATTCGGCCTAGTGTTTCACCGTGGGGAGCGCCCGTATTATTCGTGAAGAAGAAGGATGGGTCCATGCGTCTGTGCGTCGATTACCGAGAGCTTAACAAGGCCACCATCCGGAACAAGTATCCTTTGCCCCGCATAGACGACTTATTCGATCAACTGCAAGGCGCCTCGGTATTTTCGAAGATTGATCTCCGCTCGGGCTATCATCAGCTCAAGATCAAGTCGGACGACGTGCAAAAGTCAGCCTTTTGCACTCGGTACGGCCACTACGAGTTCCTGGTGATGCCATTCGGCCTAACAAACGCCCCTGCCGCCTTCATGGACCTAATGAATCGGGTGTTTCGACCCTTCCTTGATAAATTTGTGGTAGTCTTTATTGATGATATTCTCATCTACTCGAAAGACAGGGCGCAGCATGCAGAACATCTGCGGACCGTGCTCCAGACACTTCGAGAGAACCAGCTATTTACGAAGCGGAGTAAGTGCGAATTTTGGCTCAGCAGCGTATCCTTCCTTGGTCACATCATTTCGTCCGAAGGCATTGCAGTCGACCCGAAGAAAGTGGAAGCCGTTGCTGATTGGAAGAGGCCTGCGTCTGCTAGCGAGATTAGAAGCTTTCTTGGTTTGGCGGGATACTATCGACGCTTCGTGAAAGACTTCGCGAAGATTGCATCGCCACTGACTCGCCTCACTCAAAAGGGAGTCGTGTATGAGTGGTCGGATGACTGTGAAGCTTCATTTCAGGAGCTAAAACAGCGGCTGATTTCGGCACCCATACTCGCACTTCCGGATGGGCCAGAGGGTTTTCAGATATTCAGCGATGCTTCAGGCCAGGGCTTGGGATGTGTGCTCATGCAGCAGAACAAGGTGATATCATTCGCCTCCAGACAGTTGAAGCCGCACGAGAAGAACTATCCTACGCACGACTTGGAGTTAGCGGCGATTGTGTTCGCGTTGAAATTGTGGCGTCACTATCTATATGGCGTGGCGTGCGCGATCTATACCGACCACAAGAGCCTCAAGTATCTCTTCACCCAGAAAGAACTGAACTTACGACAGCGGCGCTGGCTCGAACTAATCAAGGACTATGACTTGACGATCGACTACACTCCGGGCAAGGGAAATGTGGTGGCGGACGCTCTGAGTCGGAAATACCTTGCCTCGCTATCCATCGACCGCAGACTACTACAAGATCTTGAAGAAATGGGCATCGATCTCCGGGTTCGATTCAGGGATATACGGTTGGCGCAGCTGCAGTTAGAGCCGAGTTTGCTGGAAAAGATCATGGCCGCTCAGAAGGATGATCCGTACCTGAAGAAAATGCGCGAGCGAATTTCAACAGGTAGTGTGACCGACTTTGCGGAAGACAAGACCGGCGCGCTGCGATTGAATGGCCGACTATGTGTTCCGGATGATTTTGAACTACGAAAGGAGATTATGTCGGAGGCACATCATGCAAAATATACCTTGCATCCAGGCAGTACCAAGATGTACAAGGACCTCAGTACGACCTTCTGGTGGCACGGGATGAAGAGAGATGTGGCGCTCTTCGTGTCACAATGCATGGCCTGTCAGCAGGTGAAAGCTGAGCATCAGCGACCGGGCGGGGAGATGCAGAACCTTGCCATTCCAGAGTGGAAATGGGATCATGTCACGATGGACTTTATTGTTGGCCTGCCGAAGACACCACGGGGGAGCGACGCCATCTGGGTCATCGTCGATCGATTAACCAAGTCGGCGCACTTCATTGCCATTAAAGTTACTTGGAGCGTTGATCGGCTGGCGCAGATTTATCTTGACGAGATCGTACGGCTGCACGGAGTTCCAGTATCCATCGTCTCTGATCGGGATTCACGGTTCATGTCGCGATTCTGGAGTAGCCTTCAGTCGGCGCTGGGTACCAAGTTACAGTTCAGTTCAGCTTACCATCCACAGACCGACGGCCAAACGGAGCACGTTAATCAGATTCTCGAAGACATGCTACGGCTCTGCGCAATCGACTTCAAATCAAGCTGGGACGTCCACTTACCGTTGGCAGAATTTGCATATAACAATAGCTACCAGTCCAGCATCCAAATGGCACCGTATGAAGCCTTGTACGGTCGGAAGTGCAGATCGCCCATTTGCTGGGATGAAGTCGGGGAACGGCAGATACTCGGTCCGGAGCTGGTAGAACAGACGGTGCAGAAGGTCAAGCTAATTCGGGAAAGACTAAAGATTGCACAGAGTCGGCAGAAGAGCTATGCCGACACCCATCGAAGACCGCTTGAGTTCTGTGTAGGCGATCACGTGTTCCTGAAGGTGTCGCCCATGCGTGGAGTTACTCGGTTCGGCGTAAAGGGGAAGCTGAGTCCGAGATTCGTTGGGCCGTTCGAAATACTCGAGCGGGTCGCCCCCGTAGCCTATAGGATTGCCCTACCGCCGGCGCTTGAAGGTGTCCACAATGTCTTCCACGTCTCCCAACTGCGGAAGTACGTGCACGACCCTAGCCACGTGGTGGATTTTGGCCAGCTGGAGCTAAAGTCCGACTTATCCTACGTTGAAGCGCCCGTTCAAATATTGGAACGCAAGGATAGGTTACTTCGAAATCGGGCGATCCCTCTCGTCCGCGTACTCTGGAGGAACCATGCGGCAGAGGAGTCGACATGGGAACTCGAGTCAGAAATGAGGGAAAAGTTCCCTTCATTATTTTCATAGAGGTAGGTTCTATTCTTAAGTTTCGAGGACGAAACTTTTTCTTAGTTGGTTATGGTGTAGTGCCCCGTCCCTACATCGTGCCCCGTACTCTGTCCACGGGGTGCGCGAGAAAGGAACACTGTCGCTATCGATTCGGCCGGGACCGATAGGTCGGGATCGACCGAGTCGATCGAACGGGAACGGTTGAATTAAGATCCATTCCTCGTTATGGAATGTCTTCTTTGGAACCAAGTCCCATATTCAGCGGGTTGCGCCTCGAGGATTGACTCTGCGGCTGAGTCGGGAGAGACCTCCCGTTGCTCTGCTTTTCACGCCGCTTGCGTTGGTTTTGGCTTTGTTTTCTGAATGCGTTTCGTGGATGTTTTCGATGGTTTTCATGGCTTGCATTTCGAACTCGCATTTCCTATCGAACTCTTTGAATAATGCAGTGTTCTAATCGGTTGCTTGTGCGATTTCAGGTAATCGCGTAGGCGACGTCTAGCGCGACCAACAAGTTCGCTCGCCAAGGTAAACTCAAGGTGAGTGGCTGACCCTTCTCTTCTCGACCCCCTTCTTAGGCAAAATCGATAATGTTGTTGCGGATGAAAAGATAAATGCAAGGGCACGAACACGGGAAAAAGGATGGATTTTCAAAGAGAATGTAGGCTATGTCTTAATAACTAAAAAGGAAAAATATGTCTTTACACGGTTATGGACAACTTGTCGACAAGGCAATAGTTTCCTCGAGCGGCAACCCGAGGCCACGGGACCGACTCGGCCTAGGAGGAAACAGGGTATAGCCGTGCATAAGGTTTCAGCACAGGTTAAGCGGGGGCTTGCAACGGAGCTAGCTACTTGCGTTGAAAGGATCCCGATTAACAAAGCTATACGTCCAGGATGGCTTGTGATGCCAGTGACCAATCACACGCAATAAGGCCCTTGGAAATGAAAAAGGATAAAAATGGATAAGGAAGAACATGGTAAGTTTCTTAAGGCGCGGCGCGGTCCGCCGGGGTAAGTTTCAACGTAAAGTTCACTATGCTTGTCATTACATGTTTGTAATCCATTAGGATGGTTAGAAACATTCATACTCAATTGTCATATAAACTCTTCAACCAAATGAGAGCTTGGAATTTAAATAGCCACGCACCAGTACAAAGTGTAATGTACTGATCCTCGCTCTCCACGCAGGTACCCCGAACTACGAAGGGCGTGCCAACTAAAGCTCAAGGCGGCGTGCATTCCTTTGAAGCCTCGTCCGTGTGAAGGCTTGTTTTCTGGATTTCCTTTTGAAGAAGACCCGCACATCAGTCCAAAAAAAAAATGACGACTCGACTTTCCGCCATAGCAGGTGGAAATATGTATTGGTTTTTGCTTGTATAAAAGGGTGTAATGTATGGAACGACTATCTCATCGGCGTTCATTTTGTAAGTCGAAGTCATGTTGTAGCCCGCGCGGCAAATGATTGTAAAGGAGTCTATGTAAAGTTCTTATTATCAATGAAAAAGTCTATTTTTACTTCAAATGTGTTGTTCAAATTCTCTGCGTACTCTAAATTGCTCTTGTGTTTCGGATAACCTTATGACTATGCCTTGTGCGATCGCAACTTAGGTTCGCACGGCATCACGCCCGGGGGACGACTATCGATTCGACGGAATCGGGGCGTGACAAGTCCGCACGGGATAGCCATACGCACGGCCTTTTGGCTAAGTTGTGTTTCGTGTTGCGCACCGCGACCCTTGGTGCAAACGAGTCACGAGCGACATTAAGTATTGCCCGGTCGGGAATAGAGATATACTTAGGGTGTCTATCGATAGGAACGCTATCAGACAAACGCTTAGGCGTACTGGGAAGATTGATTTGGATTTCGAGGAAATAGTGCGAACGACTTAGTGCGTCGATACGACGCGAGCGACTACGCTAGCGATTCGTCGAACGAATCTGAAAGGATGTCTTAGCGAATGACGCGAACGTGATTGAGGACTAGATCGTGTGGCTTGAATCCGAGTGGTGTATGTGATAGGTTCGGAGAAGAATAAGAATGAGTGTCGACGACTAGTCGAGTGGCTCGAATCTGAATTGGTGTATGGTTCGTCTTGGAAATTGTTCGAGTGAATATTGAGGATTACGAGTATGTCGGCGAGGCGATGCGATCGCGCAAAGCCTTAGAATGCGTCACGCTTAGTTGGTCGTGACTTCGAATGTTCCGAACGAGCATCTCGTTCGGACAACTTGTGAATGAGCAAGCGAGTTAGAAAATGATTCGGAACGAAGAATGAAAATGAATGGTCTTGATCGAGAAAACTTAGAGGATCGCGCGTACGATATCGGATTGATGCAAATAAAATGTGACTTGAGTTTTGAACAACGATCTTGAAACGAGCTTGAGGAATAGCGATCGAAATTGATCTTGAATATCGAAGAATTGTGGTGTGTCCAGTTCGAATAATAGCATCAGTCGCACGACTCGAAATTGGTTGCAAAGGAAGATCGTCAGGTTACGCATATCGTCGATGGTATTGAGGCGTATCAAAGATCGATATGCGATAACTCGGTGGTACTCTGACTCGACGAATGACGGTCGTGCAAATGTCATTGTTCCGGTGGATGCTATACTCGGGATATTAAAATGTGTCGAGGAAAGGATAGACGTGGCTCGAGGATTTTCTAAGTTGAACGAATGACGATCGAACTTGGCTTAGATAAAAACTGGAATGTTTGGATTTGCTTTGTCGATAACCACAACGTTGACGTTCTTGTCTTATGCGAGTGCTACTCCAGCCTCGCACATGCGTCACGCCGATTAGGGCGATCACTCTGCGTGAGCGCTGGTATAGTGATTCATACAGCGGGAGTGGTCGAACTTGCACGGTGCGACAATTTGTGCTTCGATTTGTGGTTTGACACGAAGGTGACTCGAGAATGGATTTGTGTGCTTGAAGAATCGAGCTTGAGGATTGAGTAGGTCCAATCCGCGTATCGAAAATGAGTTAGTCTAAACTCAAACAAGAGTTACGCCCCGATGAGAATGATTTTTCTGCGGGTGCGTTGCATGGTGATTCATGAACCACCGTGGATAATCGGACTCGCATGAGATTGGGGCGCAACGTATTGTCGAGCGAGACGACCTCGTGATCGAATACATGAATTGGTTAGAATTGGTAAATTGAAGGGATTCGAATATATGTAACGCGTGCCGTAATGCGAATTAGGTGATCGTGCTTGATGTTTAGAAATCTGAGTGACGCGAGCTTGGGTAGAAGACCCCGTATGATCGACTCTGGTTTGACCCTAGGATTGGGGTCAGTGTTGGCATTATTGTTGGGGAACTATGATTCCAATCCTGACATTGACTTAGCCTCGAAAAGAAATGGCCTAGCGGTTAGGCGAGACGCCCTGTTTCAAGTGTTAGCAATCGGAATGATTGATCTTGAGGATTGGCATAGATGGATAGCGAGAATCATGAATGTAGGAAACCCTGCTCACGAGATTCGGCTGACATGCATATATTTCAGGGACGCCTGGGTATGTGCACGATGCGACTCGAGTGAGAATGACAAATTTTCTATCATACGGCTTGGCTGAATGCAGGTATTCTAGAGACGCTTGGAATGCATGCACGATCCAGCCAAGTGATACGACGAGTTCAAGCAAGGCTTGAAAGATGGGAGTGTGTCGAGATCTTGAAATCGTATTAAAGTAAAGATTGATAATAGTGCAAGCGTGGCTCGGAATCGAAGGAACGCGTAGGCGAAATGTGTACGATTAAGTCTTGGCCATAAAAATGGTAGGATGACTTGCCTTCAGGAAAGTCTCGAGGACGAGACTTGTTCTGAGTGGTGTATGTTGTAGTGCCCCGTCCCGTAAAGTCAATCGGAGGAATCGAAACGCCGACGGCGTTCGGCCTTAGCCTTGCAACGGCTTGCTCGGAGACATCGCTCAGGTGGGGTAGTTTCGGTGAACTCTCCTCATCTTTGCCTTCACATAATAAATCGTGTTTTCAACTTGCACAAGTTAGGCTTGATAATAAAAGCTACGCATCCACATAGCTAAGGGAATAATCCCGACGGTTTGAATCGAGTTAGAACATGGAAAACGTCCCACTGTCGGCTTAGAGTTGGTGCAAGTCGTGCTTTGAAAATGACACTCGGTCCTTCGTCCCGTGGCTTGGGAGAAGGAAAGTTGGTCTTCGGTGCAAAAGCTGAGAGTTAGCCTAAGTCATAGGCGTCGCCCGCACAAATGCTTGCTAAAGCATACACGGTCCTGTCCCGCAAGGCTTGGCGTAGCCTTTGCTCGTCCCTTGGGTTAAGTTGTAGGCTTGAGTGAGTTAGGCAAAAGTTATGCCGGTCGACCTAAGTTATTCTATGTGTTGTCCCGCTCATTCTGCGGTTGTCAAGATAAATAGTCCCACGACCCCAAGGCCCGTCATATGAAGTATGACTTGGGCGACAGCATTGCATAGAACACGAGTCGGTTTAGAGGCACGAGCCACGGTTGGTTCAGTAGAAAGTTAGCCACGGTCGGTCGATACTTATGGAAACACGTTATGTTCAAGTTAAGTTGGAAGGCTATGCAGTAGCCGTTCCCTGAGTTCAAAGAATGTTATGTCTAAGCGATGGTTAGTCGCCGAGAGGAAATATGTCGGGACTGTGGTTCAGTCGCCGAGGCAACCCTGGTTAGGGGCTCTGCAAAGGAAGTACAAAAAGTGGAAAGAGTAAAACAACCAAGTAAATGAATTGATCACATAACAAGCCCCAACGGTATCCAAATCTACACCATGTAAACCCTTATGAACTTGGACAACTTGTCGACAAGGAGTGGTTTCTTCGAGCGGAATTCCGGGGCCACGGGACCGTCTCGGCCTAGGAAGAAACTGGTTGTAGCCGAGCTGGGTAATAGGCAACGCTGGTAAGGCGATCGGTAAGGCGGGGACTTTCATCGGGGCTCGCTACCTGCGTTGAAAGGGTCCCGTACTGCCAGGCTACGTCCAAGGCGGCTGGTTAGGCCAATCCCATAACAAACACTTAATATAAATTGTTATCAACTAATATGGTAAGCTTTACGTCCAATATGGCTGGATAGGCCAGTGACCATTCATATAGATGTGTCGGCACGGGCGGCAATCCGCGTAGGTGCCTTTGGATTGAGTTGAATATGTATGAGTTAAAAAGACACAATGTCTGAGCCTAAGATTTGGCTACAGCGAAGGCGACGTGTTTCGGCACGAGATGTGGCGTCGACTGTTAAGTTGCGAGTTAAGTCAAAAAGGGCCGTAGGGCATGTTGTGTGAAGTTACGTTGAGTTATGAGGCACGGTCGCGTTGTCAAAACACAAGTGTATGCGAGACTAAGCGAGGAGGTACTGCCTCGGTGATATTGAAGCACGAAATCGAGTTATGGCACGACCGAGTCATTACGTCCCAGAGTTTGGCACAAAAGATAAGTATAAGTCGGGCGTCAGCAATGCAAGCACGAGAAAGGTCTAGAGGCAAGGAAATGGAGTCTTTCGTGTAGCTACGTCTCTGATTATAGCCGTAAGACAAACACGACTTGATAGGTTAACGTTGTCGGCACGAGAAGTGGTCTAGCGACAAAGTATGAGTTAACGTTGACATTGTAAGCACGGGATGGTTCTGATACACAAGTTGCGCTAAGGCGCCGGTCCTAAAACTGATCCTAAGGCAAGAATAGAAAGACAATAGAAAAAGGATTTATGTTGCACAAAGTAAATGAAACGTGTAGGTTTTGTATGGGTGGGCGAGAAGCTCACTCCACCAGTACAGTGGTACTGACACCCACACAGTGTTTCATGTGCAGGCACAGGTAGAAGCTCGTGGCGCGGAGCTCGCTTGGATGCGTCGAGGCACGGAGTTCCTTGGCGAGTCGAAGCGTGCGATCGCGTGATCTGAGGACTTATACAGGACATAATGTATGGACATCGCCTTCCGAAGCTTCCGCTGAATTCAAGTATTGTATCGAGAGAAGAGAGAGAGCAGAGTGACTTGTAAACGAGAGAAAAGTGAGCCTGAGAGACTTGTAATTGGCCTTGCGCCCACAAATGTAATCTTGTATTCAATATCAATAAAAGAGATTCTTTTGAGTTACTTGTGTTCATATGTGTTCTTCTTTAATTCCGCTGCTATAAATCAATGTCTCTGCATGGGACTTCTGTGCGACGACCCCGTCGCAGCCGCTGTAATCGGCCGTTATGGAACCCGCCTTGCACGAGCGCAATCTCGGCTCGTGCGGCATCACGCCTTAGCGAGGACGATCGCTCTAACGGGAGCGGGGCGTGACACCTCACAAATGCACAATGGTCCGACGTCGTCCGTGCATAACCATGCTCCCCCATAAACGACTCGAACTTTCTGTACCACTGCCTCGGAGCCTGCTTCAGACCATACAAGCTCTTTCTCAACCGGCAGACCAAATGTGACTTGCCCTTCTCACAGAATCCCTCCGGCTGCTCCATGTACAACTCCTCCTCAAGATCACCGTGGAGGAACGCCGTCTTCACGTCCATCTGCTCGACCTCCAAATCGAAACTGGCTGCTAATGCTAGCACCACCCGAATAGACGAATGCTTAACGACAGGCAAAAAGATTTCATCATAATCCACGCCTTTCCGCTGACCGTAGCCCTTGACTACCAGCCTCGCTTTGTATCGAGGGCGAGTAGCATCATCCGTCTGCTTCACTCTGAACACCCATCGATTTTTTAAAGCCTTCTTGCCCTTTGGCAACCGCACCAGATCATAAGTAGAATTGGTGTGCAAGGAACTCATCTCCTCCTGCATAGCCACCATCCACTCCTGTCTGTGTTCGTCTTCCATAGCCTCTGCGAAACTTTCGGGCTCTCCCCCGTCAGTCAGTAGCACATACTCATCCGGCGAGTATCTCGTAGATGGTCGACGATCCCTGTTGCTCCTTCTCAGTGGAGCCACTGGTGCTGGCTGTATACCGACATCCTCCTCCCCTTCAGGAACTGCCTCCCCGGCATGCTTATCCTCCTGAGGGACACCCTGACCACCATCAGCAGGCTGATGATCAAGGTTGGGAGCAACTCCATGTACCGGCTCCCCCATAACTGGATCATCCGCGATGTCCTCTGGAAACTGCTCGAAGCGAAATGACTCTAACTCAGACAATTCCTCAGCCTCAGAAGGCGTCTCGGAATCCCGAGTGTTGGTCATGGTCTGATCCTCGACGAACACCACGTCCCTGCTTCTGTAGAGCTTTCCTTCCACTGGGTCGTAGAGTCTATAGCCAAACTCATCCCGACCGTAGCCGACAAAGACGCATCGCCTCGTCTTCGGCTCAAGTTTGGTCCTCTCGTCCTTCGGTACATGCACGAAGGCTTTACAACCAAACGCCCGCAGGTGACTGTATGACGGCTCCTTGCCGTACCATACTTTGTCAGGCACATCACCCTGCAAAGGAGCACTAGGAGACAAATTAATAATATAAGCAGCTGTGAGAAGAGCCTCACCCCAATAACTGCCCGACAAGTTTGCTTCTGACATCAAACACCGCACCCTCTCGATCAGTGTCCTGTTCATGCGTTCCGCTACACCATTGAGCTGAGGTGTCTTTGGCGGAGTCTTTTGGTATCATATCCCTTGCTCTCTGCAATACGCATCAAAGGGACCGATGTATTCGCCGCCATTGTCGGACCGAACACACAACAACTTCTTGCCCGTCTCCCTTTCAACGGAGACCTGAAACTCCTTAAAAGTAGGCAGCACCTGATCCTTGGTCTTTAAGGCATAGACCCAAACCTTCCTGGAACAGTCATCAATAAAAGTCACAAAGTAAGAAGCACCACCAAGAGATTTTACCTTCATAGGACCGCAGACATCCGAGTGAATCAACTCGAGCAACGCCGGCTTCCTTGAACTTGGGTGACTCTGGAAAGACACCCTACTTTGCTTCCCAGCCAAACAGTGCGTGCATTTCTCCAACTTTGTAGACTTGAGCCCCGGAATCACTTTCCTGTTCACCAAGTAGCTCATCCCCTTCTCGCTGATATGGCCGAGCCGCCTGTGCCACAACTCGGTAGACGCGTCACTGACTGCGTTCACCTCCTGTGCCCCCTCTGCGCTCCCCTCCATATAGTAGAGACCGGACTTCTTGCTTCCTCTGGCAATCACCATCGAACCTCTGGAAAGCTTCCACTGACTATTCCCGAAGAGACTGAAGAATCCCTCGTCATCCAACCTTCCAACCGACACCAGGTTGAAACGGATATCAGGGACATGACGAACATCCTTGAGAACAAGAACCGCACCCGTCTTCGTTCTCAAATGCACATCTCCAATGGCAACCGCCTTCGACACATCTCCGTTGCCCATCTTCAACACGCCACAGTCGCCTGTCGTGTAAGTGGCAAACAGTGCCCTATTGTGAGATACATGTGCTGAAGCCCCTGAGTCCACCAGCCAAGAATTGTCATCGCAGGCGAGGTTAGTAATGACCTCATCACCTACGACGATCACATCGCCTCCATACATCGAGGCCGCCGCTGTAGTGTTCTCTTCTTGCTTCCCCTTGTCGTCCTTCTTCTCTCTCTTCCAAGCGAAACAATTCCGCTTGATATGGCCCTTCTTACCGCAATGATAACACTCTGAGTCCTCGTACCGACCCTTGGACTTCCCCCTGCTCTTGTCTCTGCCACCACCTGGACCCCTGCTTTTGCCCCTTCCGCGGCTCTTTGAAACAAGTGCCTCTGAGTGGTGGGATGTGGATGAAGTGCCCTGAGAACGTCTCCGCATCTCTTCATTCAACACCCCGCTCTTGGCAAACTCCAGACTGACCACGCCCTCTGGAGCAGAAGCGATCATAGATACTCGTACGGTCTCCCACGAGTCTGGCAATGTACACAGCAGCCACAGTCCCTGAACTTCGTCGTCGAACTTGACTCCCATAGAAGATAGCTGGTCAACCACGCCCTGGAACTCACTCAAGTGATCCGAAATAGACGCCCCATCCTTGTACCGCAGACCCATCATCGTTCGGATCAGGAACAACTTGTTTACCCCGGTCTTCTTCGCATACAAGGATTCCAGCTTATCCCACAACGTCTTCGCGTGCTCAATATTGGCAACGTGATTGTACACGTTCTCATCAACAAACTGTCGTATGTACCCACACACCTGTATGTGCTCGAACTTCCAGTCCTCCTCGGATTTATCACTGGGCCTCTCGGTTGCAAACACAGGTAGATGCAGCTTCTTGACAAATAGCAAATCCTTCATCTTGCTCCGCCAATAATGATAGTTTGTGCCATTAAGGTTCACCATGCGCACCGGCTTCGTGTCCATCTCTCCTCTCTGGTTCCTCTGTCAACTCCTGACACCCTTTGAACCCAAAGCTCTGATACCACTCTGTTGGAAAAGAAGCGCGGAAACCTTTCCCCAAACCGGAGAGTACCTGCGAGAGGACCGAGCAAACAACGCACGAACCCAAAAACAAGCACACAAAAACAATCACGCAGACACAGAGAATTTTGACGTGGAAACCCTTGCGGGAAAAAACCACGGGACGATCGGAGTCCAACCCTGAGAAGCCTCCACTAATGGAATAGAAGAATTACACCCTCTACAAACTCCTCCCGATCCAAATCGGATCCCCACAACACTCAAAGACATGAACAATGATCACAAGGCTACGAAGAACGAGAACGACGAGTAGAGATTACCCGAACACGATCTCCTCCGAATATCAACCTTCAATCCTCCGCCTTCTTCTCCGAAGTTGCAATGGCACTCTTGCCTCCTTTCTCTCTCAAACTTGGATAGCCTCCAAAAGTTACCAATGTGCGCTATGGGATTAGGGTTGAGATATCTCAACTTAATACCCTAATCCCGCAACAAACCTGGACCGTCGGATTAGATCCAATGATGAAAACTCATCCAGAATCCCGCTTCAGCCCCCGACAACACAGAGTTCGGCCAGAACTCTGTGTGGGGCAACCAGCACTGGGTGGCCAAACCCTGGAACGGCCAGACCGAGTTCGGCCAGAACTCGGCCTGGGACCGAGTTCGGCCCGAACTCGGCAGACTTGGTCCAGAACCCCCTTTGGGGCAGCAGCAGCAGTAACAACTACTCCCGAGCTTCTCCGACATCGGACGGCGCTCGTCGCACTCCGGGATCTTCTCCACATAGGTTGGGAACCCCACCCACTCCAACAACCGCGACCAGCAACAGTAGCGGCACACTCTCGCGCTACCCGTCCACCATCGCCGTGAGCAACCGCGTCCAGCAGCAGCAGTAGTTTGTAGCGGGGCGCGGCGAGTAGGGGGGTGGCGCGGCAGGCCGGGGACGCGGGGAAAAGGGGGACTACCACCAGTTTGCAGCGAAGGCGCGCTGTGGCTGTTCACTCTAATTACAATCTCACGTTAGCACAGTGGAGAATAAGAACATGGTGGGTTTTGAGCTTCTTAACTTTCACTCACATATTATTCATTTAGCAATCTCCCTTTTATGGGCAGAAGGAAAAGCAAAAGGGAGTAACAACCTTCTCTCTACAAGCATGGATCACCACATGTATCTCCTTGAGACTAGGTCCCATGCAAGCTACACCAATTTATTCCCTACGTCACTAAACTGAGAAAGAAGCAGCTAATTAACCAACAGTGGCAGGGGAGGGGGTTGGCATGGGCGAGAGGGACCGCCGGCGAGGAGGAGGAGGGGGTGGCGGCCTGCCAACGCGGGGGGCAGAGGAAAGGGAGGAAGACAAGACGTATTTTACTCCAAAGAAATTGATCAATTGACCGTCAATGAAAAACAATTTCCGTAAAAAGTGAAAGGTAACTTACATTATGGTAACTATATGAGATGTATCTTTAATTAGGGTAAAAAAATAGAGTGCAATTCAAATTTTCTCATTTTTTTTAATGTATGCAACTTGAGAAAGAAGAGATTGTTTTCTTTAATATTAAAAGTTGATGAATCAGTTAATGGTCACCTTAAATACTACTACGATCTATTGGAAAAATGCTTTTAACTTTCAAGCAACTTATTACTTGGTAATTATGCTATAATGAATTGTGCGCAGCATAAACAGAAAAAAAGTTCTTTTGTCTCAAATTAGTTTGTTGATTCTAATTCTTTTCTAATATCCATGAGTAAAACTTATATTAGCGACTGATTGCCGATGGAAACGTGACATCGTTAGAAGACCTTATAGTTGTAAAATTAAACTAAATCAACATACAGAGAACGAAATCAAACTAAACCAAATCAAAAAATAAATATGAATATCTTATCTATTTGAACTAAATCAAACCAAATTCTGTTTAAATTCCGACTGAACTCCGATCCCATCCATACCAAAAACTTTCGGATCCATCACCGGTCTGATTTTTAAAACATTGGCTTAAACAATAGCGCAGCAACATATTTTATTTATTGAATGATAGGATGTCACACACCATAAACAGCCTATATCACACGTACGATACATAGGAAACCATCATCACAAATTGATGAGTTATTGCCGAATTAAAACCCAAACTTAACCAGAACAAATGGCATATGCTGCTACGTACGTAACCTGCATGCATGCAAACTAACCAGCTTTGCATGCCCTAGCCGAAGACGCAGCACCAATTGGATGGATCAAAACGTTGGCAACAGACAGCATTCTCTTGCGGCACCACCCCAAGCTCACGCGAGACGACCACAACAAACACGAGGACGAGGACAACTAGGAACATTGTGGTGGTGGTCGTACTCGTGGCAGCCATGGTAATTCCCTCTCTCTCTCTCTCTCTCTCTCTCCTTAATTTCTTTAGCTGCTCTTATTGATGATTCTCTAGCTTGTGCTCATGAAAATTTATAGGCTTGTGGCGATGCTGCTTAATTTGGACGTACTGCATGCATGCGACAGGCAGGCCAGCCTGCCGGACTATATACTACATCAGAAAGTCTTGTACGAAGTATGTGACATGTCCAAATATGTCTTGTACAAAGTATGGTTAATCATTCTTTGGACGGATCGAGGAGAGCTGAGGTTTCCTGCAATCAAACAACAATAACATGCCTGCCGATCAGTAATTCTAGAAGACGGACGGACAGCGTGATCAATTAAGAAGGCGGCAATTGAAGGTGCATGTGATCGACCAAACAATTTAAGGTGATGCAAGGGACCTTCTAATCTATTTGGACGGACTTGGCAGTGGTGAGCCTTTGGTCTCCATCAATAGAGTAATGTTATTTGTCCTTTCAAACCGTCCCTATTACGTGACAGCAGACGTAACATATTGATGTGACAGCTGACGTGACAAATTTTAAAATTAAAATTAACATTAAAATTAACATTAAAATTAATGTTAACATTAATATTAACGTTAACAATAATAATAACAATAAAATTAATATTACCATTAATATTAACATTAATATTACATGACATATCACTTTTCTCCACTCATTTTTTTGAGATGTCCGACAATACGTACGAGACTTTATGCACGCTGCATTGCATGTATATTGGGTCCACTGTCTTTCAACTCTCACTAAATAAATGGTAGAAATAATAGGTTCATGTGGCTTGGTCCACTAACTTTTTGTCTTCCAACCATGTTCTTGTACCTCTGCTCGGTTAATCACAAGAGCCACTTTCTCCACTCTTTTAATGTTACCATTTCTTGAAGTGTCATGACATCATTGTCATGGTGAACACGGCCGCTGAATAATTCCTCCCATACATGTTGACTTCTTTACAGTATTTAAATATAAAGAAGAGGGAAAGAAAACTGGGGGAAACTACTGTAATTTTCAGTTCTTTACTATAATTGAAGCAGTGTAATTTATACTTGGGAGAGAACTCATCAGTGGAACACTGTCTTTCTGGTGTCAAGAAAAGAGAGAAGCAAATCAACCAACAGTTAAATAGAGGTCTTTGTCAAATGCATGCAAGTGAAATTCTAGTAGTTTTTTTTTAGTTAAATATTTATTTTACTTAATGCGGTAGTATTCACTAAAGAAATAATAAAAAAAAGTTTAATTGGAGCCTACAAAATTCGTAGAGAACAATATTTTGAAAACTACAATCCATTGTGCACTAGTCCATAGATAGTTTTGCAGTCTCTTTAAAATAAAATAATTTTATTTTAAAGAGAAAAATAATACTGAAAATTAAAAGAAAAAAAAAAACTAAAGTTGTTATTTTTAAGCTCCAATTAAGCTTTCTTATTATTACATCAAATTATTTTACAAATGATATTGTAGTTAAATATTTTGAAAGTTCGTAGAGAACAATTATGAGATGTAATATTTTATTGTATAAAATACTAATATTTAATATAATATAACATTATTATATATATATTTTTGAAACGTTAATTCCGAACTCCCTTATGACTGTGCCCCCAGTAAATTTTAATCTTGGATCCGCCACTGCATGCAATAGGTGTTCCATGCTTGTTAGCTCCATGAGTGATGAGTTCAGGATGTTGAGGGGACAAGTGAATATAGATCCGCACTTACATGCCATACTCACATTTATTCTCCTACAAGAGATTTAATGTGCTTATTCCGTTGTTCGAACTTGCAACCTTTTGGAAGAATATGTGTCACTCTAACCATTTGATATATATATATATATATATATATATATATATATATATATATATATATATATATATATATATATATATAACAATTCTTTTGTTATAGCTAATTTGATTGTTTTATAACACTTCTTTTGCTATAGCTAATTTGATTGTTTTCATATGAAAGCAACATTTTTTGGTGTTGCTTTTACAATTTTTTTACTAAAAAATTTCGGTAAAATAGTGACAGGAATTTTTCTTCGCTATTTTCAACAATTTCGTTGCTAAAATAATAGTAGTGATGGAATACCGACAACATTTTTCTGTCGACAAAATAATGTCACCGATAAATTCCTGTTGCTGAGGTGACGACCATAATTCGACGTCCTAGCGAATAGCGATGGATCGATGGTGGCAAATTTAGTGACGGATAAGCAATAGAAATAGCGATAAACAACAACGAACATGAACAGAAATTAGATACTTAAAATTTATAGATAATGATGAACTCTTTCGTTGCTAAGATAAATTTTAAATATCTAATACATAAAACTTATCCTTAGCGAAGTTCCATCTGTAAACAGTCGCCAGGTATTTCTAGTGATGAAATTTTCTGTTTTTAATTAGTATGTCGCTAGGGATAAATTGTATTTGACATAGAATTTATTCCCGACGATGGAAACTTCGGGTCTGTTTGGATAGGCTTTCTGAAATTTTGTTGTGAAAATAATTTTTTGAAAGTAAGTTATAAAGTTGTTTTCTGAGTATAAAATTTTTAGCTTTGTGTTTGGTTACTTTCATCTGAAAAATAATTTTAAGAAACAAAAATTGAATATTATGTTTGGTAAACTACTTTTAGAAAATGGAACTGTGTCCACACTGTTCGTGTCCAACTCTGTTCCTCCCAAAACTGTTCGTGTCCAAATGTATCCGAGTTCCCTCCGGCGTGTAGGGCACGAGTTCCCTCCGGTTGAGTCGTGTCTGGTTCGTCGTGTAGGACTCGAGTTCATGTCGAGGTCGTCATGTTGGACGCTGCTGAAGCTAAACTCTAAGCCTAACGCTGAACCCTAACCCTAAGTTGGCGGTTCGTCCTCGTCACCGCCGTTCGTGCGAGGGGGGAGTCGACTCTATCCCGCTGGTCTTCGCCGCCGTTCGTGCGAGGGGAACGATGACTCGAATCCGCCGTCGTGGACCGAGCTCGAGGCCGCCAAGTCCAGTGCCGACGAGCTTGGACTCGGATCTGCCGCCATGGACCGAGCTCGAGGCTGCCAAGTCCACCGCCGACGAGCCCGGAGTCGGATCCGCCGTCGTAGACCGAGCTCAAGGCCGCCAAGTCCATCGTCGACGAGTCGTGGGCTGCGCTGGAGTCTGTCCATCGTCGACGAGTCATGGGTGAGCTCGAGGCTGTCGTCGTCGTGGGCAGAGCTTCTCCATTTTTCTCTGGAGAAGAGAAAAGTAACCGAATAAGAGAGAGAAAGATAGCAGGTTGGGGGGTTGGGACGTGTGAGGGTTGTGGGTTGGTGGGGGTGGGGCCACATTTTTGTTAAAACAGCTCTCACAAAACAGGTTCTTTCTGTTTCCGGAAAGCTGGTTTTAAGGCCTCGTTTGGTTGGCGGAATCTCCCGGTTGGGAAAGGAAAGTGATTACTTTCCTATGTTTGGACGTCCAAGGAATTGAGGAGGAAAGGAAAGTGATTTTCAATGGAAGGGAAATTAGGGGGGAAAGTGATTCCATCCATCCAAGGAAGGAATCACTTTCCCACATTGAAGTATTCACTTTCCTTTCCAAATTCTTTGGCATTGCCAAACATCGGAAAGGAAAATCAATAGGAATTAAAGTTTCCCAAAGGAAAGAAAATGACAAGGAATTGATTTCCTTTCCCTTCCATTCCGCGAACCAAACGAGGCCTAAAAGTAAAGTTTTGAAAAAAAAATTCTGAATGTAATGTTTGGAGTGGTGTCGTCCAAACATTATTTGAGGGAGGGGTTGATTTATAACTCAGAAAATTGAGTTATAAATCATAAGCAAACAGGCCCATCGCTATTCCTTCACCGAGGAGTCGCTGCCCATCGTTATTCTATATCTAGTCCGTTGCTACTGGGATATTATTTATAATTTTATAAAAACATTTCTTGTTCCATGTAGTATAGACAAAATAATAATTAATCAAAATAAAATTATCTAAGAATTTATACAAACGTAATATAAATCACACAGAATGCGGCATAAAGTAAAAGGAAGAAAAAGATTTTTTTAGAAAAAACCTGGAATTAGAGGTTTTGAAAGAAAAAGGAAAAAAAAGAATTTTTTTTCCCAATATTTAAGTTAACTAAGGTTTAAACTGTAAAAACGTGTTTATAGTAGAATTTTCTTGTAAATTAGCCAGAGATCTCCAGGAGAAGAAGGGACGACGACCAAATCACTCTCCTCCAATGGCGACTCACTCAAACCACCAGGTACTCCCTCTCTCTCTGTCCCTCTGACAACACACAAAAATTCACACAAAACCCCCTCCATAAATCTCCCAATCAGCGACGACCTCCTTCCCCCGACGGAGAAACTCCGAAGGGCTTTTCTGCAAAATCCATGATATGGCTATAACATATAGTAACCCTAGAAATAATGTATCATAGACGTACACTATGATCCTCAAATCATTGGGGAGAAGAAAACTGTTCCCTTTTTTGGGAAGAGATTTTGCTTTCGGTAAAGAATTCTGTTACAAACCCTAAGTATAGCTTTATGTTAAAGAAATCGGGATTTCGAAATGTGAACTTAGAAACCAACAAGTCATATTGGTAATATTTCCCCAAAACTTCTTGTTCTTAAAAAAGAATATATAAATAAACCTATTTTTACTCAAAAGTGTACTTTGTGAGGGCTCGTCGGGTTTTTAAAGCTGCCTGAGTTGTTTAGAAGATTGGAGGAGGGCAGGGTACGTCGCAATCACGACTCCTCTAATGTGTTGTTGTGTCTTGGTCGTAGGTTTCATTTTTTCGGTTGCAAATGCGTTGCGTAATTTGATCTGGTGGATAAATATAGACTAGAGAGTTGTAGGAAGAGCAGTAAGGATTGGTGATGTTGTTGGTTTCTTTGTGAAGATGAAGGAAATGTGATGTTATCCAAATACTGTAACTTACGGTGAAATAATTTTCAATTATATTTCCTTAGGTGAACCAAGGAAAATAGGAAGCACGGGCAATCCGTAGTGCTTTCAGTGTTGTAACTTCATGTCCGTGTCCTCGTTTACAATAGAGAAATCTATGGAATTGTTTAAGGTATGCTCGGAAACAGTTGTTTGCTGGATATGGTGGTTTGTGACATATATCAAATTGATTAGTGCATTCTTGGAAGTTAGGAGATCGTGAGGTGCTCTCGAGTTATTTGATGAGATATTTGAACAAGGAGCTTACCCTAGTACGTGAACGATAACTTCTTTCATTGAGCCTCCAGGTGCTGCTGATTTATATGAAGAGTAGGAAAGTAGGATTACTAATACTATCTATGAAAGCTCATAAGCTTTTCGCTAACGAGACTTTCGAGCAAGGTTCGAAGTATCGGTATCGGACCATTCCTACGAGTATCGGGATCAGCGGTATCGGAGGTTTCAGATCGGAGTATCGGAGTTTTTGCTATCGGAAAACAAATAATTATTAAGAAAGTATTGACATTTTAGAAAATATATTTTATACATTTGGGCATAATTTTAATATTTTTAGCGTTGTTTCTTAGTAGTTTTGAAATTAAGTGAAGTAGTAATCACCCTTACCGATTGATTTACATACGATACATAAGTTTTCTTCTTTTACATGCTTTTATAACCTTTCTATGCTTTTACACTCTTGTTGATTGGTCTTTTTCGTTCAATTTTCTTTGCCAAATTGACCGAAAAAGAGATCCCCAATGTCGGTATCGGTCAGTATCGGATCGGGACATGCCAAACTGTATCGATATCGGCCGATACTGCAAACTATGCTTTCGAGGTTCGGCACATGTAGCATGGTGCTGAAGATGTGGGAGGGGATGCAAGAGTGTGGTAAAAGGTTTATGACTATATTGTCAATGGGCTTTGCAATGTAGTTCAAGTTGACAATGCCATGCTTATTGTGGAGGTGTCACTTCGGAATTTGAATTATGGACTGGATATAGGCATTGATTCAACTTCCATGCTGCACAATTATCTGCAATTCTGCATCCCTTGCTGCAGTATTGTTAGTATTATTTAACCCAAAGGATCTATATGCTACAGAAATACCCTGTTCTAAGTCATTCTGTTTTATAGTTTAAGCTGTTATCGCCTATTTGGTGTGGACTCCCGAACAATGGGAAACCATTCACTTTTATGATATGTACATGCTTATTGTTAGTTTCTTTACTAAGTCGAGCTAACCATTTGCCAGTTGTTTCCTTTTTTTGCTTTGGTTCCATAACTGGATAGTAGACTTGGATAAGCTGTTGCAGTTTTAATAAATGACATGTTCTAGTAGCAAACATCTCTTGCCAAAATCTGCTATTCTTTTCTCCATTTCTGTTGAAATATCATCTCTGTCATTTACTTGAAATACCACTGGTTAATGCTTAATAATTTGAATAGTATGGAGCATCCTCATTGCTGCCCTAGCAGATTTTTTCTTCTTTCAAGGGATATTATTGCATTTAAATGACTGGCTAATTTTAGAGAAGCGTGAAGTTAAACAAAATTTGACATGAACAGTGAACACTAAGTTGTTGTCGTCTAAATTTCTGCAGACACATTGTTGATTTCTGTGACTGTATGAGCACAAGCAGAACATGTCGGATTAATTATTTAACTTGTAAGCTGATGCAGTATGCCTCAGGCTCCTCTTCTGTGTTGCAAGTACAGTTACATTCATCACGATCAGAAAGGACTATCTCAAGCAATTGATATCCATGATATATCTATTCCAAAGAACATAGTGCGGGTTCTTATATCATATCTTGGCGCCCTCTTATTCTTGGCGGGTTCCTTTTATTTGTTACTGATGAAGGTGTGTAGTATTCACTGTGTTGCATTTCTACTTAGACATTTCATGTCCAAATATTTCTATAATGTTTAGCCTACTAACCGTGATACAATAAAATTGATGGAAAAGAGGAAGAAACAGGCCGCATTTAATCATTTGTCGTCTTCTGACAGTTTAGCTATAAACTCTTAAGAGTTCGGTGATAAGATCTTTTCTATAGAAGATATGTTTTTAGGTTATGTTTTGTTTGATCTCATTACTGGCTCTTATATTATAATTTCCATTATTGTCATGCTTAGTAATATTATGATTTCCAATAGCAGGGAAAACTAGACATGCATTCTATCTGGAGTATTTTTCTGGTTTTTGTTCTTGCAAAATTTTTGCAGTACAAGCCTGTTAAGAAAGGTCAGACCTCTAAATCATTGCTTATGGATGCTTTCTGGGTCTTCTATATACATGATAGACTGAAACATTTAGCGCATATGGGAAAATTGTTTATCCATGTTTCGTTTTACCATTAAGTTATTAGCAAACCTTTTTGTGGCTTATATAGATCACGGGCATAACATATTCTCAATCTCGTAATTTTAATAAATATTTTCAGCAGCCATGATATTAACTAACTTTGTAAAATTTGCAGTAAGGTTGCTCGTGCTACAACATTAATAGCTTTTAAGAAAAAACTTTTTGATGTATCCATTGAAAAGTATAAAACTAGCCTAGTAGCAAAAATGGATCTATAAGAAAATGGATGTATTTTAAAAGAACCCAATTCCGAAAATTTTCCAGCAAATAATTTCCAAAACCCGTTTCGGTTCAGTTCCTCCCTTAATTTTATATAACAATGTAAAATGAGGATTATATTTATTTACAGGATATAACAAGGTTCTTGGCCTAACCGATGTGGGACTAAAATAGCTTTGGGGTTTTTTCTCCAAATGAGATGATGATGCCCATAAAGCCAAAAGTTATACCAAAATAAAATAAAATCATCATCCATAAGACCAAGTTCCAACTAAGTATGGTAGGAGAGAGGAGAAAGATTATAATATAAAGGTATGATTTTAAAGTTAAATAAAATTATGGATTGGGAGAGGGTGTAAAGTTGACTAGAATTCTCAAATTTTGCATGAATTTGAGTATTAGAACCCAAGGGACTGTCATTCAAACTAACGTTTGAAGTCATATTATTTTGAAATCCAATCTATTACTGAACTATGAAAGGCTTAATGACATCAACCAACCTGTCAATATAAATGTTTAATATTAGTCTACAACTATACAACAACAACAAAGCTTTTATCAAAATTTTGTGGTCTGCATTAGTCTATATTTATGATAACATAAGATAATAGATACAAGTAGTTCGGTTATAACTATTAAGTATGGTTATTAGTTCTAAAAGGATAGGATGTGATGCTTTTGGAACATAACTCATACAAGTCTCTGGATGTTAACAAAATTTATTATTTTTTCCAACCATGCAGAGTCGGTTGTGATTATGCCAGGGTTTGCTGTGCAACTTGAGACTCATTATTGGAGGTATTCTGTCTTACATTGGAAAATACTTAAATATGGCAACACATAATGCACATTTATATTGCTTTCTTTTCATTATTATCATTTTCATTTTATTACCTGACAAAAAGAGTTCAAACAGCTATTGCTGAAATGCAAATGCAATTAATGTGCTCAGTACAATTTTGCCTCAACTAAATATTTTTTTGCCTCTATTAAATATTGTCATCCTCAATGAGTATTTCGAAGAGAGTGCAAGTTTAAACTCTAGGAATTCTGTTTTTCTTATGATGGATTTAGTAGGTCTAACATACTACATACATATCCACTGCCAGAAGTCTGTTGCCCATCTACTATGCCTTTGTATAGAGTATCATGGCCAAGTCCGATGTACCACCAGTGACGTGTGTGCCTATGCATGTGCTTGCTATGGGTGCCCATGGATGCCATCGTTAACATTCATACTACATTCTTAGAAGCAATGGCGTTATCCCATTTGTGTTGTTGCTGTTTGTAGAGTTATGTTAATATTGGATTTGCTGTCAACTCCTGAGAAACAAACGATGCGCAAAACTGCTTCACCCGCGGGTTATTTCCGGACTTCTCATTTGACTGATTCCTCAATATTTTTTTTCTTCTTGAGCTTTTGATTAATTCAAAGTATTTGTTTTTGAGTTATTTAATTTATCTTCAACCTTTTATCTATATGCTTAACTTGCAAGCAAGGTTCACAGTATCGGTATCGGAATCGGTATCGGAATATTCCTATGAGTATTGGTATCGGAGATATCGGTAGCATCGGCAGTTTCGGATCGGAGTATCGGATTTTTTGGTATCGAAAAACAAATAATTATTAATAAATTATTTACACTTAAAAACATATATTTTATACATTTAGGCATAATTTTAAATTTTTTCAGTGTTATTTTTAGTAGTTTTGAAATTAAATGAAATAGTAGTCACCCTTACCGATTGGTTTACATACAATAGTTTGATTTTCTTATTTTACATGCTTTTACAACCTTATTATGCTTTAAACCCTTGCTGATTTGTCTTTTTCGTTTAATTTTCTTTGCCGAATTGACCGGAAAAGAGACCGTCAATGTCGGTATTGGTCAGTATTGGGTATCGGTTGGTATTGGATCGGGATATGCCAAACCGTATCGGTATCAGCCGTATCGGATCGGTATCGGCCGATACTTTAAACCATGCTTGCAAGAACCTAATAATATCTTCATGTTTATATCTGTGCTGAGCTTTTTAATCAAATGCCATACATTAACTAGATATCCATGCTGCTGCTGCTTATAGGCAAACTCCTTCAAAATTTTGTACACCAGTTACTATTTATTTATTTTTAATTTAAATATAAGGAATCTTATGCATGACAAGTCTGTTTCTCTTTCCATTTCCATGCATGCACGCGGCATACATATAGTCCCATGTTGAGACTATTACAATTAACACTGTGCTCTCGCTAATAATCTTGAGGTGCCTTAATGTTTAAGATTTACGTCTATTAGGTAAGTTTTCTTACTAAATCTGAAATAAAATGTAATATTTTACTATTTTTCTTAAACATAGTAAATCTTGAGTCCCAGAATAAGTTGAAAGTTGAAACACAACTCTCAAATCTTTAGGTTCGTAGTTTCACACCAGGGATTCACATTAACTTTGTAGAGTATAATAAATAATAATGCTGTATTGTGAAATTTTGGTTTCTGTTTCCGATCAAATGTTATATAGATTGCACTCAAATTCATTATTATGCATATCATGACCTTTCATATTTGTTTTTTAACCATAGAATTTGGGACGAAAACTGTTCGGCTGCTGCTATACATTTATGTTTATGGTTGTGCTAACAGTAGTTATCGAAATATAATGGCTTATAAGAACGATATCAAAAGCAGAAGCAAAATCAACAATAGAAGTCATAGTATCGGTATCGGAATCGGTATCGGACTATTCCTATGAGTTAGTATTGGCGATGTCGGTAGTATCGGCGGTTTTGGATCGGAGTATCGGATTTTTTGGTATGGGAAAACAAATAATTATTAATAAATTATTTACATTTAAAAACATATATTTTATACATTTAGGCATAATTTTAAGTATTTTCAGTGTTATTTCTTAGTAGTTTTGAAATTAAATGAAATAATAGTCACCCTTACCGATTGGTTTACATACGATAGATTGATTTTCTTCTTTTACATGCTGTTACAACCTTATTATGCTTTAAATCCTTGCTGATTTGTCTTTTTCGTTTAAATTTTTTTGCCGAATTGACCGGAAAAGAGACCCCCAATGTGGGTATCGGTCAGTATCGGATATCGGTCGGTATCGGATCGGGACATGCCAAGCCGTATCGGTGTCGGCCGTATCGGATCGTTATCGGCCGATACTTTAAACCATGAACAGAACCTTAATCCCGACCTTCCAGGATTTGACAGCTGGCTATATGGATTTGTTTCTTCCCAGTTCTATTTGTGCCATCTGCATTGTTAAAGTTGGTAGCTTATTGATTTTTTTTGGGGTGCCTTGTTCCATGTTCATGTCAATCAAACCCTGGCCCCAACAGTTCCTTCAACTAGTTACTCCTAACTGGTTATTGGTATCTTTTGCACATTTCTAGACCATATGAAACAAAATTCCTTTATCTTATCCTCAATTAAAGCTTGACTGCTCATCCCCGGATGCACTTATGTCCTAAAGGCTTTATTGTAGTACATCTTTTTGGAACTGATCTTCTCTGAACTCTCATATTTTGGACCTATGTGATTTTCAAAGTTTCGTGTAATTCACTAATGCTATCAAAGTTCTTTTGGGAGGGATCTAGGTGGTTTTAAGAGCATGTACTAAGGAATCACCAGTTTTGCTTGCAGTCCTAGTGATAAACTCAACTTTGTTGTTCTTCTTCTTGCTAGTAGCTTCAGGCTATTTAACCTCTCTAGAATTGTGAAAGGAGCTTTCTAGCTTCCAAATGCAACAATCCAATAGTATAACTACTGCATAACATGTACTAAGGAATCACCAGTTTGCTTGCAGTCCTAGTGATAACTGATAACCTCAACTTTGTTGTTCTTCTTCTTGCTAGTAGCTTCAGGCTATTTAACCTCTCTAGAATTGTGAAAGGAGCTTTCTAGCTTCCAAATGCAGCAATCCAATAGTATAACTACTGCATAACAAGTATCATCATTAACCTCCTTCAGCACAGCTGCCAATTTATATATTAGAGTGATACAATCCAATAATTTAGTAGGCTACCAGTTTTGAATTTATCTGTAGTGCAAGCAGTTATATTAATTGCTATGCTTTTGCGATGGTACATTTGGACGGTTGCTAACTCTTCAGGGTTAGGTATACTCGTTTGTTGTTTGATTCATCTTAAATAGATTTGAAATATAATTTGATGATCCTCATACCTCTAGATTCATACTACTTTGGGTCTCCGTCTTCCTGGGGGTGTAACAGTTATGGAATCGATGAAAAAATATCCTAAGTTTCTAGGACACTGGCTTGGTGAATAGTGTGATGACAATGCCTTTAACTATGACGGCGATGGGGCAGTCAATTACAATCTTGCTTTCTGGTAGTTAATTCCTGACAAGATTTTCAGCATCTAGGCTCTATGTTTTGAGAAATATGCTGTTATACTTCAGTGTTACATGGAATATACTAGTGAAATAGCCATAGTGCAGAAAAGTAACTGCATTACTAAGCTGTTTAGGAAGCCAGACACTTTATCTCAGGGAAGTGCAGTTGGCTAAGTTGATTATCATTTTATGGTTAAGTAATTATCCAAGGATTGTGCCTGATTGAACCTAGAAGTGTGATTCCAGTCAAATTGCTGCTACACAATTGTCATTTATCCGAAAATGCACTCCTTTCATAGGCAACTCGACTTTTCATCAAAAAGACGCTGACATCCACCACAGGGTAAACCACAACCTCTAAGGCCTCCCCGACTGATTCTACTACAACTTTCATCTTACAATTTGTTCACCTGGCCTTCTAAATAATGTCAACCATATCTCGCTAACTGTAGCCGATACCAATACTGCAAATTCATTCGGGCATTAGCACTGGCGGAGGATAAGCTGGGCTGACCCGGGCTCCAGCCCGGGCTTGAAATGAGATAAATACTAGTAGGTACCAAGCAATTATCATAGGTAGTTCTCAGCACAGTTGGTTGAGACGTTGGGTCTTTGCATTGAAGGACCACTGTTCGATTCTTAGCAGTGCTGATTTTGGAATTTTTGTAGATTTGAGCTAACAGATGATGATTTTTTTCACTTAGCCCCCTCTAACTTTTTTTCCTGCCTCCGCCCTTGGGCATTAGTCGTTCGGGCTTCAGTCATTGGTGTTTATGGTGGAAGGTGAATAGAAACTTGGGTAGAAAAACTGCAGCTATGTTGAAATAAACCTTTGAATTGGGACAGTTCCTATGATATTGGCTTTTCACATTCCACAGGAGTACAGATCAAAATCAAGGTAAACTTGCTATAAGCATGGCGACTAGTATATTAGAGTATAAGACTTCGTTGAAATTTCGTTTCATATGGTTGCTATTTAGATAAGGGTGAAACATTAATGTCAATAGTTATCAAGAAGCTCGATCTAGTCTGGATAAACCCATATAGAACTTATTTGACTGTTTACAGCGAAAGTTCTCCCTAGACCAGCAGAGGTAGCAGTCTTGGGAGCACTCTCTTCTTAGACTACGGATTTGAGGTCAAAAGCAAGTGAGGTTGAAAACGAACCAGTTGGAGTCCTAAGGGCATCTAGTTGCCTTCTTCCTATTGGCATTATAGGAGTCTTTCAACTGGCAAATCAATTAAGATCAAACTATTCCTCGAAAACTTTACCAATCACTTTACGATCGAAGTAAGAGCGCTGATATAAACTGAATTTGCCGATGCACCGTCCTTAGCTTCTATCAAGGGTGTCTTACAACATCTCAATATCATGACAGGGTTGAATATGAATGAGCAGAAAATCAAGATTTCTTTTGGTAAATTCTGTAAAGATAAGGCAGCACTAGGGAATATTACGAGGATAGAAGAGGATCAACTTCCCATTATCTATCTAGGAATTCCATCTCCCACAAGGCTTTAAACAGGCAGGATTGTTCTAAATTGGTGGATTGATGTAGGAGAAGGTTGGAAGGGTGGCAGGGAAAGATCCTCACTTGCACAGGAAGGCTGGAGTTGGTCAAATCTGTCATCACAAACATCTCTACTTATTGGCTTAAAGTGTTAAGTTACCAAAGGGGTTGTAGGCAGGTAGCCTAATGCTGATAAATGGAGAGTTGTAGGCAGCACTGCAAAGGGGTTGGGTCCCCATGCTAAAGTGGTGTGACACCAGGATGAGGTACCAGGTAGGGTAAAGCTTCGGCTTCAAGCCATGTCACAGCGGCGTAGCACCGCATAGAAGCGCAAGGCTTCATGCTGAGTAGTTTAGCACTACAAAGAGGTCTGTGACCTCATGCTACAGTGGTATGACACCACAAGAGGTGGAGCCTCAGCTTTGTGCCATGTCATAGCAGCGTAGCACCGCAAGGAAGCACAATGCTTCATGCTAAAACTCTTTACATAAAAGAACTCACCTAAGTGTATGGATATAGATGTGGGCCGTCTCTTGAGGGTAAACTTGTAGACACCCAAGATATATACACTGAGACCAAGTCAGCACAGGGCCTTTAACGTGCGACCAGAGGCACAACTGATGTCATGATGTGAGTGGGAAGAATAACGGCTATAGTACAGAATTCAAGGCTCAGTCCATTCTTGTATCGTACTGTTGTTTGACCCATGCGGAAAGATTCAAGTCGAAGCGACATCTCTCCTAATGCATGATGGCAGTCACTGTGAGGAACGCTCAACCATATATTGTGATATATATGAGAGATTGTTGGTGTTTAGCTTTAGGAACTTTAGTCCCACACTGGAAAACCACCATGGTGTATATCTCAATATATAGCTATGCTTGTGTTGGAGTATGCACATGGAGTGAGGTAAAAAATGTGGGTTGGTTTTCCTAGAGAGGTAAGTTTTAATCACAAAGAACAAATCCTTTGTTTTGACACTCACTTTGGGAATCTATAAGAGCTAAGCCCCGTAGGGGTTTAGCGACTCGGACTCGGACTCGGGCTCGGGCTAAGGGTGCAAAGTGGCGCTTTGATGACGCATTTTGCACTTAGCACGTCAGCATCGACGCATGGCGCTCGTGCGCTCTTTCATGCGCGAGTTGCTTGCACGGTTGTTAGCTCGGGACCACGTGCGGGCGCATGCGCAGGTGCTATGCGTCTGGTTCCTTTGTGGCCATGCGCCTTTGTGGCCATGCGTCGTAGTGGTCCTACACCGTTGTGGTCCTACGCGGTCGTGGTCCTACGCCATAGTGGCCCACTACTGTAGTGGTCCTACGCCGTTGAGGCCAGGCACGAGGCACTATCAGTGTGCAACACGCAGCGGTGTTTTCGCTGCAGCATGCGGCACGCTGCAGCATATTTGCATTGGGAGCGTGCGAGCAGATCCCGCGGTCAGCGCGCGGCGTGGGTGGCGCTGTCAGAGCTGGCCATGCTGCACGCTGCTGTGTCGGCGCACGGATCCGAATTTCGTGGGATTGGTCCTGCTGCGCCCATGCGCCGATGGGCATTCCCATAGGCGAATGGGTGCCATCTGCTCTATAAATAGAGCACCCCCTCCACCAGACCCGTGGTTGAAAAAGAGAGAATTTGGAGAGCCACCACCCCACCTCATCCCACTCCAGATGCTTCGTGCGCCAAGGCAGCAACTCCTCCCAAGTCCATACGCCATAAGCTTTTCTTCTCCGAAATGAGTTCCAAAGTCTTCCCGAAGGTATCGAAGAGCGTTCCAGAGGTTCATACTTGAACTTGCTGGTTTCTAGGGACAGATCGCGTATAGGACGAATCTTGCTTTGAGCACCGGTGACCTGTTCACCCCAGCAAGGAGATTTTCTTTGTGTTTTCTTTTTGTGTCTTCGTGTTCTTCTCCTTGTAGCGTTTGCGAACGTAAAGAGAAGAACACTAATTTTCTCTTTGTTGATGTATTTTGCATTTTCTTTAAGTCAGTTTGTAACGTTCATTTAGTGCTTCTATTGAGTTGGCTAGAGAGCAAACTTCGTGTCTTGCCGTTATGCTCTACGCCTCTCTCTAGTGCTGTTGGCTAGAGTGCAGACTTCGTGTCTTGCCGTTTTCTCTACGCCATTTCTAGATCCCTTCATTCTTAGATCTGTCTTTGGGACCAACATTTATTAGAGCATGTACTAAGGTACTAAGGAATCACCAGTTTTCCAGTCGTAGTGATAAGTGATAACTCCAACTTTTTTCTTCTTCTTGCTAGTAGCTTCAGGCTTTTTAACCTCTCTAGAATTGTGAAAGGAGCTTTCTAGCTTCCAAATGCAGCAACAATCCAATAGTATAACTACTGCATAACAAGTATCATCATTAACCTCCCTTCAGCGCAGCTGCCAATTTATATATTAGAGTGTTACATTCCAATAATTTAGTAGGCTACCAGTTTTGAATTTATTTGTAGTGCTAGCAGTTATATTAATTGCTATGCTTTTGCGATGGTACATTTGGACGGTTGCAAACTCTTCAGGGTTAGGTATACTCGTTTGTTGTTTGATTCATCTTAAATAGATTTGAATGTTTACAATATAATTTGATTGATCCTCATACCTCTAGATTCATACTACTTTGGGTCTCCGTCTTCCTGGGGGTGTAACAGTTATGGTTTTGGTGAAAAAATATCCTAAGTTTCTAGGACACTGGCTTGGTGAATAGTGTGATGACAATGCCTTTAACTATGACGGTGATGGGGCAATCAATTACAATCATGCTTTCTGGTAGTTAATTCCTGACAAGATTTTCAGCATCTATGCTCTATGTTTGAGAAATATGATGTTATACTTCAGTGTTACATAGAATATACTAGTGAATAGCCATACTGCAGAAAAGTAACTGCATTACTAAGCCAAACACTTCGTCTCATGGAAGTGCAGTTGGCTAAGATGTTTATCATTTTATGGTTAAGTAATTATCCAAGAATTGTGCCTGATTGAACCTAGAAGTGTGATTCCAGTCAAATTTCTGCTATACAATTGTGAACTTATCCGAAAATGCACTCTCTTTCATAGCCAACTTCACTTTTCATCAAAAAAGACGCTGACATCCGCCACAGGGTAAACCACCGCCTCTCAGGCTTCCCTGACCGATTCTACAACAACTTCATCTTACACTTTGCTTGCCTGGCCTTCTAAATAATGCCAACCATATCTTGCTAACTGTAGCCGATACCGATACTGCAAATCCGTTCGGGCATTAGTCGTTCGGGCTTCAGTCATTGGTCTTTATGGTGGAAGGTGAAGAGAAACTTGGGTAGAAAAAGATGCAGCTATGTTGAAATAAACCTTTGAATTGGGACAGTTCCTATGATTTTGGCTTTTCACGTTCCACAGGAGTACAGATCAAAATCAAGGTAACTTGCTATAAGCATGGCAACTAGTATCTTAGAGTAGCCTCTTAGACCAGCAGAGGGAGCAGTCTCGGGAGCAGTCTCTTCTTAAATTACGGATTTGAGGTCAAAAGCAAGTGAGGTTGAAAGCGAACCAGTTGGATTCCTAAGCGCATCTAGTTGCTTCTTCCTATTGGCATTATAGTAGTCTTTCAACTGGCAAATCAATTCTGATCAAACTATTCCTCGGAAACTTTATCGATCGCTTTACGATCAAAGTAAGAGCACTGATATAAAACTGAATTTGCCGATGCACCGTCCTTAGCTTCTATCAAGGGTGTCTTACATCATGTTAATATCATGACAGGGTTGAATATGAATGAGCAGAAAAGCAAGATTTCTTTTGGTAAATTATGTAAAGATAAGGCAGCACTAGGGAAATGTTGGAAAATGCTAGAAGAATCATTACAATAGCTACTGCTATGTAGTGAAGGAAATGGTCCAGACAATTAGTCGTTAAGAGAGAAGAAAGATAAGGAAGAAAAGTGTATTGTTTTATATTGAAAAACTTTTGTAAAATGAATACATTAGCAGCAGCCTTATATAGGCTTGAATCCTTACTCCAACAACCACTAGAAAAATTCAAAAAACCTATTATTTAGCAACATCTAGCTAGACTAAAGACCAACATAAGTGACTAGTTCAAACAATATGTTTGAATTATTTTTAACATGTTCTCTTAATTCAAACATATCTTACTACTCCCATTGCAGTTCTGAATTTATTAAATTTGTCCTATGTCAGAGCCTTTGTGAAAGTATCAGCTACTTGGTCATTTGTGTTGCAGTGCTTCAGTTCAACTTCTCCTTTATGCATCATCTTGCGAATGAAGTGATGTCGAGTCTTTATATGCTTGGTTCTTCCTCGATGGACTGGATTTTTAGACATTGCAATTGTTGATTTGTTGTCGCAGTAAATTGTAGATGCTCCAGTTTGATGAAAGTCCAAATCTTCTAGAATCCTTTGCATCCAAATTGCTTGACAAACGGTAGAAGATGCTGCAATGTACTCTGCTTCTGATGAAGATAATGCTGGTGTGTCTTGCTTCTTTGACATCCAGCAAACCGCTCTAGATCCAAGATTGAACAAAAATTCAGTAGTGTTTTTCCTATCGTACATTGATCATGTCCAATCACTGTCATAATAGCCATTCAAATTAAAGTTAGTCATATGTAAATACCAAATATCATAACCTACGGTTCCACGAATATATCGTAAAATTCATTTAGCAGCACCAAGATGATGTTTTGTAGGCCTGTGCATAAACCTCGATACCAAACTGACAGAACATAATGTCAGGACGACTATGAGTCAAGTACACAAGTCCTCCAACGATGCTTCGAAAATATTTGGGATCAACATCTTCAGTTCCATCTGCAAGACATAACTTCTCACAAGCATTCATTGGCGTGTTAGAAACCTTGCAATTCATCATTTGATATTTTTTTAGAAGATCATATGTATACTTTTCTTGTGATAAAAATATACTATCTTTGTTTTGCTTAACTTCCAAACCCAAGAAATAATGTAAAAGACCTAAGTCGGTCATTTCAAATTCATGCATCATTTGCATTTTGAATTCTTCAATCATGATCTTTGAGAAACCATTATAAATAATGTCATCCACGTAAAGACACACAATAAAAATATCCTTACCATTTTTCTTCAAATAAAGTGTCGGTTCGCTATGGCTTCTTTGAAAGCCATTTTGACAAAAATATCAATCTATTTTTCTATACCAGGCTCTTGGTGCCTGTTTTACTCCATAAAGCGCTTTCTTTAGCTTATAGACCTTTTCCTTCTTTCCTTGCACAACAAAACCTTCTGGCTAATTAACATATACATTTTCTAACAAAATACCATTCAAAAAGGTATATTTAACATCAAACAGATAAACAACCTATTTCATTTGTGCAGCAACTGCCAAAATAATTATAATGGTTTCTAATCTAGTAACATGTAAAAATATTTCATAGAAATCTATACATGGTTGCTGAGCATACCCTTTAGCAACAAGCCTCGTCTTGTACTTGTGTATGCTGCCATCAACATTTAGCTTTATTTTGAAGATCCACTTCAGCCCAATTGGCTTTTTATCTTGTGGCAAATCTACCAACTTCCATATGTGATTTCTTTCAATGGAGACAATTTCCTCTTCTATAGAATGATTCCATTCTACAGATTGAGCTGCCTCTTCATAAGAAGTAGATTCTGCAGCTGTTAAAGCAAAGCTACAAGATTCAAATATGTCTATTAAGGATCTTATCTTTCTTGGTGGGGTTTCGGATTCTGGAGTTGTGGGACAGCTTGTAGTGCCTTGTATTAGAGGTGCAACAGGTGACTCTAATTAATTCAAGTCTTCTTGTGGGGAGTAACTCGTATCTACCTCATCACTTTGCACATCAACCTGATCATTTTCAATCCACTTCCAAAAATTGTTTTCGTCAAATACAACATCTCTACTTATTATCAACTTTTTAGATATATGATTATATAATCAATACCCTTTAGTCTCCTCACTATATCCGATAAAAATATATTTGACACTTTTTTCATCAAGCTTATGTCGTTTTTCAGAACTGACATGAGCATATGCAAGTGAACCAAAAACTTTTAAATAACTTACATTGGATTTTTACCAGACCATGCTTCTAAAGGAGTTCGATTCTGTACTGCTTTTATAGGAGATCTATTTAGGAGGAAGATTGAAGTGTGCACCACTTTCGTCCAGAACTCATTTGGAAGATGCTTTTCTTTTAACATACTTCTCGCCATCTCAATAATGGTCCGATTTTTACGTTGTGCAACTCCATTTTACTCTGGTGTTTAGCTTGCTGTCAATGCCTGTGTATGCCTTTAGCTTGACAAAATAATTTAAACTCTTTGGATAAAAATTCTCTCCCACGATCTATTCTTAATGTTTTTATAAAGAAACCACTTTGCTTCTCAACATAAAATTTGAAAATTTGGAACTTAGAAAACGCTTCTGATTTGTACTTTAGAAAATAAATCCAACTCATTCTACTAAAGTCATCAACAAATAAAAGAAAGTACTTACAACTGCCTAATGAAGGAGTTCTCATTGGACCACAAATATCTGCATGGATTAACTGAAGTGGCATTCTTGCTCTCCACCCAAACTTAATGGGAAATGATGCTCTATGTTGCTTCCCATAGACGCATCCTTCACATATATCATCTACATTCTCAATGCAAGGTAAACTATCTACCATATTTTTTCTGTTCAATAACTTTAAGCCGTTAACTACAAGTGTCCATAACGCAAATGCCACAACCAAGAATCATTTTTAATATTGACAGATAAAGCATGATCATCAATATAAGAGAACTTGAGTGGAAACATCTTATTAGGTGTCATCTTTACTACAATAATCCTACCAGATTTAGGATCACGGATTTCACACGTATCATTCAAAAATTAATTGAATAACCCTTTTGAGCTAATTGTCCAATACTTAAAAGATTGTGAGCTAAGGCAGGAATATAAAGAACATCATGAATTTGCTTTTCAATACCTGATTTAGTTCTTACTGCAATGACACCTTTACCATCTGCTTGAACATGTTTTCCATCTCCAAGTTGCACTTGTAGTTTCATCGACTCATCGATGTTTTTAAAGACCCCTTTCATATCTGTCATGTGATTACTGCAACCACTATCCAACAACCATATATCATTAGTATTTTCTGTAGCATTCAGACAAGTCACAAAGTGATTAGTTTCTTCATTTAATTCTTCAGCTGCATTGGCTTGATGCTTCTCTTTGTCCCAACAATAACGCTTAATATGACCATACTTGTTATAATAATGACATTGAATATTTGAGTTGTGGTTACCTTTCTAATTGGTCGAGTCTCCTTTACCTTTCCAGTTATTTGAGTCTCCTTGTTCATTATGATTCCATCTGCCTCAGCCTCAACCTCCTCCTTGACTACGATATCCACCTCTTCCTTAATATCCACCTCTTCCTCGGTGTGTTCCTGTAGGCTTGTTTGAATTTACAACTCTTGTTTGGAATGCACTTTCAACGCTCTTTCCTGCTGTCCTGTTTAATCTTTGTTCATGTGCTAAAAGAGAACTTGTTAGTGCACTAAAAGAATAAGTAGATAAATCTTTTGATTCTTCTATTGCAGCTACCACATGATCAAACTTATGAACAAGAGTTCTCAAAACCTTTTGTACTACCTTGTTATCATTAAGCTCTTCACCAAGAGTTCTTAGCTGATTAACGATAGTAGAAGCTTTGGTACAATAATTATCATTTGTGTCTGTGTCCTTCATACATAGGTTCTCAAACTCACTTCTAAGAGTCTGAAGCTTGACAAATTTCACCTTACCATCATCTTTATATTGTTGCTTCAAAATTTTTCATGCGTCGTTTGACTTGACAGCGTTAGCAATTCTTGGAAAGATAGAGTCCTTCACGGCTTGTTGTAGTATGAGTAGTTAGGGCTGCAAATGATCTAAGTCGTTCGCGAGCTGCTCGAAGCTCGGCTCGATAAAAGCTCGTTTAAGCTTGGTTCGTTTAGTAAACAAGCTGAGCTCTAGCTTCATTTTCGAGCTCGTTTAATAAACGAGCCAAGCTCAAGCTTATAAGTACTTGGCTCGTTTGAGCTCGCAAGTTGGCTCGTTTATGAGCTTGCGAGTTGGCTCGTTTAGAAGCTCGTATAGGAGCTTGTTTGTTCTTTGTTGAATTCTAATTTTGTTTATGTTTGTATAACAATGTGGTTGTGTGCATTATATATTTATGTCCTTAATAATTGATATTAAGGAACTTTTTTAATTATTTTTTAGAAATAAATTGTTAATATTACAAGGTACTTTAATTCAAACCTAACGAGCTTGAAGTCGAGCTCATTAAGATTGAAATCAAGCTCGTTAAGCTTATGAGCTTGAAAAAAAGTTGAGCGAGCTTGAAATCAAGCTTCATGAGCTTGATTTTGAGCTTGTCGAGCTTGTTTATCAAGCTTGAATCAAGCTCGCTTATCAAGCCAAGCTCGAGCTCAAACCAAGCCAAGCTCAAGCTTAATATAAACAAGCTCGAGCCAAACTCAAGCTCTAAAATAAAAAAACTTAAAACTTATCAAGCTCGAGCTCGAGCTCGATTAATTCTAGTTAAGTCAAGCACAAGCTTACAAAAGCTTGGCTCGGCTTGGCTCGTTGCAGCCCTACGAGTAGTGCCTTCGCATCTTTCTTCCGAAGTTCCTTCATTTTCGCAGTCTTATCTGTATCTGCATAACCATCCTCGACAAATTTCCAAAGATCTTGTGAAATAAAAAGAGTTCTCATTTTAGTACTCCAAAATTCACAATTCGCTCCACTAAGTACATGAACCAAATTTTGAGAGAGATTAAACCCATTTCCAAAATTCATCTTGCTTCTAGTTCCTTACAAAACTTAAACCAAATAACAAATGCACAAAATAAATGTACCAACTTACTAAACCAACTTCTGTGAGCAAGCTTTCTAAGATGAACCTCTTGCTCCCAGCTTCAACAACGAACCTGGTGCTCTGATACCAAAATGTTGGAAAATGCTAGAAGGATCACTACAATAGCTGCTGCTATGTAGTGAAGGAAATGGTCCAGACAATTAGTCTTTAAGAGAGAAGAAAGCTAAGGAAGAAAAGTGTATTATTTTATATTGAAAAACTTGTGTAAAATGAATATACTAGCAACAACCTTATATATGCTTGAATCCTTACTCCAACACCACTAGAAAAAATCAAAAAACATATTATTTAGCAACAACTAGCTAGACTAAAGCCTAGCACAAATGACTAGTTCAAACATTATGTTTGAATTATTTCTAACAAATATTATGAGGATAGAATAGGATCAACTTCCCATGGTCTATCTAGGAATTCCATCTCCCACAAGGCTTTAAACATGCATGATTGTTCTAAATTGGTGGAACGATGTAGGAGAGGGTTGGAAGGGTGGCAGGGAAAGATCCTCACTTGCACAGAAAGGCTGGAGTTGGTCAAATCTGTCATCACAAACATCTTTACTTATTGGCTTCAAGTGTTTACGTTACCAAAGGGCACGATGAATACCATGCACAAGCTTTGTGCTAGAGTTATCTCAGTACATTCATGCAAACCATCAGTTGGAAGGATATAGCTAAACCAAGAGATAAGGGCGGTGTTAGAAATATTTCAAACATATTGTTTGAATTAGTCATTTGTGCTAGTCTTTAGTCTAGCTAGCTGTTGCTAAATAGTAGGATTTTTGAATTTTTCTAGTGGCTGTTGGAGTAAGGATTCAAGCCTATATAAGACTGCTGCTAGTGTATTCATTTCACACAAATTTTTCAATATAAAACAATACATTTTTCTTCCTTAGCTTTGTTCTCTCTTAAAAACTGGACCATTTCCTTCACTGTATAGCAGCAACTATTGTAGTGATCATTAGCATTTTCCAACATTTGGTATCAGAGCACCGAATTCGTTGTTGAATCTGGGAGCAAGAGGTTCATCGTAGAAAGTTTGCTCATAGAAGTTGGTTTAGTAAGTTGGTACATTTATTTTGTGCATTTGTTATTTGGTTTAAGTTTTGTAAGAAACTAGAAGCAAGATGAATTTTGGAAATGAGTTTAATCTCTCAAAAAATTTGATTCCTGTATTTAGTGGAGAGAATTATGAATTTTGGAGTATTAAAATGAGAACTCTTTTTATTTCACAAGATCTTTGAAAAAATTTCGAGAATGGTTATGCAAATATAGATAGGACTGCAAAAATGAAGGAACTTCGGAAGAAAGATACGAAGGCACTACTCATACTACAACAAGCCGTGAAGGACTGTCTTTTCAAGAATTGCTAACGTTGTCAAGTCAAACGAAAGCAACAATATGAAGGTGATGGTAAGGTAAAATCTGTCAAGCTTCAGACTCTTAGAACTGAGTTTGAGAACCTATGTATGAAGGACACAGACACAATTGATGATTATTGTACCAAAGCTTATACTATTGTTAATCAGCTAAGAACTCTTGGTGAAGAGCTTAATGATAACAAGGTAGTAGAAAAGGTTTTGAGAACTCTTGTTCCTAAGTTTATTCATGTGGTGCTGCAATAGAGGAATCAAAAGATTTATCTACTTATTCTTTTAGTACACTAACAAGTTCTTTTCTAGCACATGAACAAAGATTAAACATGACAGCCGAAAAGAGCGTTGAAAGTGCATTCCAAACAATAGTTGTAAATTCAAACAAGCCTACATGAAGACACCGAGGAAGAGGTGAAAATATAAGGAAGAGGTGGATATCGTGGTCGAGGAGGAGGCCGAGGCAGATGTAATCATAATGAACAAGGAGACTCAACTAACTGGAAAGGTAAATGAGACTAGACCAATTGGAAAGGTAACCACAACTCAAATATTCAGTATCGTTATTATAACAAGTATAGTCATATTGAGCGTTATTATTGGAACAAAGAGATACATCAAGCCAATGCAGCTGAAAAATTAAATGAAGAAACTAATCGCTTTGTGACTTGTCTGAATGCTAAAGAAAATACTAATGATATATGGTTGTTGGATAGTGGTTGCAGTAATCACATGACAGGTATTGTCACGACCTGCACCCGGTATAAAGGTACAAGTACATAACAACGTCCAGCCTATGCCGCAGAATCGGCAGTAGAATGCTGTTTTAGGTCGCTAACTAAACAACTCACGCAATATATATAATGTACCTGTCATAAATCTCAACTCCGAACGGAGGACAAGTATAAGATATGATATAACTCAATCACAGTCTAAGCACGATAAGATAACACAGAATCCAAATACTAACTAAACTCAAACAACATCTAAATAACTACTAAAATAATATCTCAAACAATCTCAAAACAAGCAAGTATCTCAAGTTATTACAACACAAGTTCAATATGAAAAACTAATGCAAGTCTACTAAATTAATCTCCCGATCACTACTGAGTGTCGGGGGCTAGAGTAGCTAATCCCTCTCCGGGTCCATAGCATGTAGGACAAGTATCCTCAGGGCAGTCATCTGTAATATTTTCAACAGGTCCAGTCAGGACAGGAACGAGCACAACTCATCTAGAAATCTCAAGTAAATGACAAAGAACTATAAAACAGTTATAGACAGTTATATTGATGAACATGGCAGTTTTATACAAAGAGAATAGTTAAAGTACAAGAGAAGGTAACAAAACAAGAGAAGAAGCATGGCAAGGAAGACTGTAAAACAAGATTTAGCTGAACTAGAGTAACATGATATAAGTCCAGACAGTACAATGTAAGTCGAGTGTAAATCCCAATGTGAGTTCAGTACAAGATGAATCTAATACCAGATGAATCCAGTACAAGATGAGTCTAGTCAGTGATCGATGAATCCAGGGTGAGTCCAAACTATATTCTAACAGTGTAGTTTAAAATACCGAGATCGACATGTAAACGACAATAGGTAATACGGCACATCGCACACTGATCAGGTAGGGATGGCTATCTTTCCAGTATAATTCCAAGGGAGGTGGTTCCAGTATTTGAGAATGTTCACATGTCTACTCCAATATTTCTCCACCAACAAGTACAAGTGAATCCATTACCCGACACGAAAATAAGTACAAGTCCAGCCTGAACATGATGATGCCAGTAGATGATGCCAGTGATGATGCCAGTAATGGAGGCCAGACACGTAAACGGTGAGTGTCGCATGCAATGGATCCAGTAATATCAATCCGTGTTGATAGAGAATCAAATAGAACTAACTAGAACTGAAATACAGTAATCGACAAGTAAATGAAAGAACTATCAGAGAATGTACTCGCCTGATACCCCTGTGCAACTGAAGAAAATAGATGTCTGAACCTAAGTCGCAAAGTCCTAAATAAAGCAATACAGGTTATGATGTATCCAAAATAAGGTAAATGAAATCTATAATGCAATCTACATGATTCTAAGCCAATATAGGTCAACTCTGGTCAACACTCTAGTCAAACTAGGTTAACTCTAGTCAAACTACAAGTCTAACCAACAAGTCATATAGGGTAAACCACTCTAGGCCTATATACAATATAGGTACAATACATGCATATTCATTACATTCATTATTGCATACATAGATACTTGCATATCATTCATTCATATCCCATATACATGCATACTTCAGTTCATGCATTATATCCATTCACATATCATTAAGTTGCATACATATACTTATTTTCATTACATACATGTCATTCATGCATATTGCATGCTTACATGCATCTATACATTATATATGTTGTATACAACATGTAAAAATAGAAGAGAAAAAAAGGGGAAAAACTGAAATGGAAAGGGAATGGAAGAAAAATGTAAGGAAAAGGAAAAACAGTGGATATACATGCTTGCATCATATATTCTACATTACCATACATGCTATCATTATATATTGCATTACATTATGTATACATTATGCATTCATATCTATCATTACATGTATACCTTGCATTCATATCTAGCATTCATTATATACTTTCATGCATACATTGCATATCATTCTTTCATTCATGCATTTATGCATTGCTTACATACATTACATTGATTGCATTCCTACATGCTTGCATTCAACCATATATATACATTAATGTAAAGATGATGCATATTATATATATATATATATATATATATATATATATATATATATATATATATATATATATATATATATATATATCATTTCATTCATCTGACATATCATGCATTACATACTCTACATTCATTTAATATCTATACTACATAGGCTCATAGGTTACACAAAATGTCTATGTCGTATAGTCACTCTTTTACTTAAAACAAATACTGTACCAATTGGGCCTTCACTAAATTTTAGGATTAGAGTATGTTGTAGTCCTTTGTGTTCGCTTTCCGAAACTTCAAACGGATCGCATTTTCGAGTCTAGAAGCTCCCGGAATCGCGAAAACACCGAAACACGTTCGTCTTTCGGACAGCTGATCTTTAAACAGTTTTACAGAAAGTTCTAGAATGTATTTTACCTATTAATATATATATTTGGAAAGCTAACTTTGATACGGTTCTTTAAAAAAAAACGGAAGATTAATCGGAGTTCTAAGCTAAAAGTTATGACATTTCTTAGTTGTTATGGCTACTAAAAACGTGGATGAATATTATGACGAATTTGGGTTGTTTGGACAAAAGAAACACATCTCACTCTCTACACCACTCAAGACACACATCAAACCACACTCCCCCCTCCTCTAACAGAATCACACCACTAACAACATATCCACACACATCTAAATATATGAAATATATCTAACATACATATTATATATATACAAAACAGTCCATTATATAAAGAGACACTAAAATGACAAGTTGAGGCTAAAAATATGGCATGTAGACTAAACCACTTAGATCTAACCATGGGTATCCAAATGAAACTCAATCTAACCATCCTAACTAACATCAATCCATCCTCTAACATGTATAAAACTGAAATTAAAACACAATTAAACCTATTAGACATTAAACCAAACACATGAGGTGTCCTAATTTGAGATCTAATAAGTAGGACACAAGACACAATTCTAACTTGCTCTAGAGAGCTCCAAATGTCCTCAAACTTGAATCTAAAGGGGGTACATGCATGAGGGTCGATCCTATGGATTCAAAACTAACTAATATGCATAGAAAATCAATTTAGAGGGTTGGTTTTACCTATTGGGAGTGAGATCCCAATGATACTCTCAAGGACACGACTCCGATACGAAGATCCTTCCAAAATGGACACTCCTCCTTGCACTTTGATCCAAATTTTTGCTAGCACCCTCCCTTGATAGTATGAGAAGGTTGGATGGAAGTTTTGGTGGAAAAATGAAGAGATTTGGAGATCAAATCAAAGAGGGAAGCTATCTAATTTGGGAAAAAAACACTTTGTGAAGGAAAAAAAGACAAGATGGAATGAAATGAAAGGAGTGAAGGCTAACCTACCTATAGTGGCTGCCATTAAACCCTATTTGGGCCTTGGGAGAAAGCCCAATAAGGCCTCAACTAGTCCTCTTGGTTAATTTTAAATTAGGTTCAAGTTTGGGATCAAAAGGGTTGAATTTAAGTCTCTAACTTAACCAATCTAACAAGTGGGATTAGTCTAAACTTACTAACTTAATTAGTGGGGTTTGTGGGCCATGACTAACTAATCTTGGGGTCCCGTCTAGAGTCTAAGCTACGCGGGTCACTAACACAAGTCGGAACGAGACGAAACTCAAACCCGACTAAACAAATTCCGTAAAAACAATATTAAAATATAAAATTCCCAAAATATTAGAATATAAAAAATGACTAAAATCACTATACATCAATTTAAATATTATTAAAATAATCTAAAATTCATCAATTAATCAAAATCCTAAATAATTCAAAAGTCACAAAATGACCAAAATATTCTTAGCCTAAAAAGTGATAATTAGCTAATCTAATCACATGAGTTAGGCCTCCATGGTCATGGTTGGTCTCTAGGCTAAGCAGCTCTAAGGTTACACTGGCCAAAGAACAAAATCACAAAACACTAATTTAATGGTATTAAAATAATCAAAATTCACCAATAAATCAATAACATGATTTAAACCTATTATTAAATAATCAATTTTACAAAAGTTCAAAATTACCCTCATTTTTGAAAAGTGGTGGTTACAGGTATGAAAGGGGTCTTTAAAAATATCGATGAATCGGTGAAACTACAAGTGCAACTTGGAGATGGAAAACAGGTTCAAGCAGAAAATAAATGTGTCATTGCAGTGAGAACTAAATCAGGTATTGAAAAGCAAATTCATGATGTTCTTTATATTCCTGCCTTATCTCACAATCTTTTAAGTATTGAACAATTAGCTCAAAAAGGTTATTCAATTAATTTTTTGAATGACACGTGTGAAATCCGTGATCCTAATTCTGGTAGGATTATTGTAGTAAAGATGACACCTAATAAGATGTTTCTATCCAAGTTCTCTTATCTTGATGATCATGCTTTATCTGTCAATATTAAAAATGATTCTTGGTTGTGGCATTTGTGTTATGGACACTTGTATTTTAATGGCTTAAAGTTATTGAATCAGAAAAGTATAGTAGATGGTTTACCTTGAATTGAGAATGTAGATGATATATGTGAATGATGCATGTATGGGAAGCAACATTGAACATCCTTTTCCGTTAAGTCGGGGTGGAGAGCAAGAATACCACTTCAGTTAATCCATGCAGATATTTGTGGTCGAATGAGAACTCCTTCATTAGGCGGCTATAAGTATTTTCTTTTATTTGTTAATGACTTTAGTAGAATGAGTTGGATTTACTTTCTAAATTACAAATCAGAGGTGTTTTCTAAGTTCCAAATTTTCAAATCTTATGTTGAGAATAAAGTGGTTTCTTTATAATAACATTAAGAGCAGATCTTGGGGTAGAATTTTTATCCAAAAAGTTTAAATCATTTTGTCAAGCTAATGGCATACACTGGCATTTGACAACAAGTTATACACCAGAGCAAAATGGAGTTGTAGAACGTAAAAATCAGACTATTATTGAGATGGCGAGAAGTATGTTAAAGGGAAAGCATCTTCCAAATGAGTTCTGGACGGAAGCAGTGTACACTTCAATCTCGTTCCTAAATAGATCTCCTACAAAAGCAGTACATAATCGAACTCCTTTAGAAGCATGGTCCGGTAAAAATCCAATGTAAGTTATTTAAAAGTTTTTGGTTCACTTGCATATGCTCATGTCAGTTCTGAAAAACGACATAAGCTTAATGAGAAAAGTGTCAAATGCATTTTTATCGGATATAATGATGATACTAAAGAGTATCGATTGTATAATCCTATATCTAAAAAGTTGATAATAAGTAGAAATGTTGTATTTGACGAAAATAATTTTTGGAAGTAGGTTGAAAATGATCAGGTTGATGTGCAATATGAAGAGGTAGAGACGACTCACTCCCCACAAGAAGACTTGAATGAATTAGAGTCATCTGCTGCACCTCCAACACAAGGCACTACAAGCTGTCCCACAACTCCAGAATCCGAAACCCCGCCAAGAAAGGTAAGATCCTTAATAGAAATATTTGAATCTTGCAGCTTTGCTTTAACAGTTGCAGAACCTACTTCTTATGAAGAGCTAACTCAATATGTAGAATGGAATCATTCTATGGAAGAGGATATTGCCTCCATTGAAAAAAATCACACATGGGAGTTGGTGGATTTGCCACAAGATAAAAAAACGAATTGGACTGAAGTGGATCTTCAAAACAAAGCTAAATGCTGATGGCAGCATACACATGTAAAAGGCAAGGCTTGTTGCTAAAGGGTATGCTCAGCAACCAGGTATAGATTTCTATGAAACATTTTCACATGTTGCTAGATTAGAAACCATTAAAATTATTTTGGCAGACAAATGAAATGGCTTGTTTATCAATTTGATGTTAAATCTGCCTTTTTGAATGGTGTTTTGTTAGAAGATGTTTATGTCAATCAGCCAGAAGATTTTGTTGTGCAAGAAAGGAGGAAAAGATCTATAAGCTAAAGAAAGTACTTTATGGACTAAAACTGACACCAAGAGCCAGTTATAGCAAAATAGATAAATTTTTTTTGTCAAAATGTCTTTCAAAGAAGCCATAGTGAGCCGACACTTTATTTGAAGAAAAATGGTATGGATATTCTTATTGTATGTCTTTACGTGGATGACATTATTTATAATGGTTTCTCAAAAATCATGATTGAAGAATTCAAAATACAAATGATGCATGAATTTGAAATGACCGACTTAGGTCTTTTACATTATTTCTTTGGTTTGGAAATTAAGCAAACCAAAGACGGTATATTTTTATCACATGAAAAGTATACATATGGTCTTCTAAAAAAATATCAAATGATGAATTACAAGGTTTCTAACACGCCAATGAATGCTTGTGAGAAATTATGTCTTGCAGATGGAACTAAAGATATTGATCCCAAATATTTTCGAAGCATCGTTGGAGGACTTATGTACTTGACTCATAGTCGTTCTGACATTATGTTCTCTGTCAGTTTGGTATCGAGGTTTATGCACAGGCCTACAAAACATCATTTTGGTGCTGCTAAACGAATTTTACGATATATTCATGGAACCGTAGGTTATGGTATTTGGTATTCACATGTGACTAACTTTAATTTGAATGGCTATTGTGACAGTGATTGGGCAGGATCAATGGACGATAGGAAAATCACTGCTGGATTTTTGTTCAATCTTGGATCTGGAGCGGTTTGCTGGATGTCAAAGAAGCAAGACACAATAACATTATCTTCATCAGAAGCATAGTACATTGTAGCATCTTCTACCTTTGTCAAGCAATTTGGATGTGAAGGATTCTAGAAGATTTGGGCTTTCATCAAACTGGAGCATCTATGTGAAGGAGTCGAGGTCGGCAGGGGGCTGCCCGTCGGGATGTCGAACGCGAGCGCAGGGTCAGTGCTGATGAGGGTCTGCGAGAGCTGCATCAGCTACTTCGAGGACGGGAGCTCCTCCTCCTCCCATCTCGCGGCACCGGAAATGAGCGGCTTCTTCTTCTTCTTCTTCTTCTTCTTCTCTACTTCTTTTAGGTTTGTAGGGTTTAAGAATTGGAAGAGAGAATAAAAATTAGTAAATGAAGTGTTGATTGAGGGTTTGGGAGGGGAGGGAGTGGGCTAGCCACAAGTAAAATTCGGATTGTTTCCAGTAAAAGTTCCACTCTAATGGGCTGTCCCCTAATAAGGATTAGTCCCAAACAATTGTTGGAGTGCCCTTAGAATTAGCCTTTTGAACTCATAATAGATGACACGGTATTTTATTACAGATAAATGGCTACTCATGTGAGGGGTTGCAACTTTTTATTCGATCTATTTTTTTTAAAATAGTCTTTAAACCATAGTGACACTATGTGATTCTATTAGGAGGATTTTTGATATAGTTATCTGCAGAATATATGAAGTGCTTGCAGCTTTGGGAGGATGAGTGAGTATTCAGGTTAGGTCCATTGAATCCGTTCAGTTTGAATTTCAGCTTTGGGATGATCTTGTCTTGGTTTGGCTCATTGACATGTGGGCCATATATAGTGTCTTGCCTGCATAAATCTTGTAATCGCTCAGTCCTTAACAGTCATGGGAAGATCCACACGTAGTAATGTTTGATAATGTTTTTGTTCTCTCTCTCTCTCTCTCTCTCTGGTCTCTGCTAGTCGAGAATATATGAAGCTCAATCTCAACCGCTCTAAAGTCAGTCGAACCTTAAGTTCGAGCTTGAACTCGACTTTCTGTAATTCATATTAGGGGCTGTTTGGTAACGGTGAAGTTGGCTTGGAAAGTTGGTTTTGGGTGAAGTGGGGAAGGGAAATGAAGTCCGGGTGTTTGGTTGGTGGGGGAAGTGGGGAAGGGAACTGGCTTTGCCAGTTCCTGTCGGGGAAGAGGGATTGAAGAGTTAAGGGTTATTTGTTTTCCTCCACATCCGGAGTTGGCAGCCGGATGTGGGTGGGAGTTTGTTTTTTGGGAAGCTTTATGAAATGCCCAAAAACTAAAATTTTTTTATGTAAAACCCACCGCTAAAAAAACTTTCATCGCGTGCCCAGAATTAGAGAAACTTATCCAAAGCGGGTTCCAAATGACCCTTTTGTCCTTCCTTTTAATTTATTGGAAACACCCACAAAACTGCTCTTAAAAAAACGTTTCAATACTCCATCTTCTTCCATACGCTGCTCACTTTCGAATCTAGGTTTTCTCCTCAAAAATCTTCAAAAATTCGTCGAAAAATTTCGGAAAGACCGGGACGAACGACAAAAGTGCTAAAACGGAGGTCCAAACATCATTTTTTTGCGAATCTAAAATTTCGGAAGGCCGTCTAACGGTGAAACGGTTACTTTCAGTCTCCTCGACGATACGCTCATTTTGCGACAAACGGGACCTCGTTTCGACCTCCCAGTCAAAAGTTATGGCCCTCCAAAGTTTCAGCTAACCATAAAATGCAGGAGAATGGCATTCTCCGTCTTAATTTACACGGAGAATGACCATTCTCCGTCTTAATTAGGACGGAGAATGACATTATCCGTCTTAATTTACACGGAGAATGGTCATTCCAGTGTTAAAACGCAGGAGAATGACCATTCTCCGTGTTAGAAACACGGAGAATGCCATTCTCCGTGTTAAATGAAACGGAGAATGTCATTCTCCGTGTTAAATAAAACGGAGAATGGCATTCTCCGTCCTAATTAAGACGGAGAATGGCCATTCTCCGTGCTAAATTAAACGGAGAATGACCATTCTCCGTCTTAATTAGGACGGAGAATGCCATTCTCCGTGTAATTTATCACGGAGAATGGTCATTCTAGTGTTAAAACGCAGGAGAATGACCATTCTCCGTGTTAGAAACACGGAGAATGCCATTCTCCGTGTTAATTAGGACGGAGAATGCCATTCTCCGTCTTAATTAAGACGGAATGACATTCTCGGTCCTAATTAAGACGGAAACGGAGAATGTCATTCTCCGTGTTAATTAGGACGGAGAATGGCATTCTCCGTCTTAAATAAAACGGAGAATGGCATTCTCCGTCCTAATTAAGACGGAGAATGGTCATTTCCAGTGTTAAAACGTGTAATTTAGTTTTTTCAGGAATAAAGAGTTTCGTTCTTCTTTCAAAGCGATGATAATTCTTATGGAAAAGAAGAAGAAAGATCTTCTCTCCACAATTGAAGATCTGAGTTCAAATGTCTCCACGATGAAGATGATGATGATGGTGATGATGATGACGAGCGATGATCTGAGTTCGACTGAAGAAAAACACACCGAACTACGAACGATCTTTGCGATCTCTGCTGAATATGAGAGCAATGGAATTCAGATTTCCCGTGAAGAAGAAGAAGACGAAAATCGCAATCCAGATCTGAGTTTTTTGAATTCAAATACATATAGATGACCAATTCGCGCGGAGGGGTAGTTTCGGTATTATAAAAATAGCAGTTTCTAGCGGGTGGCATCTAAAAGGGAATCTTGGAATATTTAACGTGAAAATACTTAATTCTGGGTATTTCATAAAACTTATCCAGCGGGTGGGCATTTCATAAAAGTCCACCCCGAAATTGGGTTTCTCAGCAATTTCCAGTTGTTTTTTTTTAATTTTTTTTTTTTTTTACTTTTCTTTCAAAAAAAAAATCTTAATTAGTTGTAGATTTTTATTTTTTGGTTATAACCACACTAATTTTTTGCTAATTAATATAATTAATGTAATTAATAGTTTTTTATTAGTAATTTTAATATTTTATGCTAACAGCCGCATAAAATAAGGAGGTGATCATAATTTAATATAAGGAGGAGATTAATAGTGTAGCTCAGCGGTTTGAAATTAAAAGCTTTTGTACATCAAATATGTTAAGTACATCAAATATCTTTTTTTTTTCTAAGACCAAACAATATAAATCAATCAATAATAGAAGTACAAACAATCAACACAATGAAATTTGTAATTTACAAACATTTGTCCCAACTCCCAACTAGCTAGTATCAACACAACACAATAAAAGCATTCCAACCAAACAACAAACACAAAATTGCATGCCACCTGATCGTCGGCAGTGACCGTTACATCGACGGGCGGTGCGGCGGTGCCATCGCATGGACTTTCGAATGCGTCGACGACCTGCCGAAGCCCGGCTCGGACGCGTCGTGACCTTTCAGTCCGACGTCGGAGAAGCTCCCATCGATCGTTTCCCTGGGGAGCGACACCATCTCGTTGCTGCCGTGTCCCTCCTCGATGTCGTAGTTGTCAGCGGTCCTCACCTCCTGCGCCAGCGAGCACGGGCCGCAAAAGAGCCACTGGAAGTAGTCGGCGAGGAAGGGCCGTCCGAAGCTGCAGAAGAAGTCGGTCCCCGGGAGATGGAACCTCTCCCTCATCTTGATCCTCCAGTAGCCCCCGTACAGGAACCCGGCCCAGGAGAGGACCGCTCCTGCCGCGACGAGCACGACCTTGAGCCCGTCCCCGTCCACCTTGGCCGCGGTTACCAGGAACACCACGAACGGGCTGGCCACCGCGACGAAGAAGGTCACGGCGTGCATGTTCCTGCTGCCGAACCCGAGCCTGCTCATGTTGCGTCCGAACGCGCAGAACGTGCAGAAGAAGGAAGCCAGGCATACGTTGGCGTCGTCGCAGCAGTCGAAAGGGCCTCCGTCCCACTCGGGGCTCGCGACGACGGCGCCTCCGCTGCGGAATCTCAGCCCGCATTCCTCCTCCGGTGGTGGTGGTGGTGCTGCTGCGGCGGCGGTATTGTTACTCTTGAGCGGTCCCTTGACGGCGTAGATGGACGCCGCGACGGGGGCGAGGAGGGTGACGAGGACCCAGAAGCCGAGCATGGCGCCGGGGCGGTTGTGGCGGTTGTAGGCCCAGTAGAGGGCGCACATTACGTACTGGCCGAGCCAGGTGAGGTTGATGAGGAGGACGACGACGAGGAGGTGCTTCCTGTCGCGGGGCTCGGGGGCCTTGCCGCTGCAGTAGACGCGCCTCACCTTCTCCTGGTCGTCGGGGCGCCAGCGGAGCACGTGGAGCAGGTGGTAGAACACCTCCGGGTGCGTGAACAGGCAGCCCACGGTGAAGAAGGCGTTGAGGATTTGGTTCACCGCTTCCGTCCATTTCTTCCTGCGCTCGGTCCCGTCGACCACCGCTCCGGCCGTCAGGAGCAGCATCAGGACCAGGCCGACGACGACGGGGATCAGCCAGAGGAAGAGGACTAGGTTCATGGGGCTCTGCAGCCACTTTGCGAACCGTGCGAGCCTGGACGGCCCCCGGCTGGTGGTGTCGTGATTGTGGCCCGGGTCCGATGGCATGGACTCGATGGTCGGAACGGCGGCTTCGTGGTTGGACTCGGCAGCTGGCATGTTCCCGTTCGTTTCGTGACGAATGAGGAGCCAAGCAAGCTACAATATCAAGTTGGGAGTAGAGAATTGAGTAAGACTAATGAGTTGATATTAACACATGAAATGAAATGAAATGGTAATAGGGAGCTATATATATAGAGAGAGAGATGGGAAAGGTGGAGATTTCAAACTAGAGAGAGAGAGAGAGAGAGAGAGAGAGAGAGAGTCAACTATAGTGGACCGACCGACTGGCTGGCTTTGGGTTTAGCTTCAGAAGAGAGGGTCATCTATATTATATTGACTTTCAAAGAGACGACAGGAGCTAGCCGCGTGATACATTTTTTCATTATTGCTGGTCTTCTCCATCTCCTTCCTTTTCTTTTTTTAAAGCTTACCTACATTTTTTTAATATCTTCGACTACTATTATTGTTTTGCATCTAATACACGTGCATCTTTAATCAGCTAATCAATATTCTTTTGCAACTTATTTAGCACGGAAATATATATATATATCCTAGTGGTTAAGAGAGATGCATGTGGTCCGAGTGGTAAGGAGTTCTAATTACAGTTGGAGCGATTCCGGAAACTAATTATCCTTACTTCAATATATATATATATATATATATATATATATATATATATGAGTGCTCTAGAAATAGCTGAGATTAGATGACTTAAAAAGTTAAATTTATATATATACAAAACCAGCCGGCTGATTTTAGAACGTTTATATATATATATATATATATATATATATATATATATTTGAAGAAGTTAAATTTTGATTCAGGCATTTCCTAGAGGTTACAAATTCAACTTGAAGGTCAATCCCAGCTCAAAGGCTATATCCGGCTGGAAGACACCACACACGTCCGAAGGCCCCATTCGGTCCAAAGGCCTCACACAGTTGAAGCTGCTCCGCACCTGCACCTGCATCGCATCCGCGCACCACTTGGGTCACATCGCACCATCGCACCGCTCCCGTCTTCTACGGATCACACCTACACAGTACTCATGACCATCCTACTTAATTTCTCCTAAATGGAATTAAATGACACCCTTGCCGCTCGAACAATCTTAGGGGACGGGTGCCTCCATCATAATAATTAGGCTATCATCTCTTTGGCATATATATATATATATATGAAAATTCTTCAATACATCTCATGAAAAAAGTTGTATCGATACATCCCAAATCTGAACCATTGAATGTTGATCCAATGGTTCGGATTGAGGTCAAAAGTCAAAATCAGCATTAATGTTGATTTAGATTAATAGAGTAGGGAATATCATTTAATGCTGATTTTGACTTTTGATCTCAATCTGAACCATTGGATCAACATCCAATGGTTCAGATTTTGGATGTATCGATACAATTTTTTTCATAGGATGTATTGTAGAAGGACCCATATATATATATATATATATATATATATATATATATATATATATAGCAAATGACCTCTAGCCTAGTGGTTAAGAGATGCATGCGGCCCAAGTGGTCGGGAGTTCGAACCAAAAATATATATAGATATATATGAGGAGGGATCCGCATTCCCTCATTTTTTGCATCCCCAAGCATCCCTCTACGTACATCGTTGGATGGTGCTTTAAGTCATCTAATCTTAACCATTGATATATATATATATATATATATATATATATATATATATATATACTCTAAAATCAGACAGTTGATTTTGTCCTATTCGGAACTAGTTTTGGTTGTGTCCTAAATTTTTTTTTTGTAGGCTGATCTTGGAGGGTCACAGGCGACCCGACCTAGAGTCACTCTTAGTTTGGAGGTTGTCACAAGTAAAAAGAGATTGTCCCAAGTCCAAAATTTTATCTGAGTTACGTCTGGACCGGCCCTAGGTGAATCTATGATTTATCCCCAAGTGAAGAAATCAACGAACTGATTTGTGAGTCAGTTTAAAGTATGTCACCAAACTATGTCACAATCTTCTTTACCTTCTTGTGGGCATCCCAAGCTTCTCTCGTCACAAAGTGGATGAAGCAACTTTCCTATCGAATCAAGATAGTTTGACCTTCCAATACTTCTAGTTTCTAGACGTCCCACGTGTTTGACTTCCTTTATTGTTTTATTCTCTCTTTCTTTTTAAATATAAATAATATCTCAGATTCTTAGTTGCTGTGCAAAGAATAACTACAAAATATTTAGGACTCGATATTTATTCTTTCAATGGAGATTTCGTACCCAAAATTTGTGTCTAGTTTGAGTTGTTGTTTGAACTTTGAAACTCGTTTCCGAAAATAGTTTAAGTTTATATAACATATAGGATCATGGTTCAGATAAATTCTACTCGATGAAGATACAGTTATGATAAAAGAACTAGAGAGATAATGAATTATAAGATTTTATTTTTTATATATTACATTGAATATACATCTCGAGGAGAGATCGTAACTTCTAGTTTATATGTGTTTAGTGCTGTGATCTAAAAGTTGAAGTCTTAAGAGTTATTTTCTTTAACACGCTAATTTTGGGTATTTCCTAAGATGATGTTTTGTGGATCCACAAGTTGATTGGTTGTATATAATAATCATCATACCCATGTTCTAATGCTTTAAAAAAAAATATTTATCATTATAAAATATTATGTAATTTGTTTATTTGATTATAAAAATATGCAATTCTAACATGTTTTCATTTTCTAATGCAGACCCGCTTTTGGCTGGGCCGGTGGAGGCTGGTGGCACATTGGTATCAATTGTGTTATAAGTGCTAAATAAACTATTATAAACCGTGTTTTTTTTCTTCTTAGTTTTGATTCAACCTCATGGTGTCTATTGAGCCGGACCTGGGCCCGATTTGACAGGATTCGGGCCGGCCGGGTCAGTTCGGAAAGGAAGATGGGTCAGGCTGGGCCGGACTTGTATAACCAACCTTCAAACCCTATAACAAACTTTCTAACCCTGACCCAGGTAGCTTCGGGCTGGGCTAGGTTCGGACTTAATCCAGGTTGGGCCGGGCCTTACCTGCGGGCCGAACAATTTCAAAAAAATACTAGTAGATTTTACTATATGTATACCTCATTTATACGTATTTAAAACACAAAATGAATTGGAATGTAGTTAGGAGGTGAAATTTAGAGTCTCTTAGGGGGGCATTTGGTTCAAGTTTTTTAGGGTTAAAAATGGGTTTTGAATTCCTTACCCATGTTTGGTTAGGAGTGCAACTCGGATGGGTTGGGTCGGACTTGAGGTCAACCCGAGCCCAACCCGATAAATCATAAGCTTAGTCCGAGCCCAAGCCCAACCCGACCTCGGGTTCAACATACAAAGCCCAAGACCAAGCTCAGAAGATCGGATTGGGCCGGGTCCATCGGATTTATCAGGCTCTAATATAATATTTGAAATAATTTTAAACAAAAGTAATAATAAACACATAATCAAATAACAATTAAGTCGTGATCATTACAAAATCAAACCGAAATAAGATTACGATAATGAGTTAAAGAGTTTGGGTGGAAAATTTTAGGTTCTCAACTCTTTATTTAAAAAATATGAAACTTATATATATATATATATATATATGGAAATTGCTGAGAAATTCAATTTCGGGGTTGGGTTGTATGAAAAATCCACCTGCAGGATGGGTTTTATGAAATGCCCAGAATTATATAATTTCACGTCAAATATTCAAAGATTTCCTTTAGATGCTCTGTATTTACAAAATTAATACCATAACTACCCCTCCGCACAAACTCAGATCTGGATTGCGATTCTCTTCTTCTTCTTCACGAGAGATCTGAATTCTATTGCTCTCATCTTCAGCAGAGATTGCAAAGATCGTTCGTAGTTTACCATATTTTTTTTAGTCGAACTTTGATCATCGCTCTTCTTCTTCTTCTTCTTCTTCTTCTTCTTCTTCTTCTCCGACAATTAGGTCAATTATGGAGAGAAGATCTTCTTCTTTTCCATAAGAGTTAGCATCGTTTTGAAAGAAGAACGAAAACTATTGAATCTTTATTCATGTCAAATTTCTTTCCACAAAACAAAAAAACGAAAAAATTAGGTTTCTGTCAACTGTTCTCTGTCGATATCACACGAAGAATAGTCATTCTTCTGCATTTTTAACAAGGAGAATGCCATTCTCCGTGTTGAATGGCATTCTCCGTGTTTCTAACACGGAGAATGTCATTCTCCGTGTTATTTAGCACGGAGAATGGCCATTCTCCGTGTAATTTAGAAACGGAGAATGTCATTCTCCGTACTAAATTACACGGAGAATGGTCATTCTCCTACGTTTTAACACTGGAAATAACCATTCTCCGTGTAAATTAACAGGGAGAATGTCATTCTCCGTTTTAATTAAGACGGAGAATGCCATTCTCCGTTTTATTTAACACGGAGAATGACATTTTTCGTGTTAATTTACACGGAGAATGGCATTCTCCGTGTTTCTAACACGGAGAATGGTCATTCTTCGTGTAATTTAGAAACGGAGAATGCCATTCTCCGTACTAAATTACACGGAGAATGGTCATTCTCCTACGTTTTAACACTGGGAATAACCATTCTCCGTGTAAATTAACACGGAGAATGTCATTCTCCGTTTTAATTAAGACGGAGAATGCCATTCTCCGTTTTATTTAACACGGAGAATGACATTCTCCGTGTTAATTTACAGAGAATGGCCATTCTCCTGCGTTTTAACACTGTAATGACCATTTTCCGTGCTAAATTACACGGAGAATGACCATTCTCCGTTTTATTTAACACGGAGAATGGCATTCTCCGTGTTTTTAATACGGAGAATGTAATGCCCCGCTCCGCACGGCGTATTACGCTGAGACATTGACTCAACGAGTCGCGTTGACCGAAAGAAATGTATCGATGCGAATCGATACGAGAGTTACGTTGTCCCGAGCAACGCATCGAACTAAGTCGATGCGAAGAGTTGCCTTGCCCCGAAAGAATGCATCGAGTGAATCGATGCGAAGCACCGCGTTGCCCCGAAGGATGAGTGCGTTGAATCGGCTCGAAGATTCTAAGAAATCGAATCGACCAAGGCGCAAGTCCGAATCGATGCAAGTATTGATTTTAGTTGGTTTCGTGTGCAGGTTATACTTTGACGCGAAAAAATTAGAGGTCGATCTTTTGCCATATTTAGTAAGGGGTCCGCGAAATCAAATCGACGCCTTACGACGGGCTGAGACTTGGGCACGCTAAGGTAAATCGGACGTATGATTCAATGAAGCACGAAGTGCTCGAATGGCTAAGTCAGGAGAGTGGCCGTGCAACAAAGTTACGAAATCGAGCCGCATCGGCTCGACGAAACGACGAAGGCGTATCGACTCAAGGTGGGAGGATTGACTTCTTTTTACTCCTTCATTCGATAAGTCAAATATATCATTGTATGCTAAGTTAACCTATCGGCGCTACGGGCGTGGTCCGATTGGAGATAAATCATAGTGTGTGTCGAACACTAAGTTAGAACAATTGAGATGAAACGTGCATCGTATGCACGAGTCGCTATGGAACATTGGATATCGCAAAGACGAGCGCCTCGGTGCGCAATCCGTAAGAACATGGGATAACTGTACTCGGCGAGTGCCTTAGTGCACGAACCATACCGTGCCTTCGCGCACGAGTTAGAACGACTAGAACATTGAAAGACAATAGGAGAGCGCCCTAGCGCGCAAGCCCCGAACATTGAATGCTAAGTTATAGAACATGGAGATACGGTCGAAACGTGCCTACGTGCACGGGATAATAAAAGATGACTTCGTTGCGAGAGAATACAGTTGTGGCATGAATGTGGCGGAACTGTCGGATATGACATGGTGCCTCGAAAGGTGTTCAAGACCTTCGGGTCGTTCGGTTGACGAGCATTGAGTTGAGGCATGATGCCATTGAATCATTGAAACGAAGTATGAAATGTAAGAACACCGAAAGTTAACGAAAGAGACGCGAGATGATAAAGTCTGAGTCTCAGACTCAAGACTATGTTTGGTTGTTTAAATTTGATTGCTTGAATGATAAGGGCGTTGCATGGTCGAATGGAATAGACGAGAGATAAAATGTGATATCTCCCGTGCACGGGTGTTTCCCCCAAACTGTTAAATGTCGGAGCGCCCCGGAACCGCTTGGCCTAGGAGGGAATCGAATAATCTTTGTAGGCGCACATCCTTAAACAAGATGGGAAAAGCCGCAAATGATGGTATACAGCGGGAACGTTTCGGTTGTTGGGACTGCAACCCAACCCGTGAAACGCCGGGCAGCCGAACCAAATATTAAAAAAAGAAGGAGAGAAAAGAAAGGAACTCCTTTAGTCCATTCCCGCGCGGATACGCCAACGGCCCTCATATAGTTAAGGAGCGATGGGTTGAAAGTGTAGGCGCATATGCGTCCCGCATAGAGATCCTGCTTAGAGATGCACATATAACATGACAGGGAAGGAATGCGACGTATTCACCTTGCGTCGGTGCAAGGGCGAGTGCGTCGACTTGGTAAGTCGCGCCACGAATCAAACACGAGATTGCTTGCTTGCTTGTCTATTCAATTCGATAACATGTTTGCTATGATAACATGCTTTACGCTTTCGAATATGCCATGAAATTGACCCTAAGGAGAACATAGCAAGATCATAAGCTAAGTTGCATGATTCAACGTAAATACTAAAATGTCGGTTTGGAAAGAAGATCTTTGCTTCAGTACTTGCGAGGACGAACGTACTGATCCCCCACCAGCTTCATGCAGGGTGCAGGGAATGGATGAATCGCGACGAAGCGTTGCTTGAACGTGTTGAGGCTTGGAATGCCGAAGCGCATTGAAGCGTGCGATCGCATTGACGCTCGGACTACGCAACTGGATTGATGCGGCCGAGATATAGAAGGCATGATGTATGGAACGGTGAAATCCTTTGTGGGCAAGAGAGAACCTGAGTGTTGTAGCCAATCTGGCATATATTGTTAGGCTATCGAAAGCCTTTGTAATCTCAGTTTCGGATATCAATAAAGAGAATTGTTTCGTATGCTCTGTTTTCCTATCGTTGTTAATATCGAATCAAAAGATAACCATTCGAGAACTTATCATCTTGCCTTGCACGATCGCAACTCCAGGCTCGTGCGGCATCACGCCCCCTGCGAGGACGATGATTCGGGTGATTCCGGGTCGGGGCGTGACAAATTGGTATCAGAGCTCTAGGCTCAATTTCCTCTGGACGCTCGCTTCATTACAATTCTAAAAGTTGCCCACCACCACTTGATATCACTCTTGACTCTACTCGATGCCGCACTGGATGTTTCATACAATAAGTCTAATACAAATCGTAAAATTTTGTCGCATGTGTTTTGGAAATTTCATGATGTTTGCTAAGAAAGTCGCGAAGGGTATATTGCATTGAATGCAACGAGCCGTAAAAATGTTAGTTGCTGCAAGTGCAACAAATTGTGAAATACGATTTGAGATACTGTTGCAATGTAACATGTTGAATGAGAAATAAAATGATGCACGATGTGCAACGAGTTAATTGTGAATATGCGTTAAAATAAAAGTGAGAAGTGATAAGCCAATACCGAATGTGTTAAACGGATTGAGAATTGACTTGGAAAGTCGGAAATAAATCGTTGCACGATGTGCAACGCGTGTTGGAAGTAAAATCATTGCACGTGGTGCAACGCATATCAAATTAATCGTTGCACGAAGTGCAAGGGAAATTGGAAATGAATCGTTGCACAAAGTGAAATAAAATATCGGAGATAAATCGTAGCACGATGTGCAACGCGTATCGAAAGTAAAAATTTGTTGCACGGGGTGCAACGTACATCAAAATAAATAGTTGCACGAGATGCAACGTAAGGAAAGAATTGAAATCGTAAATCGATAGAACGAATCGTTCGGTTGCACACCAAACTTATGTTGGCAAACGAGAACATTGACCGAGTTGTGTCGGATGTGAATTAATCGAAGTTACGATTGTGATCAAGCGCGATCACTGCGGAATTCGTGAGTCGGAAGAGATTGTCGGTTTATACTAAGTATAGTGCGAGAAAAATAGCTTGAGTTTCGAGTGGTATATGCCATACCACGTAGGCGATGAATGACTCAATTCCGAGTGGTATATGGTATACCCCTTGTGCGATGAATTGCATCGACGCGTTGTGAGAATTGCGGAAGGTTTGTCCGCAACGGACGGAAGAGTACCGAGACTCGATTGGAAATTTGTATGACGGTATGTTGATGCAAGTGATCATCAAAAATCGGTTGGGACGATAAGGCGAGACTCGTATCGATGAACGATACGTCGGACGAAAGTTATAAGTTGGTCGGACGACCGAGACTAGCGAAACGATTATGCCTTGAGGCAATAATCGGATCAATGGGAAGGGAAAACTCGAACTTACAAATGAGTCGCACGACTTGCGGTCTCGATAGAAATGTTGGGCGAGACGAATCGAATCGCACGACTTGCGATCTCGATAGAAATGTTCGGCTAGGCGAATCGAATCGCACGACTTGCGATTTCGATAGAAATGTTGGGCGATGCGAATTGTAATCGAATCGTACGATATGCGACTTCGGTGAAGAGTTGGTTGACGCGAGTAATGCCTAAGAAATAGTTGGTTACGTTACGGCGAAACTCATTTGAGTACGACTGAAAAACACGCGAAACTTAGAGGGCGAGATCGTATGACTTGAGGGTTCGATGTTGGATAATTGGTAACTCAGTTACGCGATCAAAGTATAGCGGGACGCGGCGAATCGGAAAATGAATTGGTGCGTGTGGAAAAGTTCGTTGCGAACTTGGAAGTATGCAATGCAAGTTGTCGACGCTGAAACGGATTCAAAGTTGACCCTTACGCTATCGAAATTGATACGTGTGAAACCCAGTTTTGTAATGTGAATTATTATTAATATTATAATATTATTACTATTATTATTAGTATTATTTATGAGTTTAAAAATTTATTTCAAAAAGTAAAAGTGGCTTTTGATTGCTGACCTGACCCGTGCCCAGACCAGTTCCCGAAACCCAGACCCGATCCTAACCCATCCATTTGAATTTTGATTTTTATTTATTAAAAAAAATAATAATAATAATTTTTTTACTCTTTGAGTTGGTCCACCCGTGGACCAACTCCCCCCCCTCACCCCACGTTTTCCCCCTCTCCCTTATTTCACTCCCCTTCTTTCACTCCAGCACATTCACCTCCTCAACTCTCTCCATTATATACACACACACACGTTCACTTTTCTCAGCCAAGAGCACAACCCCATAACCCCTCTTATTTTCCTCACCTACTCCAACCCTCCCCACTCTCTTTTCTCATTCTAAAACTAACACCACCAAACCACCTCTCCTTCCCCCTCTCGGCCGAGTACTCCCGCTGTCCACCCTCGGTCTCTCCGCCAACCCGCGAGTCGCTGCCGCGCCCCGACTCCCCGGCGCCCATCGCCGCCGCCCGCCGTTCCTGGCCGCCGCGCCCCCTTTCCAGCACACCCCGCGGCCACCCGCGACCCGCCGGACCCCGATCCAGCCCGCGCCCCGCGCGCTGTTCCCGCCGGCCGCCCCGTGCCCGGCCAGCACCCTCTCCGGCGCACCCAGCCCGTCCAGAGCCTTCCTCGGCTGCGTGCCCTAGCGTCGCCACCCCGAGCCCGTGCCCCGCTGATCTATCCAGCGCTGTCCACGGGATTTCGAGTTCGTTTCTGTGGATTCGCGTGTCCCGAGTCCGAGGCAACCCTTCGAATTCCGTCGATTTGGGTAATTTCTGGTTAATCATAGTAGTTCGTCCCTCCCGTGTCTATGATGAGATTGGTCCACGAATTTCCTTCGGGAATTCGATTTTTGTGTTACGTTTTGTTTCCAGGATTTTCCGAGAGACTTTCGGGAAAGCCTATGTTAGTTTGGTTTAGATTTTTTCGAAACTTTCGGAAAAGAGTTCTGTGAATATTTTTGGTTTTCGAATTTTTCTGATTTGTTGCTGTGATGTTTTCTGGGTTGGTTTCGGATTCCCGAATTCGTTTCGGGTTGTTCCGAATTAATATTGAGAATGATTGTGGTTATTTATATATATATTTTGGATTTTCCTGGTTTGGGATACTTGCAGGAAAATATTGGCACACTTTCCCAATTTTTGGGTTGACCGAAAATAGAGGAAATGCTGCCGGATTTTCTATAAAATTTAATTATATTTTTAAAATGATTTTTAAAATGGTTTTTAGGAAAATATTATTATTTTGGATTTTTGGGCAACGACCGTATTGGTCAATGGGCTCTGGCTAAGTGCAAACGAAACCGGCTTCGCCCGGACGTTGATGCATTAGCCTATATGACGATTGGACCAATATCTGAGACTCATTATTAATTTAATTTATTTTAATTATTAATTTATTCATAATTAATTTGTAGGATAATTTTAGAACTAACAACTGTTTCTCTTATTTCAATTTATGTAAAATAAATTGTAAGGACATAAGTCCAACTTTTCTATTTTTCTCTGTGACCTGTAATTTTGTAGCGTAGGTTTTCTGTCATTCTCTGGTTTTGCGATTTTTTAGCGTACGCGTAAATCTAAAATAAATAAATACTATTTTGATAGAAAAATTAATGAAGTTTTCTCACATTAAAATTTACAAGTTTGGAAATTGCTGAGAAACCCAATTTCGGGGTGGACTTTTATGAAATGCCCACCCGCTGCATAAGTTTTATGAAATACCCAGAATTAAGTATTTTCACGTTAAATATTCCAAGATTCCCTTTTAGATGCCACCCGCTGGGAAATGCTATTTTTATAATACCGAAACTACCCCTCCGTGCGAATTGGTCATCTATATGTATTTGAATTCAAAAAACTCAGATCTGGATTGCGATTTTCGTCTTCTTCTTCTTCACGGGAAATCAGAATTCCATTGCTCTCATATTCAGCAGAGATCGCAAAAATCGTTCGTAGTTCGGTGTGTTTTTTTTCAGTCGAACTCAGATCATCGCTCGTCATCATCATCACCATCATCATCATCTTCATCGTGGAGACATTTGAAGTTTTTCGACGATTAGGTCAATTGTGGAGAGAAGATCTTTCTTCTTCTTTTCCATAAGAATTATCATCGTTTTGAAAGAAGAACGAAACTCTTTATTCATGAAAAAACTAAATTAACGTTTTAACACTGTAAATGACCATTCTCCGTGTAAACTAACACGGAGAATGCCATTCTCCGTTTTATTTAAAACGGAGAATGCCGTTCTCCGTGTTTCTAACACGGAGAATGACCATTCTCCTGCGTTTTAACACTGGAATGACCATTCTCCGTCTTAATTAGGACGGAGAATGACCATTCTCCGTTTTATTTAACACGGAGAATGACATTCTCCGTTTTATTTAACACGGAGAATGGCATTCTCCATGTTTCTAACACGGAGAATGGTCATTCTCCTACGTTTTAACACTGGTATGACCATTCTCCGTGATAAATTACACGGAGAATGGCATTCTCCGTGTAAATTAAGACGGAGAATGGTCATTCTCCGTTTAATTTAGCACGGAGAATGGCCATTCTCCGTCTTAATTAGGACGGAGAATGCCATTCTCCGTTTTATTTAACACGGAGAATGACATTCTCCGTTTTATTTAACACGGAGAATGGCATTCTCCGTGTTTCTAACACGGAGAATGGTCATTCTCCTGCGTTTTAACACTGGAATGACCATTCTCCGTGTAAATTAAGACGGAGAATGTCATTCTCCGTGTTACTAATACGGAGAATGGTCATTCTCCGTGTAAATTAAGACGGAGAATGCCATCCTCCGTGTTACTAATACGGAGAATGACCACCCTCATGCGAAAATTAACATTTTTCGTGTTCTAAACGGAGAATGGCCATTCTCCTGCATTTTATGGTGAGCTGAAACTCTGGAGGGCCATAACTTTTGACTGGGAGGTCGAAACGAGGTCCCGTTTGTCGCAAAATGAGCGTATCGACGAGGAGACTGAAATTAACAGCTTCATCGTTAGACGGTCTTCTGAAATTTTAGAATCGCAAAAAAATGATGTTTGGACCTCCGTTTTAGCACTTTTGCCGTTCGTCCCGGTCTTTCCGAAATTTTCCGACGAGTTTTTAAAGATTTTTGAGGAGAAAACCTAGATTCGAAAGTGAGCAGCGTATGGAAGAAGATGGAGTATTGAAACATTTTTTTTAAGAGCAGTTTTGTGGGTGTTTCCAATAAATTAAAAGGAAGGGCAAAAGGGTCATTTGGAACCCGCTTTGGATAAGTTTCTCTAATTCTGGGCACGCGATGAAAGTTTTTTTAGCGGTGGGTTTTACATAAAACTTTTTAGTTTTTGGGCATTTCATAAATCTTTCCTATTTAAAAACAACGATCATGTTTTCTCATTAAAACAAGAAACTTAGTTTTATATGTATAATTACGAAAATACAAAGATTTTACCAATTAAATTGGTAACTACGAGGTTTTTTTTTCCAAAATAAAGGTTAAATTGATCTCTCTCTCGTAATTCATTACAACGCACCGATAATCGCGTTTTTGTTTGTGATTGCATAAATAAAGATTAAAATTGATTAGGACACAACTTAGAGATTGCAACTAGCATAGTTAGTTTGGTAACTCTGGAATCTGAGTCAACTTCTCGAATGTAGGATTTCGAGGACGAGTCTAAATCCCATCTCGAAGTCTTCAACCCTTCAAGTCCAGTCCAATTTGAGGCAAGTACATTTTGTGTTAGTTTACAATTATTTAGTAATCGTTTTATTGCAAGTTTAAACCACGAAGCAACACGGAACTCTCTCTGAGAGCACTAACTGTAACTACTGTAACTACTGTAACTGTTTGGGGACTGGGGGAGTAGTGTAATGAGTATGCCCACATCCAAAGTAACTTAGAACTGTATTAGCTTACCCCTCATACACACGGAGATAAGCTGTATCGTATCAATAGGATACAACTGTACAACCCAAGCCGGTCATATTCATTGCCTATTCACATCACAATACTGTAACTGCTGGAATTTATTCCAAATTGTTTAAAAGTGCATGATTCTATTATTATTTTAATTGTCAAATTAGCATGAATTGTACTTTGTTCCCTCCTGACTGGAGATAACATTTTTAGGGGATATTGAGGATGCTGAGCTGTTAATCAACAGCTATTACGACCCTGTTCTGTACCCCGTGGTGTTGCCAGAGTCCCCTTTGGAGGACGCATGACCTGAGGCCGATGAGCCGAATGTTTAGCTAGATTTTCTTTTTCCAGTTTTGTTGTTTTTGAAAAATTCTGTTATTTGAATTCAGTATTTTAATTCAGTTCATTTACTTCCAGTTATATTTATTTCAATGTTTAATAAAGTTTTAAATTCCCGAATATTGAGTTGTGACAAATATAGATGTTGTTGTGGTTACCTGCTAATGGAACAGCTTACTGCCGCCGTCTCAACAACGGTGCAGGCTGGGCATGATCCGGTTCGACCCAATTACTTGGGATCGGGTCGTGACATGTTTTTAGTTGTGGCCCATACAGGTCATGAAACAACAACTTAGGAAAAAACAACTTAGGAAAACATACATAGAAACAATTAGAACACTAGAACATTGATTTGTCACAACATAGGTCCGAATTATATATATAAATATTTTTGTTTGATTATAGTCTGGTAGGATACCTTGCTTATGTTTGCCTCCTAAACCTTTCAGACTATGACTAGAGGAAAGACAACCCGTTCCAGTCCTGCTGATGACAAGGTGATAACTCCTGACCACACCCCTCATTCTCAGGCCCGTTCCAGTCCTTCTCCTTTGCAGCTCATCAATCTCCCCTTTGCTGCACAAGTCCCTAGCCCAGCTCATACTACAGCCGAACCTATTCCGCCACGGCAATTTCACCATCTCCTGTTATGATAGTTACTCCTGTCGCCCCACCAGTACCAGCAGACACCTCCCAAATGGTTGCCCTACTCCAAGGAATCCTGGAGTCCCAGAAGGCTCAAGCCGAGGCCCAGCAGAAACAGATTGATATCACGAGAGATGTTATGAAGGATGTCAATGACGTAGCCTTAGCTATCTTAAACCAAGTTGGTGCGGAACCTCACCCTAGGAGGGGTACCCCTGAATCTAGAAGATATTTGGGTCCCATCAATTACTCTACTTTCCGACAGTCTTGTCGTAAGAGGCTATTGGCTTGTGACTACTGCAAGAGGTCTGGTCATCAGGCCGTTAGTTGCCGCAAGAGATTGGGACAATATTTGGCATGTGGATCCGCTGAACATCGGGTAAAGGACTGCCCCTTATCTTTCCATCGTACCAGAGCACCAATCCCAGCAACACCTGCTACGCCGCAACCTAGGGACTCTCTTCCTATCGAGCAGACCTTGCCGCCTACACCCACTGCAGAAAGGCATGATGCAGACTCGGAGATCATAGAAGAAGATGAAGCAGTTGGAGACTGCTCGTGCAAGGGCCAGAGCTATGAAGACTAGTACCTAGAACTGCTGAGTAGCATTATCTATTGTTATAAGAAGTTGTAACAGGATGTCCTTAGAATAATTATGAGAGTCTTGCTGTAATTCTCCAATATGAATAAAATTCTTGGTTACACCTTTATGGTAGATATTTTTCCAAAGACTTTCCCCTACAATACAATCTCTGAAAATTGTAACCTTAATGAGAAGGTATGTAAGGCAATATTTATCAAGGATATATTGGTGATTAAGAATTTGAAGAATAGAATTTTGGAATACCCAGATATTAGTTAGTACTTATAACAATTGGGAGTGATAGTGACATGAGGAGTGAATTTTGACCTTAACCAGTTTAGGCCGACTGTATGATGGTATATGCTACTACATTTTTTTTTAGATTTTTGTATCTTTTAGCGCCCCATGATTTTCGGAAATTATTTCCTTTCCATATCTTTAACAGATTTTAGCATCCTTTAGGATCTATACTTTTTCGCTATTTATGGACCAATATTAGAGCTCTCCAATCTCCTTCGTCAGCAAACCTATTTTTTCAAACTTCTCCACTAGTCGATCAAATCTTATCTATCGACCTTTATTTGGAATCCAGACTCGTTCGCTATCTAGAGTTTCTAAATCTAATAAACCCTTATCTATCCAAATACTTCTACGACAAACGTATCCAACCATTCGCCTTAACCTCATTTTTATTGACTTTCTCGGAACTAATCTTGAACCAAATTCTCTATGCAACTTCTTGATCAATTCAAGGCCTAGACAGCTTTTAAACTCAATGCTTGAGTATTGTGAAGCACGAACGATCAGAGAATTGATTCCATCATATTATTAAAATTTCTTTAGTCATTGAAAAACTTTTGAATTGTTGAACTATCCCCTGGTTGGCTTTGCTAAACCATTTTAAACTGACTTCCTTGAACCCATAAAGACATACTTCTTTTGTGTCAACCCTACTTACCTATCACATTCTCAAAACTATCATTGGATAAGAAATTATTTTTTCAAATAATTTTGGTGAACGTCTGTATCCTTTAAGTGATTTGTCGGGAATATTCTCACTGGCTTCTTCAAATCAACTCAAAGCTCTGATTCTTCTACCTTATCCTGTGTCCAACTCAATTGGTCATACTCAAGTTTGATCAATGTTTTCAAATCAATCTTTTAAATCTCAAGAGCTACTAGAACACATATTTATCCTGATAAATTTTCTTGAAACCAGAAGAACCTACATCAACATCTTTTCCTATCATGACTAGAACCTTAGAACTCGTTTGAATTTTTCGGAAACTCCTTTGAAATTCTTATGGACAAAGTTTGGGAAAATATTTCGTGACCTAATATGATTTCGCACATTGCGTTGTCTGAATTATGGAAACTGCGAGTTTACTGCAGCCAATTGCGCACTGGCGAGGCAAAAGACTCTAAAGTTGAAGTGATTTCGGGTGTTCATAGGTTTCCGGATATTATTGTGACTGTCCTAAAAGCACCATGTTGATCTTCTATGTTGCTTAGCCATGAAATGGATAAAGTTGAAAGATTACTCGGTAACTTAAAATTATTCAAGTTATTGGGTCAAAAAATTCACTGCAGTCAGGTGCACTCTGGCGAGGCAGGAATTTGAGACAAAGTGACTTCAAACATATTTGGTTTTCGAATATTATTCAGACTATATTCATACCATGGTTGTCTTTTGCACCATCAAATCATTCTGACTTTTGCCTGATTAGAGGATTTACATTTCTAGCAGTTGTCTCCATTTCCAGAAATCTCTTGTCACAACCAGAAAGAAAAGATTTCCTATAAAATTCTACTTGATTTTTCCCTAGAACTTATTAGGACCATATCAATCTCCATTGACTCAATTCCTTTCAAGGTTCCATTTTTAGGGTGTTGCATATTTTGTGGGTAGTTATATATTTTTTTGCAGAAATATAAAGTTGGTTGATAGTTATATGTGGAGAAAACCTAGATAGTCACCTAGCAACCTTATTGCATTAATCTGATAAAAGCACACTTAGGGGATCGATTTTATTCTATGAGATTAGATAGTTAAGGGTACCAAAGGGTAGCATGGCAAGGCACAAAAGCAAGTTAGTCTAGAGAGAATTATAAATTGTGGTTCATTTAGGAATGAATCAGTAGTGGAGCATATTAGTACTTGGGTATTGGATTTGGTGAATGAAGGAAGGTGATGATTTTGAATTTTATGATTTGGAAAAAGGGTGATGATGGTGAGAGCTAGTAATTATGACGTACAAGTAATTGATGGAGCGTACGTTGCAAGTAATATGGAATTGCATCGCTTAGTAGCTATCAAGATGAAGAAGTTTAGATCCTACCCGAAGATTATAGATACGGATGCAAGAGTAAGTTCGCACAACCATTCCAGTGGCTGACAATTCAGAAATAGAAGCAAAATTTTAATTATGGACTATGACTGTGTTTCTAAGGAGGGAAGACTGATGATTCGAAGGAAGTGCATGCATTGATCAAATTAGACTATCTAGAGGTGGTCCACATTACTAGAGACAGTAAAAGAAGCTTTGGACTGCATGTAGAGATTTTGATCATTCCCCTATTAGTACCCTACCTTTAATTTCGAGAACAAAATTTTCTAAGGAGGAAAGATTGTGAAACCCAGTTTTGTAATGTGAGTTATTATTAATATTATAATATTATTACTATTATTATTAGTATTATTTATGAGCTTAAAATTTTATTTCAAAAAGTAAAAGTGGCTTTTGATTGCTGACCTGACCCGTGCCCGGACCAGTTCCCGAAACCCAGACCTGATCCTAACCCATCCATTTGAATTCTGATTTTTATTTTTTTAAAAAAAATAATAAATAATTTTTTTACTCTTTGAGCCAACTCCCCCCCCCCCTCACCCCACGTTTTCCCCCTCTCCCTTATTTCACTCCCCTTCTTTCACTTCACTCCCCTTCTTTCACTCCAGCATATTCACTTCCTCAACTCTCTCTATTATATACACACACACACACGTTCACTTCTCTCAGCCAAGAGCACAACCCCATAACCCCTCTTATTTTCCTCACCTACTCCAACCCTCCCCACTTTCTTTTCTCATTCTAAAACTAACACCACCAAACCACCACTCCTTCCCCCTCTCGGCCGAGTACTCCCGCTGTCCACCCTCGGTCTCTCCGCCAACCCGCGAGTCGCTGCCGCGCCCCGACTCCCCGGCGCCCATCGCCGCCGCCCGCCGTTCCTGGCCGCCGCGCCCCCTTTCCAGCACACCCCGCGGCCACCCGCGACCCGCCGGACCCCGATCCAGCCCGTGCTCCGTGCGCTGTTCCCGCCGGCCGCCCCGTGCCCGGCCAGCACCCTCTCCGGCGCACCCAGCCCGTCCAGAGCCTTCCTCGGCTGCGTGCCCTAGCGTCGCCACCCCGAGCCCGTGCCCCGCTGATCTATCCAGCGCTGTCCACGGGATTTCGAGTTCGTTTCTGTGGATTCGCGTGTCCCGAGTCCGAGGCAACCCTTCGGATTCCGTCGATTTGGGTAATTTCTGGTTAATCATAGTAGTTCGTCCCTCCCGTGTCTATGATGAGATTGGTCCACGAATTTCCTTCGGCAATTCGATTTTTGGGTTACGTTTTGTTTCCAGGATTTTCCAAGAGACTTTCGGGAAAGCCTATGTTAGTTTGGTTTAGATTTTTTCGAAACTTTCGGAAAAGAGTTCTGTGAATATTCTTGGTTTTCGGATTTTTCTGAATTGTTGTTGTGATGTTTTCTGGGTTGGTTTCGGATTCCCGAATTCGTTTCGGGTTGTTCCGAATTAATATTGAGAATGATTGTGGTTATTTATATATATATTTTGGATATCCCTGGTTTGGGATACTTGCAGGAAAATATTGGCACACTTTTCCAGTTTTTGGGTTGACCGAAAATAGAGAAAATGCTGCCGGATTTTCTATAAAATTTAATTATATTTTTAAAATGATTTTAAAATATTTTTAAAATGGTTTTTCGGAAAATATTATTATTTTGGATTTTTGGGCGACGACCGTATTGGTCAATGGGCCCTGGCTAAGTGCAAACGAAACCGGCTTCGCCCGGACGTTGAGGCATTAGCCTATATGACGATTGGACCAATATCTGAGACTCATTATTAATTTAATTTATTTTAATTATTAATTTATTCATAATTAATTTGTAGGATAATTTTAGAACTAACAACTGTTTCTCTTATTTCAATTTATGTAAAATAAATTGTAAGGGCATAAGCCCAGCTTTTCTATTTTTCTCTGTGACCTATAATTTTGTAGCGTAGGTTTTTTGTCATTCTCTGGTTTTGCGATTTTTTAGCGTACGCGTAAATCTAAAATAAATAAATACTATTTTGATAGAAAAATTAATGAAGTTTTTTCACATTAAAATTTACAAGTTTGTAATATTTAAAAACAACGATCATGTTTTCTCATTAAAACAAGAAACTTAGTTTTATATGTATAATTACGAAAATACAAAGATTTTACCAATTAAATTGGTAACTGCGAGGTTTTTTTTTTTCCAAAATAAAGGTTAAATTGATCTCTCTCTCGTAATTCATTACAACGCACCGATAATCGCGTTTTTGTTTGTGATTGCATAAATAAAGATTAAAATTGATTAGGACACAACTTACTGATTGCAACTAGCATAGTTAGTTTGGTAACTCTGGAATCTGAGTCAACTTCTCGAATGTAGGATTTCGAGGACGAGTCTAAATCCCATCTCGAAGTCTTCAACCCTTCAAGTCCAGTCCAATTTGAGGCAAGTACATTTTGTGTTAGTTTACAATTATTTAGTAATCGTTTTATTGCAAGTTTAAACCACGAAGCAACACGGAACTCTCTCTGAGAGCACTGACTGTAACTACTGTAACTGTTTGGGGACTGGGGGAGTAGTGTAATGAGTATGACCACATCCAAAGTAACTTAAAACTGTATTAGCTTACCCCTCATACACACGGGGATAAGCCGTATCGTATCAATAGGATACAACTGTACAACCCAAGCCGGTCATATTCATTGCCTATTCACATCACAATACTGTAACTGCTGGAATTTATTCTAAATTGTTTAAAAGTGCATGATTCTATTATTATTTTAATTGTCAAATTAGCATAAATTGTACTTTGCTCCCTTCTGACTGGAGATAACATTTTTAGAGGATATTGAGGATGCTGAGCTGTTAATCAACAGCTATTACGACCCGGTTCTGTACCCCGTGGTGTTGCCAGAGTCCCCTTTGGAGGATGCAGGACCTGAGGCCGATGAGCCGAATGTTTAGCTAGATTTTCTTTTTCTAGTTTTGTTGTTTTTGAAAAATTCTGTTATTTGAATTCAGTATTTTAATTCAGTTCATTTACTTCCAGTTGTATTTATTTCAATGTTTAATAAAGTTTTAAATTTTCGAATATTGAGTTGTGACAAATATAGATGTTGTTGTGGTTACCTGCTAATGGAACAGCTTACTGCCGTCGTCTCAACAACGGTGCAGGCTGGACATGATCCGGTTCGACCCAATTACTTGGGATCGGGTCGTGACAATACGACTTATCGAGATCGATACGTAAGGAAACGTAAGCACGATATGAGAATACAAAATGGAATGCGCCTTGCGCTATCAAAGTTTTGTAAATAACAATACGAGAATGAAACGAACTGGTTGATCATGAACTTTGTGATTAATCAATACGAGACTATAAGTCATCGACGATTGTTCGATGCGTATAGCATCTCGTGTGTCGATCGTGAATAAGATAGACTCGAAATCGATACGAGTAGATGTTTCGTAAATTGTAAAATCATCGACGGTAGTGCATGACTTGACTCGGAGGATAGTTGCGCATCAGTTGCGGCGATAGAAACAATTTTGTCCGAAATTGGGTAGTCGCATAGAATCGTCGGAACGTGATTTGGCTCCAAAATAAGATATAGCATGGTTCGTAGTAAAACTGTCCTTCGGTGATGATCCACAGTTATCAAGCGTAGCTTCGGGGCAGCTGACCCTAGAAGACTTGACCGCCAAATCAAATTGAATGCTGCAGACCGTAAGATGACCCATGCGATATCGCATATGAGATTGCACCGATAACAAATATAACACGGTGCATGTTGACGATAAGTCTAGGCGATCGAGAATTGTTGGAACAGCTTTCGATTGAGAATGATATAGTTAGATTTTGAGTATTCGTTGGATGAATACTTGAATGGTTATGTTGGTCGACGGTCGAACTAGAATTCACCAACGGACTTGGTGATTCGGATAGGCGATTGCGAGAAACGTGCTATGCACGAGAGAGAAACGATAAGGGAATGACTTACGAGTCATGTCGTTAGATTTGGATTCACCTCGCAATTGAGCTTGCGTGAATCAAAACTTACATTCGATGTTGCGAGATGGATAAGTTGGAAATTTGGCTAGTGAATTTCCTACTCGATAGGAATCAAACGTAAGGCATCGTAAAGACCTTTGTGTCAAGGCGATCATTCCCTTGAGCACCGTCGCCTTGATGTAAACTTTCGTGTCGGATAGATTGTGGCATTTGTGCAATATCAATTTAAAGTTGCGTCGGGAGAAGTTAAGAACGGTGCTAGGTAAGTCATCTAGCGGGCGTAGTCCCGAATGTTGATAAAGAAATCGTATTGAGATACGTTGCAAAGCCAGACTTCGGAAATAGTTGGGTGGCAACTTCGAACGCAAGGCGTTGCAAGGATCGTTGCGATCGGATGCGCGACGGCTCGACGCGACGCATAGAATTGATAGTCCATATGAAACGTACGAAATAAGAAGTACGATTTTGAATCGCATCGTATGCCTTGACTTTTATTGGATGAATCACGTATGTATCGAATATACGTATGCGATGAAATTGCGAGAACTTATGCTAAGGATAAGTCCGATCGAGTACGAGATGGCAAGTATAGGATTGAAATTTACCTGTCAGCTTTGTTCCAATTTGCTACTACTGGAATTGGTCGAAATACGTATATCTTCGGGACGCCTTGAATATAGGTATGAATCCAAATCGAGTTGTATACAAAATTCAAATCGAGCTGTAGGGATGACTTGAAAAGTTAATGAAAAGCTTGCGAGATAGTGTGAAACTGAACAACGTTGGTGGAACGAGATCGTGAAGCGATCTATAAAACACTTAGTCGGAGTGTTGGTTTTGGTTCGAGGACGAACCTTGTTTTGAGTGGTATATTCTGTAATGCCCCGCTCCGCACGGCGCATTTGTAACACCCAGTTTTCCAGGAAAGGGTAATTTCGAAATTTTGTAATTATAATTATTATTTATTGATATTTAAATCATGATATGATTTTTGGTGATTTTTAAATCATTTTAAAACTATTTTAAATCATGACTTATGATTTTGGTGTTTGATAGTGTAACCGTAGAGACTGTCTACCCTAGAGTCTAGCCATGAGATTAGGGTACTTCATTATTTTAGCTTGAGGGTATTTTGGCCTTTTTGAATTAATTGAATTTACTATATATTTATTTGGAATTTAATATAATTAATGGGGTGGTGTGATTTTAATATTATTTAATTGATTTCCTTGTGTTGTGTTAGCCCTAACCTAGAATTGGACCTAACCTAGATTAGTCTAGTTAGTCAGGGTTAGCCATGGCTAGTGGGTTAGTTAGTCATGATCAAGTTAGAGACTAGACTAGCTTGGTTAGTCATTAGATAGAATGAGTCAAGTTAGACTAGTAATGTGCAACCTAAGTTCATCTAGCCATTGATTAGCCTAGAATGGTGGAGAACCATTAGATCAACTCTAACCCTAGATATTAGGGCAGCCATCTTGGGATCCCCTCCCTATTTAATCCCTCTCAAATCCTTTGCCTCTTTACATCATTTCTCAATTCTCAAGAACAAGGTGAGCCTTCTATTCACTCCTTCATAACTTCTCCATTCCTCATCCTTTTTCAACCAAACTTCTTGCATTGTGACCTAACCATCACCCCCTTACTGTCCATGGAGGTAGAGGACTGATTTGGGAACCTATTTGTGCTCGAGCTACAGTAGAAAGCACTGTTCATTGAAGGTTTTGAGCTTGAGGAGAACCCATTGGTAACTCTCTTAATCCCTATCTAACCTACTGTTTATTCATCATGGATGCATAGCCCTAGGTCCCCTCTAGTCTCAGGTAGGAGCTGACCCCAACTTGTGTCGAATACGTGTCCGTATCAGACACGTATCAATAGGAATACCTAGGTGTTCGACCTAATGCCCCAATAGGTTTTTCCTTATTGTTTTCTGATTTTGTTTGAATAGGAATACTCATTTTAGTGTCGCTTATTGGTTTCTTCATGTCTGAGATGGTTTTTGTGTCGTTTTGGAGTCGCACAGACACGCGGACACGCGGTCGTGCACACGCGTGCGCGGGCAGGTGGCATGCCCTGCTGCTCGGGTAGCATTGCTCTGTGCACACGCCACTTGGACACCTAAAACTTGACACGTGTGTCGTTCTCATGACTGACACGAGAACCCCAGGCTGACACGAACTCTCGTGTCGTGTCGGACACGGATTCGTGTATGCCTTGTTTGTGCACTGTGCACATATCAGTGCACTGTGTGTTGATTTCTGTTTTGGTTCGTTTTGAATGTTAATTAGCATTTTTAAATTATTAATTAGATCATATATATGTTGTATAATCCATGTTATATTAGGTTTACATGATAGATTGGGTTAATGTGGAATATTTGGATTCGAATGGGGTTGAACAGTGCATTCTCTGATACTGGGTGACACTGGTTTTCCCAGTTTTTTCCCAAACAGTTTTAATCCTCTTTTATGTTATGTTTTCATTTGTCATTGATTCCTACATGTTACATATTATATTAGCTAAGTATTTTTCACTCGAGCTTTGGATTGTATGTGGGATTAGGAGATTTTGGTTGTGAGTTGATTTCCAGTTTCAACAAAACCTGAGAATGAAGTTTAAATAAACTGAGACATTGTTTTTCTTTCATAATGAACTGTTGTTTTCAATCCATTCATTCACTGTTACTTTCCTATAAACTGAGATTTCCTCCTAATTGATTTGTATAGGCTGTTAGCCGATTTATTGAGTGTGGGTTTTTAGTTATGTTCAGTTTCAAAACCTGAGAATAGTGTTAATTGTAATGTTTAGTTGGGGATTAGCCAAACCTGAGATTGTAAATTCAGTTAGCTCTCATTGTTTCCAGGATACTTGGTTACCTACTGGATTTTCTATTCCTATTGTACTTCTCTGTCTTGATCCCTTCACAAATTCTTGGTTGCCATTTCACTGTTTCCTTTTATCTGTTCAAATGTGTTAACTGTTATAACCTGAGTTTTGGTTTCAAAACCTGGGATTCAATCCTGTGAATGCATTTTGCTTGGACTGTTGGGGTTTAAAGCTAATATCAGTCCCTGTATTGGGACTGTTGGGTACTGCCTGTTTGTACATTGACTTCCCTTCCTTTGTAATGAATGAACTCAAGTTTGGTTTTGTTAGAAACTGAGATTGTTCCCAGTTTCCAATTAACCTGAGCATTGTGGACTTTAGTCACATTATAAGTTTTAAATGTTCTTCCTTTTTAACTGTCATGAGTAATCTGAGAATTCTTCTTGGCCTTATACCTGAGATGTGGACTGATCTCAGTTTTTATGGCATGCCTAATCGATTTCAGGAATTAAGTTCCTGCTTGCTGACAGGAAATTCAGTATCACTGAATACCCTGTCACTTAGTTTAAACACTGAGTTCATACTACCTCCCTGTTTTATGTTACTATATTAACCCAGTTTTGATGCTGTGCAGTAGATGTAATGTTGGGTTGGGGGAAATTGAGTTTGTGTTCATTAATCATTGTAGACTCTTCATGGTTGAGGCTTTAACTTATATAATATACATGTTGTTTCCTTATTCCTGTCACCCACATTGCTATTACACATTGATTCCCACACCCACATGCACTCTCTCACACTCTCCTGAGACACATGCGCTGGAACACACTGTATTGTATGTCCACAAACACACACACAAATTCCTGCACACCTATGTTACTGTTGTGTTGCCTGAGATTGAACTTCAATCCTGAGAATTGCTTGGTTGCTCTGATACAAACCTTGGCCTAGGGTATTCCTGTTACACTTTCTGAATTTCTTCATCATGTATGCCCTGTTTTCATTTCCTGCACATTGTTACATTACCCACATGTTAGTTACACACACATTTGCACACACACAAGTACCCTAACACCTCACATGATAATTCCCTCTACCTATCCTTCTATATATATATATATATACCTATATGTGAGGTATATACTATTGAAAGCCTAATATAGAAGGCCAAATTGAATGCATGTATGTAATGCAACCATAACCCCTTAATTTGAAATGCTAGTTAATTTCAGATTTCATATGTAAACAACCATGCCATGTAGCCTCCTCTAAATGATTGCCATGATAAGTAAAGGTATACTTGTTAGCTTGTGCCATGATAGTGTAACTTATAATTAGTATTTGATTTCCTTGTTTTGTTGTGCACCTCCATGTTCACACACACACATAGCTTACATGCTAGCTTCCTTCTCTTATGTATAATATTGAATGTGATGGCTTGTGTTTGGCTGGTATAGCCTTGTGATTGGTGTGTGATTGCTAGACTAGGCTTGGTTAGGCCTAGTGAGACTTGTTAGACTTGTTTGGGCTAGGACTTGACCTAGTTTGACCAGTGTGGTTGACTAGAGTTGACCAAGTGTCGACTTTAGCCTAGTTTGACCTAGATTCATGTAGAATGCATCGTAGAGCTCAATATTACCATTCTGGACTTATTGTGACTTGTGTTGCTTTAACTAGGAGTTAGGTACCTCATCTCGGACAGTACATTTACTTCAGACATTCAGATACGAGGCGAGTACATTCTCTGACCGTTTCATACTTGTCTGAATTTACATTCTTGCTCTAGATTACTGTACTTGATGCTGACACGATTGTTATCACGGATTGGTACTATATGGATCTCCTTTTGGGATGTTATCCCCTTGTATTCACTAGATACATATTGTGATGTGCGTTTCACTTCCATATTGTATTTATTGAATACATATATCCTTGTATACTCCTTGTGCATATTGTACTCTTAGTATCACATGAGTCCCAGGAATAGACCCTTGTACACTATTGTATAACATTGTACAACTATTGTATAACATTGTACATCTATTGTATAATATTGTACACCCATTGTATAACATTGTACACTATTGTGCAAGATAACGTAACATGAGTGGATCCTTGTGTATTGATTAGGGAGGGGGAGTAGAATTGGTTATGTACTCAAATCCTATTGTACAACATTGTATAACTATTGTATATGTCTATTGTACACCCACGTACAATGGAGTTACCATTGCATTTTCCTAGCCCGTTTACATAACCAGATTGTACTCTAAAATCACATGTTCCTTACAGTTCTTACTTATCATATTTAGATATTTCCTGTTATCAAATTTCTACTATTTTTTATATATCTTCTTCTTTCAGCGTTTCATGTACCTTACTCTATTGTATGCTTTATATTTCCTAACATGATATGAACTGCGTGAGATGTTTTGTGCTCGCTCCCGTCCTGACTGGACCTGTTAAAATTTTTACAGAGGATGATGAGGCACCCTGCACCCTTACTTGGAGTTTGCCTAGTTGACACTCGCGACCTGGACCCCAGGGGAGGTTCAGGCAGCTGCTGAGGACGATACCTTGCTTAGTATAGATAGTTTAGACTGTTTTCCTTTTATGTTTAGTTGTTGTTCTTGATTCAGAGTTTGTATATTGTAGAGATATTGAGACTTGTATTTCATTTCTGTTGTACCTCAGTTAAGGATTTCTTATCTATCTCATCGTGCTACATTCTACCTTAGATTGTGATTGAGTTGTACCTCTGTGTTGGCCTCCTTATGGAGAGTATTCATATTATGCTAGTTATAGTTCATGACCTAGAACAGCGTTCTACCGCCGACACTGCGGCGTAGGCTTGGCGTTGTTACGTTCTTGTACCCTCACAGTGGGTGCGAGTCGTGACACGTTTTTAGTGGTGGCCCATGCAGGTCGAGTTTATGTAGTGGTATTCGAACTAGAGTATCACTACAGCCTGCAGTAGGATTAGGATATTTTGAAGGTACTCAATCACATTAGGAAAAACTCCTTATCAGATCCCTTTTATCTAAATTTGCTGCTTGTTGTTTTCCCTTGAATATAAACTGTCCTCCTTGAATTTCGCTTCATTCTAAGAAATTGTTTCTTGTTTGATCAGTTTTCATGATGGTTATGAAGACACGATCTCATCGCTTCGGTTCGGGGGATACTATCGAGAGGCTGGCCACCTCTCGTCCTGTTCATCAGGGCCTCGAGACTGCAGCTCCTGTTGTGCCGACTCAGGTTGGCGTTTCTGCTACATTGGAGGTGCACCTCTATCTGTACAGAGATTTTCTTCCGTCATTTCTGATTTCTCTCAGCAGCGGTGATTCATGCAGCATCAGCAGCAGACCAAAGGAAACTAGCAGGGCGAGCTATCGTCAGGACAGTCAAGGATGCATAGGCCGTTGGAGATCTAGTTGTAGGTTCCGTTCTTTTGATTTCATTTCCGAATTGCCTCTTATAGCTGTCTTGAAATTCGATTCTCCCTGTTCCTTGTTGATTTATCAATTTTTGTCATATTATTTTTGGTGTTATGTTGATTTTCTTCTGAGATAAATCATATGGGCTAGGTCACCTAAATCATGGGATCTAGAATCTTCGATGGTCGTGTTAGTTGGCATAGTGAGGACATGTAGTCAGATTTTGGATGTATTTCTCGGGTATGGAAATTTAAGGTTTTCGCCGTCGCATACGGCAATGCGAAAATTTTAAATACCATGAACCGAAGGGTACGTACCTTAGTCCAGGACTCCGTGATTATTGTAGCATTGCCCACTAGCATGATAAGGACTCTGGGCAACATGAGTTTGGACAGACGCATATGATTAACAGGTTGTATCTTGAGAAGGTTTAAACATCATATCCTTCTGTTGTTATGAATAACTTAGGAGTAGGGATATTTAGCTTGTAGAGCTTGTTCATAGGTAGTTCCTTCATAGTATATAGATATGGTGACTTGTAGAGTGTCTGTACCCTAGAGGTGATAGTTAGCATTGGTGCTAGAATAGTAACCCATTGCAGATAATTCCCTGTTATTATGATACCAACCAGTTACGTATAGGATATTAGTATGCCATACAACCTTGATGATTTATTATAGTTTTCCTTTACCCTTCCAGTAAGGCACCCAGTGACCAGAGCCTGCCCTTGAGTATAGTTGTAGTTTCACCTAGGACTAAGAGGTCTATATATATAGATGATATACTTAGGATATATGTGATGGGTTGTTGTTCCTGAGCTTATATATATATATGTGGTATTGGGATTGTGTGCTTAGATTTTGGGTATTTGGTTATGGGTGACTTGATAGGATTGGAAGGTTAAGAGCCAGCCTATTATAGAGTTCTCTTTTGCTAGATTCTGGTTACCAACACTTAGATAGCTAGCATGGGTAAAATCCTAAGAAGTTGACCAGCTAATGACCAAGTACTAGGATGTTGAGGAAATTGACTAGTGATTGACCCTTGACTATGTTGACCTAGAAGGGGGTGCGATCATCTTAATTTCGAGGACGAAATTTTTATAAGGTGGGTAGGATTGTAACACCCAGTTTTCCAGGAAAGGGTAATTTCGAAATTTTGTAATTATAATTATTATTTATTGATATTTAAATCATGATATGATTTTTGGTGATTTTTAAATCATTTTAAAACTATTTTAAATCATGACTTATGATTTTGGTGTTTGATAGTGTAACCGTAGAGACTGTCTACCCTAGAGTCTAGCCATGAGATTAGGGTACTTCATTATTTTAGCTTGAGGGTATTTTGGCCTTTTTGAATTAATTGAATTTACTATATATTTATTTGGAATTTAATATAATTAATGGGGTGGTGTGATTTTAATATTATTTAATTGATTTCCTTGTGTTGTGTTAGCCCTAACCTAGAATTGGACCTAACCTAGATTAGTCTAGTTAGTCAGGGTTAGCCATGGCTAGTGGGTTAGTTAGTCATGATCAAGTTAGAGACTAGACTAGCTTGGTTAGTCATTAGATAGAATGAGTCAAGTTAGACTAGTAATGTGCAACCTAAGTTCATCTAGCCATTGATTAGCCTAGAATGGTGGAGAACCATTAGATCAACTCTAACCCTAGATATTAGGGCAGCCATCTTGGGATCCCCTCCCTATTTAATCCCTCTCAAATCCTTTGTCTCTTTACATCATTTCTCCATTCTCAAGAACAAGGTGAGCCTTCTATTCACTCCTTCATAACTTCTCCATTCCTCATCCTTTTTCAACCAAACTTCTTGCATTGTGACCTAACCATCACCCCCTTACTGTCCATGGAGGTAGAGGACTGATTTGGGAACCTATTTGTGCTCGAGCTACAGTAGAAAGCACTGTTCATTGAAGGTTTTGAGCTTGAGGAGAACCCATTGGTAACTCTCTTAAACCCTATCTAACCTACTGTTTATTCATCATGGATGCATAGCCCTAGGTCCCCTCTAGTCTCAGGTAGGAGCTGACCCCAACTTGTGTCGAATACGTGTCCGTATCAGACACGTATCAATAGGAATACCTAGGTGTTCGACCAAATGCCCCAATAGGTTTTTCCTTATTGTTTTCTGATTTTGTTTGAATAGGAATACTCATTTTAGTGTCGCTTATTGGTTTCTTCATGTCTGAGATGGTTTTTGTGTCGTTTTGGAGTCGCACAGACATGCGGACACGCGGTCGTGCATACGCGTGCGCGGGCAGGTGGCATGCCCTGCTGCTCGGGTAGCATTGCTCTGTGCACACGCCACTTGGACACCTAAAACTTGACACGTGTGTCGTTCTCATGACTGACACGAGAACCCCAGGCTGACACGAACTCTCGTGTCGTGTCGGACACGGATTCGTGTATGCCTTGTTTGTGCACTGTGCACATATCAGTGCACTGTGTGTTGATTTCTGTTTTGGTTCGTTTTGAATGTTAATTAGCATTTTTAAATTATTAATTAGATCATATATATGTTGTATAATCCATGTTATATTAGGTTTACATGATAGATTGGGTTAATGTGGAATATTTGGATTCGAATGGGGTTGAACAGTGCATTCTCTGATACTGGGTGACACTGGTTTTCCCAGTTTTTTCCCAAACAGTTTTAATCCTCTTTTATGTTATGTAATTCATTTGTCATTGATGCCTACATGTTACATATTATATTAGCTAAGTATTTTTCACTCGAGCTTTGGATTGTATGTGGGATTAGGAGATTTTGGTTGTGAGTTGATTTCCAGTTTCAACAAAACCTGAGAATGAAGTTTAAATAAACTGAGACATTGTTTTTCTTTCATAATGAACTATTGTTTTCAATCCATTCATTCACTGTTACTTTCCTATAAACTGAGATTTCCTCCTAATTGATTTGTATAGGCTGTTAGCCGATTTATTGAGTGTGGGTTTTTAGTTATGTTCAGTTTCAAAACCTGAGAATAGTGTTAATTGTAATGTTTAGTTGGGGATTAGCCAAACCTGAGATTGTAAATTCAGTTAGCTCTCATTGTTTCCAGGATACTTGGTTACCTACTGGATTTCCTATTCCTATTGTACTTCTCTGTCTTGACCCCTTCACAAATTCTTTGTTGCCATTTCACTGTTTCCTTTTATCTGTTCAAATGTGTTAACTGTTATAACCTGAGTTTTGGTTTCAAAACCTGGGATTCAATCCTGTGAATGCATTTTGCTTGGACTGTTGGGGTTTAAAGCTGATATCAGTCCCTGTATTGGGACTGTTGGGTACTGCCTGTTTGTACATTGACTTCCCTTCCTTTGTAATGAATGAACTCAAGTTTGGTTTTGTTAGAAACTGAGATTGTTCCCAGTTTCCAATTAACCTGAGCATTGTGGACTTTAGTCACATTATAAGTTTTAAATGTTCTTCCTTTTTAACTGTCATGAGTAATCTGAGAATTCTTCTTGGCCTTATACCTGAGATGTGGACTGATCTCAGTTTTTATGGCATGCCTAATCGATTTCAGGAATTAAGTTCCTGCTTGCTGACAGGAAATTCAGTATCACTGAATACCCTGTCACTTAGTTTAAACACTGAGTTCATACTACCTTCCTGTTTTATGTTACTATATTAACCCAGTTTTGATGCTGTGCAGTAGATGCAATGTTGGGTTGGGGGAAATTGAGTTTGTGTTCATTAATCATTGTAGACTCTTCATGGTTGAGGCTTTAACTTATATAATATACATGTTGTTTCCTTATTCCTGTCACCCACATTGCTATTACACATTGATTCCCACACCCACATGCACTCTCTCACACTCTCCTGAGACACATGCGCTGGAACACACTGTATTGTATGTCCACAAACACACACACACAAATTCCTGCACACCTATGTTACTGTTGTGTTGCCTGAGATTGAACTTCAATCCTGAGAATTGCTTGGTTGCTCTGATACAAACCTTGGCCTAGGGTATTCCTGTTACACATTCTGAATTTCTTCATCATGTATGCCCTGTTTTCATTTCCTGCACATTGTCACATTACCCACATGTTAGTTACACACCCATTTGCACACACACAAGTACCCTAACACCTCACATGATAATTCCCTCTACCTATCCTTCTATATATATATACCTATATGTGAGGTATATACTATTGAAAGCCTAATATAGAAGGCCAAATTGAATGCATGTATGTAATGCAACCATAACCCCTTAATTTGAAATGCTAGTTAATTTCAGATTTCATATGTAAACAACCATGCCATGTAGCCTCCTCTAAATGATTGCCATGATAAGTAAAGGTATACTTGTTAGCTTGTGCCATGATAGTGTAACTTATAATTAGCATTTGATTTCCTTGTTTTGTTGTGCACCTCCATGTTCACACACACACATAGCTTACATGCTAGCTTCCTTCTCTTATGTATTATAATATTGAATGTGATGGCTTGTGTTTGGCTGGTATAGCCTTGTGATTGGTGTGTGATTGCTAGACTAGGCTTGGTTAGGCCTAGTGAGACTTGTTAGACTTGTTTGGGCTAGAACTTGACCTAGTTTGACTAGTGTGGTTGACTAGAGTTGACCAAGTGTCGACTTTAGCCTAGTTTGACCTAGATTCATGTAGAATGCATCGTAGAGCTCAATATTACCATTCTGGACTTATTGTGACTTGTGTTGCTCTAACTAAGAGTCAGGTACCTCATCTCGGACAGTACATTTACTTCAGACATTCAGATACGAGGCGAGTACATTCTCTGACCGTTTCATACTTGTCTGGATTTACATTCTTGCTCTAGATTACTGTACTTGATGCTGACACGATTGTTATCACGGATTGGTACTATATGGATCTCCTTTTGGGATGTTATCCCCTTGTATTCACTAGATACATATTGTGATGTGCGTTTCACTTCCATATTGTATTTATTGAATACCTATATCCTTGTATACTCCTTGTGCATATTGTACTCTCAGTATCACGTGAGTCCCAGGGACAGACCATTGTACACTATTGTATAACATTGTACATATATTGTATAATATTGTACACCCATTGTATAACATTGTACACTATTGTGCAAGATAACGTAACATGAGTGGATCCTTGTGTATTGATTAGGGAGGGGGAGTAGAATTGGTTATGTACTCAAATCCTATTGTACAACATTGTATAACTATTGTATATGTCTATTGTACACCCACGTACAATGGAGTTACCATTGCATTTTCCTAGCCCGTTTACATAACAAGATTGTACTCTAAAATTACATGTTCCTTACAGTTCTTACTTATCATATTTAGATATTTTCTGTTATCAAATTTCTACTGTTTTTCATATATCTTCTTCTTTTAGCATTTCATGTACCTTACTCTATTACATGCTTTATATTTCCTAACATGATATGAACTGCGTGAGATGTTTTGTGCTCGCTCCCGTCCTGACTGGACCTGTTAAAATTTTTACAGAGGATGATGAGGCACCCTGCACCCTTACTTGGAGTTTGCCTAGTTGACACTCGCGACCTGGACCCCAGGGGAGGTTCAGGCAGCTGCTGAGGACGATACCTTGCTTAGTATAGATAGTTTAGACTGTTTTCCTTTTATGTTTAGTTGTTGTTCTTGATTCAGAGTTTGTATATTGTAGAGATATTGAGACTTGTATTTCATTTCTGTTGTACCTCAGTTGAGGATTTCTTATCTATCTCATCGTGCTACATTCTACCTTAGATTGTGATTGAGTTGTACCTCTGTGTTGGCCTCCTTATGGAGAGTATTCATATTATGCTAGTTATAGTTCATGACCTAGAACAACGTTCTACCGCCGACACTGCGGCGTAGGCTGGGCGTTGTTACGTTCTCGTACCCTCACAGTGGGTGCGGGTCGTGACAGCATTACGCTGAGACATTGACTCAGCGAGTCGCGTTGACCGAAAGAAATGTATCAATGCGAATCGATACGAGAGTTACGTTGTCCCGAGCAACGCATCGAACTAAGTCGATGCGAAGAGTTGCCTTGCCCCGAAAGAATGCATCGAGTGAATCGATGCGAAGCACCACGTTGCCCCGAAGGATGAGCGCGTTGAATCGGCTCGAAGATTCTAAGAAATTGAATCGACCAAGGCGCAAGTCCGAATCGATGCAAGTATTGATTTTAGTTGGTTTCGTGTGCAGGTTATACTTTGACGCGAAAAAATTAGAGGTCGATCTTTTGCCATATTTAGTAAGGGGTCCGCGAAATCAAATTGACGCCTTACGACGGGCTGAGACTTGGGCACGCTAAGGTAAATCGGACGTATGATTCAATGAAGCACGAAGTGCTCGAATGGCTAAGTCAGGAGAGTGGCCGCGCAACAAAGTTACGAAATCGAGCCGCATCGGCTCGGCGAAACGACGAAGGCGTATCGACTCAAGGTGGGAGGATTGACTTCTTTTTACTCCTTCATTCGATAAGTCAAATATATCATTGTATGCTAAGTTAACCTATCGGCGCCACGGGCGTGGTCCGATCGGAGATAAATCATAGTGTGTGTCGAACACTAAGTTAGAACAATTGAAATGAAACGTGCATCGTATGCACGAGTCGCTATGGAACATTGGATATCGCAAAGGCGAGCGCCTCGGTACGCAAGCCGTAAGAACATGGGATAACTGTACTCGGTGAGTGCCTTAGTGCACGAACCATACCGTGCCTTCGCGCACGAGTTAGAACGACTAGAACATTGAAAGACAATAGGCGAGCGCCCTAGCGCGCAAGCCCCGAACACTGAATGCTAAGTTATAGAACATGGGGATACGGTCGAAACGTGCCTACGTGCACGGGATAATAAAAGATGGCTTCGTTGCGAGAGAATACAGTTGTGGCATGAATGTGGCGGAACTGTCGGATATGACATGGTGCCTCGAAAGGTGTTTAAGACCTTCGGGTCGTTCGGTTGACGAGCATTGAGTTGGGGCACGATGCCATTGAATCATTGAAACGAAGTATAAAATGTAAGAACACAGAAAGTTAACGAAAGAGACGCGAGATGATAAAGTCTGAGTCTCGGACTCAAGACTATGTTTGGTTGTTTGAATTTGATTGCTTGAATGATAAGGGCGTTGCATGGTCGAATGGAATGGACGAGAGATAAAATGTGATATCTCCCGTGCACGGGTGTTTCCCCCAAACGGTTAAATGTCGGAGCACCCCGGAACCGCTTGGCCTAGGAAGGAATCAAATAATCTTTGTAGGCGCACATCCTTAAACAAGATGGAAAAAGCCGCAAATGATGGTATGCAGCGGGAACGTTTCGGTTGTTGGGACTGCAACCCAACCCGTGAAACGCCGGGCAGCCCGACCAAATATTGAGAAAAGAATGAGAGAAAAGAAAGGAACTCCTTTAGTCCATTCCGGCGCGGATACGCCAACGGCCCTCATATAGTTAAGGAACGATGGGTTGAAAGTGTAGGCGCATATGCGTCCGGCATAGAGATCCTGCTTAGAGATGCACATATAACATGACAGGGAATGAATGCGACGTATTCACCTTGCGTCGGTGCAAGGGCGAGTGCGTCGACTTGGTAAGTCGCACAACGAATCAAACACGAGATTGCTTGCTTGCTTGTCTATTCAATTCAATAACATGTTTGCTATGATAACATGCTTTACGCTTTCGAATATGCCATGAAATTGACCCTAAGGAGAACATAGCAAGATCATAAGCTAAGTTGCATGATTCAACGTAAATACTAAAATGTCGGTTTGGAAAGAAGATCTTTGCTTCAGTACATGCGAGGACGAACGTACTGATCCCCCACCAGCTTCATGCAGGGTGCAGGGAATGGATGAATCGCGGCGAAGCGTTGCTTGAACGTGTTGAGGCTTGGAATGCTGAAGCGCATTGAAGCGTGCGATCGCATTGACGTTCGGACTACGCAACTGGATTGATGCGCCCGAGATATAGAAGGCATGATGTATGGAACGGTGAAATCCTTTGTGGGCAAGAGAGAACCTGAGTGTTGTAGCCAATCTGGCATATATTGTTAGGCTATCGAAAGCCTTTGTAATCTCAGTTTCGGATATCAATAAAGAGAATTGTTTCGTATACTCTGTTTTCCTATCGTTGTTAATATCGAATCAAAAGATAACCATTTGAGAACTTGTCATCTTGCCTTGCACGAGCGCAACTCCAGACGGCATCACGTCCCCTGCGAGGACGATGATTCGGGTGATTCCGGGTCGGGGCGTGACAAATGGCCATTCTCCTGCGTTTTAACACTGTAATGACCATTCTCCGTGCTAAATTACACAGAGAATGGCCATTCTCCGTGTAAATTAAGACGGAGAATGGCCATTCTCCGTTTTATTTAACACGGAGAATGACCATTCTCCGTGTAAATTAAGACGGAGAATGGCCATTCTCCGTTTTATTTAACACGGAGAATGTCATTCTCCGTGTTAATTTACACGGAGAATGGCATTCTCCGTGTTTCTAACACAGAGAATGACTATTCTCCGTGTAAATTAAGACGGAGAATGACATTCTCCGTGTTACTACACGGAGAATGGCCACCCTCATGCGAAATTAACATTTTTCGTGTTCTAACACGGAGAATGACCATTCTCCTGCATTTTATGGTCAGTTGAAACTTTGAAGGGCCATAACTTTTGACTGGGAGGTCGAAACGAGGCCCGATTTGTCCCAAAATGAGCGTATCTTCGAGGAGCCTGAAAGTAACAGTTTCTTCGTTAGATGGGCTTCCAAAATTTTAGAATCGTAAAAAAATGATGTTTGGACTTCCGTTTTAGCACTTTTGCCGCTTGTCTCGGTCTTTTCGAAATTTTTTGACGAGTTTTTGAAGATTTTTTAGGAGAAAACCTAGATTCGAAAGTGAGCAGTGTATGGAAGAAGATGAAGTATCAAAACATTTTTTTAAGAGTAGTTTCGTGGGTGTTTTCAATAAATTAGAAGGAAGGGCAAAAAGGTCATTCGGAACCCTCTTTATATATTTTTTGCTAATTCTGGGCACGCGATGAAATGTTATTGTGCGGTGGGTTTTTCATAAAACTTTTTCGTTTTTTGGGCATTTCATAAATTTTTCATATATATATATATATATATATATATATATATATATATATATATATATATATATATATATATATAAAAGTCGGATTTTGAGTTATTCGGGTAACCCGGCACATGAACCCGAGCCCAACCCGAATTTTGATCGGGTTCCAATATTTTAACCCAAATCCGAGCCCGAACCCGAGTGTCTTCAACCCTAACCCAACCCATTAACGAATTTACCCGATCGGGCTCAGGTTTAGCCCGCCCGAGTTGCATCCCTATGTTTAGTATGTTTAGGATTGGGAATGAGGAGGGAATAGAAGAGATTTCATATTTCCATTGATGTGGAAAAGTTATTCCCAAGCCCCCCTGGGAATAGTTTTGCTTTCCTAGAAATGTTGACCGAGTATTTTGTTTAGACGGTAATACTCTCTCTTTATTTTCAAATTTCAACTTCTATTCCAAACATGTGAATCATCATAAAATTAATGAAAGAGTATTTATGGAAAACTAAATAAATTAAGATTCTTATTCCTGTGTGAATAACATGGGAATGAAATATTTTAAATTTTTGAGCTACCTATTCCCAACCTAACCAAACATGTGTATAGGAATGTTGAATTTCTTTCCCATGGGAAAGTAATTGAAAATCTATTCCAATAAATACAAAAATTTGATCCAAACGAGCCCTTCGTTTGGATCAAGTTTTTTACATTCCTAGGAATAGATTTTTAATTCATTTTCCATGGAAAATGAATTCAACATTCTCGTGCCCATGTTTGGTTAGGTTGGAAAAAAAATTTAAAATTTCCATTTCCGTGTTTGGTTCACACAGGGACATGAATATTAATTTATTTAGTTTTTCTTTAATACCATTTCATTAATTTCATGATGATTCACATGTTTAGGATAGAAGTTAGAAATTTGAAAATAAAGAGATGGTATAACCGTCCAAACAAAATAGCCAAACATCATTCCTAGAAAAAGCAAATCTATTCCCAAGGGGGCTTGGGAATAGCTTTCCCACGTCAATGGGAATAACTTTACCACATAAGCCCCTCCTATTCTCTCCTCATTCCCAATCCAAAACAAGCCAAACATGGGTAAGAAATTCAAAACTCATTCTCAAGCCTCAAAAACTTGAACCAAACACCCCCCTACTAAAGAGAAGGTCATGGGATCGATTCCCCCATGGAGATTTTCAAAAAAAAAAAATTATTTCAATGTCTATTATTTGAACCTGGGGGAGCGGGTTTGACCGGGTCACTGGGCCGGACCAGGCTGGGGTCGACCGGTTTTTTTGGGCTAAACCAGTTCGGTTCAGATAGTTCAACGGACCGGGCTAATGGGCCACCTTCTTGGACCAAACTTAGATCTGTATACTCTATGGGCCGGGCCGGACCGTCGACCGGGCCCAGGCTGACCGCTTCAGGACAGTGTTCTGGGCCGCCCGGCAATTTAAACACCTTGACGAGAAGACGTTTCTCAATGCTTAACTCAGAGTTAGCTATTTGAATTATGTTGTACACACTGGCAACCGCAGGCGCGCTAATAGCAACCGATATGCACAGACTGACTCCCATCGCAGGCCTTCTGGACCTAAGAGTATCCCAAGTTAAGATCACAGAGCATATTGAGCGAAACAGTCGACACGAAGGCCTAGGTTCACGGAAAGGAAATAAATTTTCTTGTATTTTCCATGGAAATGGGAAAGTAGGATTCCTGACACATTTTCTTTCCGTTGTTTGGTAAAACAAGAAAACTAACTAGGAAAGGAAAGCAAAATATAACAATGTTCCAATAATATCCTTACCTTTTAAAATAAAAATAACATTATAAAAAATAACATTAATTGTAAAATAAACAATGACACATGGTTACTTTTGTCATAACTTTTGTAATAAATATTGGGAAAGGAGGAGGGAAAATCAATCCCATGGGTCTCAAGTGGAACCATATTCCCACCAATTTTTTTCCTCGTCAGAAAATTGATTCCCAAGTTTGTGGGTACCAAACAAAGGAAAGAAACAACTTTCCTTTCTTAGTTCCTTAAATCCGTGAACCAAACGTGGCCGAAGTATCTTCCAGAAACTTGGAAGAAGACCCGGACTGATTAAACCGCGGAAGGCCTTTTCATTGTATCAAGAAAATATTTTCCCATGTTTCTTCTCATGTAACATTAAATATTCTTCGAGGGGTCTGGTTCTTTCCTCTCCTCCATAACTATATGATGATGGCACCAACTCTTCTTCCATTTCATCTCTGGCCTTGCCATTTCCAGCTGAAACCATTCTCTTGTTTAGCTAACAGAACTCGGCACATATTATTATGATACAATTTCCATCAGTATTATAAATTAGGGATAATTTAGCAAATGCTCCCAATTTTTGTATGTAGTAGTAAAAAATTTAAGATATACCCCCACTTTTTAATATATATTTTTCTTCTGTACATAGGAGTGGGGGTATTTGCTAGATAAAAAAAAAATAGTAGAGATATATGCTAGTTTCAACATTTAGAATGGGGATATTTGCTAAATTATCCCTCTAAATTAAGACGTCGAAGCAAGCCACTTGCGTGACCACTATGTATTCCTTAACAGACGCAAGCGTCACTCACATTCACGGCTAGCTGGACCATGATTAAGCATCTAAACTCTCTACAGATAGAGTATGACTAGAACTGAAACTCTTCACAGAGAGAATATTCACAGCTCAGCAAGTGGAGACAGCCTCTATGTTATACTAATTCAAATGTGTTCCCAAGGGGCATCACATTTGTCGGAACAAAAGAAACAAAGTGCAGGATATTGCTTCAGGGATCTAGGAGGTTAAAGTGTTCTTAGGTTATGTTCCTCCAGACTCCAGTTGGCTGGGGCTTCATTTCTCTCGATAGTAATTTAGTGCCACGAGGTTCTTATGAATGCATAATAAGCAAGCCCAATTTTGCTTGGGCCTGACCGCAGAACAAACACTACTCGTATCTTGGGAAAACAATTCACAGTTCAACTACATTCAATTCAATGACGTGACAACGCAAGATCAGGAAGATGCCTTGGCATGCAATCCTTGCATTGCACTAGCAAATAAGAGTCGTCTCCAAACAGTGATAAAATGTTACAAGAAGTAGTTTTTATAGGAGATACTTTAAATATGACGACAATTCTTGACAAGTGATTTACTTCGACCTGTGAAGAGCCAAATCGAGAAGGGTCCGGAAAAATGTATGGGGATACATGGGTGGCTGTTCAGAAAGTGCCTGAAAAATCATGTGATGCAAATATTATATACGAGTACACTACAATACCCAATTCTCATCTGTGAAAATGAGGATGGTTTCCATACCTGATGAATCAAGACCGTGGATGGAGTCATTCCAGGGACGGTGTTAACCTCGATCACTAACACCTGAAACATTCATATTACCCATGATACATTTCAGATTGAAGTATTGATTTAGAGGAAGACTATACCAGTTAATCAGCAAAGGACACATGAATACTTGGACCACCCAGAATGACATACAAGGGTGATGGCGCCCAAGTCGAATTGCTAGTTGTAGATCTAGAAAATGGCTCATTGGAACTACATGAATACAATATAGTCACAAATCATTGACTTGCTTATTGGTGCATGAGGTTGAGTCTTCAGCAATTTGATGTGTACAAGCAGGTGCTAGCCAATTTGTACTTTTACAGAACAGTGATAAAACATGAGCAAAAAAGGTTAAATCGTAATTGGAAGGAAAGAATGAGAGGTTTATATATAATTAATTGTTTAAACAGACTGGAACTGGTTTGACATCATAGAGGAGCAATCCATGTAATCCTTACTTACACCATAGTACAGAAAACCTCCACTGACAATAAGTACAGCAGCTCCACACGTTATGCATCTGAATCTAATTCCTATACGGATCATCAGGTTGCTTTTTTTACTTGCATACAAAAGTTCTGTAAATTTTAAATAATATTCCCCGTGCTCGAGGGACACATTTGATAGTATTAAAAACTGTGGTACTGCTGCTACTTTGAGATAGACAATTAGTTTCCAAGGACTACTGGACTACTGACCACTTAGCTCCCTCAATTACTGAAAATTAACAATACAAGAAAGCTGCATGAAAGAACCAGAGTTGTTACCTCTCCATTGCGCACATTAACAAATGCATCAATGCGTGAGAAACCTTCCAGTCCCAAAGTATTTGCTATCATTTCAATCCGCTGTTTACACAGCTGCAGGACCTCATTACTGGAGAAGGAAAGAAGTTTATCAGTTCAAACATATCTGACAGAAGAAAAAGAAAATTGAAACTGGACATTTTCTTTAAATATCTGTAACTTCCTCTAGAGGTCATTCTGAAAGTTCTTACTAATAAATACCGAATACCAAAAATACTAATCAAAGGATAAGTTGAACTTGTGCCATTTTGAAGCATCAATTGGAGCATGTGTGAAAGCTCTGAGTGTGCTTAACTTAGTGTCACCATATAATGGGACTATAAATTGCAATGAGGGTTATCATACATAAGTCTTATTACTTCCAAAATTGTGGAAGCTCCTAACAATATATGGGTATTTAGTGAGTGCAAAATGGATCCAGATTTGGCTATCCTGACTTTAGTGTTGTTAATTTTTATGTCACATTCTCTTTTCAAATGCACAGTTAGGTTTTTCTTTTCTCACATGCCAATGTATTGTTCTTAAAAAAAAAAAAAAAAAAAAAAAAAATTCTTTTATGTCCTGTAATGCCAACGCAATTACATGAATAGGAGGGTGGTTAATCAGGATGTTAACAGATAGGGTTGGCCATGAACCCTATCTTAGTCCATTTATCCAAAAACACCCAGCAAATATTTTGCTTGGTAAAATGAAGCTCCCTTTTGGAAAAATGTCGGAGAAAACAACACAGAAAGGAGAGAATGAGTTTCCATTGCAACTGCACTTTCTTATACAGACTACTAAATCTCACCATGGACCTAAATATAGCCATGAGGATTCCTTGAAAACAACCGAGTTTGACACAAAAAAGCTACTTATGGCCCCTGGTAATTGATGCATAGACCATTTGTAACCAACCAACTGCATATACACTTATCTTGACTGATCAAAATTCGCCAATCATTCCACTGCATGCAATTAACCTTGCTATGACTACAATTTTTGCTTCCCGGACCTATACTTGTCGAGGATCGACTACATGACCGGAACATTCTTATACGCCTTTGTCATTGTACATATAGAAAAAAGAGAATGTGGGACCCACAATGATAATTTGCATGAGTTATTGGGCATTACCGAACATTATGAGATATAAGAGGCATTAGGGGATCCAAATCCATAAAATCCAGCTTACTGCCTCCTCAAATCCTAGTGCTCGATCAACTTTGCTCAACATTTTATATCTCCTATCGTATGTGATCATCTTATGTTGCTGGAATTATATTATTTAGGATTCAACTATCCAATATCCACATGCCCTATTCTTAGTAAGGCAATGAATGATACAAGGCAGCCTAAGTCGCGCGGACAAGAATGCGACAAGAGACAGTTTGGACAAGGGTACACAGATTCGGCACTTGTTTTGGTGTCCTATATTCTAGAGTGCATGCGTCATGTCCAATACATATCTGGATGCGACAGGGACACTGTTAATTTTTGGACTGTCTGTGTTCCTAGATGGCAGGTGAAGCCGAGTGGCTAGCAGACTAAGGACTTAATCCTATTACAGAAGCTTTGCTTGCCTATTGACTCATGGTTTAAAGTATCGGCCGATACCGATCCGATACGGCCGATACCGATACGGTTTGGCATGTCCCGATCCGATACCGACCGATATCCGATACTGACCGATACCGACATTGAGAGTCTCTTTTTCGGTCAATTCGACAAAGAAAATTAAACGAAAAAGACAAATTACCAAGGGTTTAAAGCATAATAAGGTTGTAAAAGCATGTAAAAGAAGAAAATCAATCTATTGTATGTAAACCAATCGGTAAGGGTGACTAATATTTCATTTAATTTCAGAACTACTAAGAAATAACACTGAAAATACTTAAAGTTATGCCTAAATGTATAAAATATATGTTTTTAAATGTAAATAATTTATTAATAATAATTTTTTTTCCGATACCAAAAAAATCCGATACTCCGATCCGAAACCGCCGATACTACCGATATCGCCGATACCAATACTCATAGGAATAGTCCGATACCGATATCGATACAGTGAAGTATTGAGTTGTCTTACTCCATGCAATAACAAAATTAACTTTGGCCTCAAAATATCAGATCTTGGGAAGCATAAGTTTGGCCTTGTATGTAAGGTTTCAGTGTGTTCTTACCTTTGGTGCCTTTAAACCCAATTCATTCTCATTATTTGTACTTATTTTTGTTTTTGGTAAGCTAAGCAAAGAGCCTAACATTTTATGCCACAACTTTATATCAGAATAATCAGAAATACCACCTCACAACAGGATAATGTCATTGCACACAAATAATTGCAGATTATGTTAGGCAATTCCCATATTTACGATCTCAACCAACAAACCCACATTACACCATGTATGACAATGGCCGCACTGTTATGGTCCAAGAAATTACAACCTTCAAACTAGATTGACCTGATGAAGGTTCCGAACCAAAGTAAGCAAATAATACATTTCAACATCAATGAGTCGCATGTTAAAAGCAGAAGTGATAAATGTGTAGGTTGAAAAAACAGCTTGAGTTCCCTAGAATCTATAAAAGAAAATAAACTGAAATATATTTTAGAACAAACCTCATAATTGTAGTTGGAGGTGGTGTCAAATTGATGCCAGTACCACCTGCAGACCATATATTCAGTTTTGGCAAAAATATTGGCATTCTTATCAAAGGACATCCTCTATAAAGTTAATTATGCAACTTGCAACTATATTCTAGAAGACAAATTAACAACATTCATTTACCAATATAATCATAAAAATAAAAATATTCAATTGACCATTCACTATCACTTGAAATCAACAACCTCATTTTTTCTTGCACTTCCTGTATGTTCTGCAGATCATATTACAAGTGGAACACCGCCAGCAAAATCCACTCGGGCCTGTAGACGTGTATTGAAAACATATGCAGCTCTACATGTGAAAAACTTGTGACATGCATGCAATGTTAGCCAAGTGCAAGTTAGATAATGATAACATAACCTGCCTGAAAATTATCTAATTACTAAAAGAATAGCTATGCTAGGTATAATCCCTACTATGATGATTCATGGTTTTTATAGTTGTCCTCCATACAGCTTTTGGAAGCTTAAGAAAGAAATAGTTGCCAATAGCAGGGTCAGGCAGTTCATTCTATTTACACATATCTGACAACAATATGCCAATAACACGTGTAAATGGCGTTGGTAAAATTGTAGGAAATTTGGAGTGATTTCAAATCCAGAGGGGGAGGGGGGGGGGGGGGGGGGGGGGGGGAGGGGGGTAGGGTATATTGCGCTGATGAGAGATTCAATCGGAGTTATGTCGGAGATGAAAGGATGATAGCTTAGAGTTTCCGAAGGTGACACGGCGTTGGAAATGGCAGGTTTGGGATGAATATCCCAATTGAAAGAGGGCGGAATGACAGGATACCCTTATTGCCAAGTCAGATTGTGGTTCCCAAGGTCGACAACAAGGATGACAGAAGTCAAATCCCATGGGTCGACAGCGAGGATGGTGAATGTTGGTCAACGAGTTCCATGAGAATGTTAGTGGGATCAGTGTGGTCAGAACAAGAGGAGGAAGCCAATTTTGTTATGTTTATTAATTTAAATATTATCAGGATTATCTTGTAAAAATATATATACTATACTATCTTAACTATTCCTATAGCTAGAAGAGATGATTTTGTCCACTAACATAAATAGGGAACTAGTTAGAAGAAAGGATGGCGCTATTGAAAATAACCTCTCTCTTTTTGTTTTTTTTTGTTTTTTTTTGTTTTTTTGGGCAAGAAAACACTACATGAAGTACCTAGACTTTTACTTAATGTAAACATATCCTTATCATGTTATTTGCTGAACCAAATTAGGAAAGTAAACAAGGGCGTACAGCATGACAAAGTCCAGAGGGTTAAGCCTGGCCACATGCGAATATGTGCAACCTTAAGGGGCTTGTCTAAGCAGGTCCTGAACCATTTTAAGAGCCCCAGTTTGCAGTGTGAAACATGTAGAAGCCATGTCTCCAGTTTGACATGTTTCGAGCACGGCTCTCTGCTTCGAAGTGTCCATGCTTCATACATGATCATACCGAGAATGGATCAAATATCAACATAAACAATGTCGTATTGTAAGGAAACCCAAAAACCACCTGCTGCACCTTTGAACTCAGGAATCAACTAGTGAGAAATCAAGACCATAAGTTCAGATGTCCTTAAATGTGGATGTATATGGCTTTTAGCATTGGAATCAGTATCGGAACTTTCTTATGAGTATCAATTTCGGCAATATTGGCGATATCTGATCGGAGTATCGAATTTTTCTGTTAAACTAAGAGATAATTAATTAATAGCTTGAGTATTATTGGTGTTTATGAAGTTATGCCTGATGCCAAGGTAAATAGCAAGAATAAAAAGTGTTATATACCAAATAATGCAATTATTAAACAAATATTGGTAAACTATTTCTTTCCCTAGTGAAACTATCCCCCACCATGTAGCCAACAAAAAAGAACTATCCCACCACAATAAATAAAGTGCACAACAGTCAACACACCCTCAAAATTCTCCACCAACCCTCTTTCATTCTCTGCATGCATTCTTAGGATCTCTACAATATTTTGATTTCCCATCCGAATTAACTCTTTGGTGACGTGTGTAATGTTAACCATCCAGAATAGTTAGATTGAAGAAGGATTCTATACCTACGTAACCAAACACAATTAGTCTCATGGTCTGGACTTTATCACAAGAAAAAAAGACCGGTCAGAAGTTTATCACATGAACAAGAAAAAGAAGACTTTAGAGTTCACTCAATCAGTGACGAAGCATAGAGACGCCATGTCCAAGTAAGCGCCTTTCTCCTTCCTCTTCTTCTAACTCCTCTCTTTTCTTTTCTTTTCTTTTTCTTTGACACGAAAAACTAGTGACTCCAGATTTTTAAAAGCCCAAGTTTCGTCCATTTCGCCCATACATAACGAAACTTTAACCCTACTGCCAGACAATGAGCATACCCAGTCGATACCCGATATTTCAACGAGTTCCTGGTAGGCTACAGCCAAATGGCCAAACCGCTCTGAGAGTCCCTACATGTATTGGTTTCAGCTGATACTTTGAACCTTGGGATGTACATTCACTTGAGATTCGAGAATGGTAGCAGCTACATGAACAATTAGAGGCAATAAAATAGTATCCTAGCAAACATGAAAATAAAACCGAAATGAGAGAGAGAGAGAGAGAGAGAGAGAGAGAGAGAGAGAGAGAGAGAGAGAGGTCTATTGGACGTTGTTATTAACAAACACCATGAACAGAGCCATAACACTGTTTCAGCTTAATACCATGGTTCACAGTATTGGCCGAAACCGATAGTGATACAGCCGAACTACCGATTCAAAACCACCTGAAACTGCAGAAACTGATACTCATAGGAAGGGTCCGACATCAATACCGAAACAGGTACTGCAAACATTGCTTAGGCCTAGTTTGGGAGCAAAGTTTGCTAAATTGGAGTTAGGTTCATTTTGGAGTTGGGGGATTTGAAACCGGAGTTTGGAATGATAAAACTCCATTTACAAAAATGTGTGTTATATTCAAGTTAGGAGGTGTTTGGGTGTTCGGAGTTGGTAGTGGAGTTTCGTAAAAAAGATAGAAGAAATGGAGTTTAGAATAGAGTTTCAAAAAAGTAGAGTTCTACTAACTCAACTTTTGGAGTTTGTTTTAGAGTTAGAACTGGAGTCAGAAAAATCCAAAATTTTCCCAAAAGCACCCGAGTTGAGTTATTTGGAATTTGGAGGCCTAACTCGAACAAACCACACTTTCCTTTTTGAACCTCCATTCCCAAATGCATCCTTGATAGGTTAAATAGTCTGGCAATGGTATAGGATAGAGGATGAGGAAGAACATTGCAGGGAAGATACAGTACAAGAAAGACAAAAAAAAAACATAGCATGATGAATAACATTATAGCAATGCACTTAGTACATAGTTGTTTTCAACAAAAACATAGTATAATATTTATGCTAATAATAGGATGATGGAGGGAGAAAGCAAGCACAATCAAAGACGCACTGGAACACAGGGTGCTAAATCAGAAGTTTCTCAAAGAGGAGTCAACTCAGAGAATGAACAGAGCATATAATTTACTAAGGCACGGATTAGTTACCACCATTATCAGCATCAATGTCATCCCAGCCAATACTCCATTATGTACGAACATGACTAAAAGGGAGTATGAGGCCTTCAGAGTACCAATGGTTGCCTAAGCAACCTAATCATTCTTCAGGTACCGATAACATGAGAACTAATGACAGTGCTGCCTAGCAAAAAATGTTTCAAAAAGCGAGGAAGCCCTACCATAAAGTCAACGAAGGAGGACCTTTGCAACTGTAGAGTGTTATGCATCAATGTGATTCTATAGTATAGAAAGTTTTATGACAGTCAATCCACATAAAATATTCATAGAAGTTATCCACAAACAGAATTAGGTGATTTATAAAGGCTAATAATACTGAATGGAAGGGCTAAAATCAAATTATACTAGCTCAAAGTTCTGAAGTAAAATTAATCTCCTTGCATAAGGAAAAAAGAAGCAGCAATATAAGAGTTTGGCACTTGTGCCAGGGTTTATAGAGAACAGCTGAAGTGTTTCCAAGATAAACCCCTCAGCATCTAGCATAAGGCTTGTGTGGCTTGACTTTACTATTGATTCTAGTCCTATAGGTCGTTAATAGATCTCATAAGCGATGAGCAGAGGAAGGGGAGAGGAATATAGATAAAAACAAAGCCTTTATCCCAAGTTTTTGGGGTAGGCTATTTGAATCTTTTTCTTCCATTCCACTCTGTTAAGGGCCATGTCCTAACAAAAAACATATCCTTCTTTAAATGTGTGTGTGTATCCTAATTGCCATCCACTCGATACCTTTTAATGACCTCAAAGTCAAGTTTAGCTCATGCTACGAATTAGTAATGTCGCTAAGCTATAATAATGGTTGTGTTTACTGTTACTGCTATAATTATACCTAACCAATCCCCTCTCCCCCTGCTAGCTACGTAGATCCATTAGCAACCCAGTTAAGCAGTTAAAACCAGTTACTGATGAATAGAAGGTCGCAGTTTAATGTTTTCAATCTTTGGTTATACTTACCCTTTAGTCCTCCAGTTCCTTCTCATCGCTTTTTCTATTCTCTTCCTATACTTCCTCCTCATGTTTGCTTTTTACACCTTCCCTCTCTTAAAGAGAAGTCTTTAGGAAAAGCGAAGGACAAAGAAACAGAAGATCCGTCTACTAAAGTTACCTTCAACCAATCACTTTCTTACTAGTGCATTCCTTCTGCATGTCAAAAGCAGATGCACAACAGTAGTTTGTAACCATATTCACAAACCATTCTGATGAACAAGTTGAAGCTCAATGGCATGTAGGATAAGAAAAGGTATATTGGAAAAAAGATAAAACTATTGAATTGTAAAATATCAAAATACTCGCAATAACAAGTCACTGGAAAATTACCTTGGAATTTCTCTTCAAGAGACAGTATGTCACCAGTTTCCTTGACAGTAATGCTAGGGCTAAGTGAGTGCATTTCACCATGTTTACCCACAACACCAACTGTCACTTCAACCCATTCATTGTCTCCTTTCCAGAGAAGAGAATGTGAATTGCTGCTACCTTGTTTGGTGGAAAAAACTATTTCATCGGTCTCAATAAAAGGCTCAAATATTAATGATTTCGGAGGAGGATTTGGCATCTCAATTACCCCATGCGGCTGTTAAAGTCAAATAACTACTTCAGAAAATTATGATTGCATTGAATTAGAACAATAACAACCAGGTAAGGACAGATATTTTAATTTACTTATGGAAGCACCCAATGATAATGAGAACCACTTGGAAGAAGATAAGAAAAAAAAAAAGGCTTAAAATTATTTTCGTGAAGAAATTTTCTTAGTGACTGTAGCAATAACTACACAAACAATGGCAAATGAAATCTGAAATCTAAATACTCACTATCAAAACCGCTGAAACTGCCGAAACTGATATTGATAAAAACAATCTGAAACTAATACTAAAACGAGATTTTGAACCTTTACAACAACAACAACAAAGCCTTTATCCCAAAATTTTGGGGTCGGATATTTTAATACTTATCTTCCAGCTTTGTTAAAGGCCATGTATGTTGTAACATTACTAACAAAAATCATATCCTTTGTTGCCAACTCAGTCCAAGTTAATTTAGATCCGTCCCTAATTCTAGCGGCTTCTTTGACTATCGTCCCTTCTAACTGATGATCCAGTGGTCTCCGTTGCATATGTATAAAGTATAAACCATCTTAGATTATTTTCCCCCATCTTATCATGCATTAGTGATTCCTCCAATTTTCCACAAATAGGTAACTATAAATTAAAAGCTTTAAAATTATAAAATAAAATTGATGTGGTTAGGCATAAATTTATTTATTATTTTATGTAATTATGATAGTTTTGAATGAAAATAATGATTAACATTGTTGAATCGCTTACGAAGAATAAATATACCAACAACAAAAATTGTTTACTTGTTTTTAGAACACAATAATATTATTGTTTATTGATTATTTTTAGCACATATAAGAACATTGATGAATCAATTACATCTTCAACTTTACTGATATTAAAGAAGTTAATATTAAAAATAACTATTTAATTATTTATTAACACTACTGACAAATTACCAATTTATACCATGCAATTGACACCTATTTTGTATCAAAGTACTGTAACTTGTATATAACATCATATCTATATTATTTTCTGTAGTTTTGCATTCAACTAAAGAATAGATGTTTAATATTTAAGTAAAACCTACATATTTTTAGTTCGAAGTTATTTAAGTATATATAACTTTTTTATGTAATTTATAAAGAAATAAATTCCTCTTATAATTGACAATTTAAAATCCACAAGTAGATGGTAGAAAATTATAACTCCAACATGGAAACAACAAGAACCAAGATTTTTAAGACAAATGTTTTTCTGAGTTTTGGTTTAGTATAGACTAGAACCAAGTTTCGGGGTGGGTTTTGAACAGGGAAGAAACAAACCAGATACGAAACAGGATGAAGCTTAAACCTTGCTAGCATGCATGCATCATGTTGTCCATCGATGTATATGTTCTACCATCTCGACAAATACAACACGACCAAAGCCTTCATCCCAAATTTATGGGGTCGGCTAAATGAGTCCTTAGCTTCCATTTAGCTCTATCAAGGGCCATCAGCTACGAACATTAAATGTGTCATATCTAACTTCATAATCTCAATACAAGTTCTCAGGATTGTACCCCCTAGTTTTATCCTATCACCTCCTTATTGATACATTTCTTGGTATATGTTGCACAGGTCTAGATTATGTAGCTGATTACATCTTATCATATCCTTATTAGGCACCACGCTGTACTTATGACAAATGCACTTGGTTGTAATTTCAATTATTTATGCCTCGCCACTTATCCATCTCAACATTCTCATTACAGTTAACCCACATTTTTCGGACGTATTGTTTCTGAACTCCCAACACACTAAGTGGTCTGTACCTAGAGCCGAATTATAGATTTTCTTTACAATTGAGGCACCCTATGATAAGAGAGCATACCTAAAATGCTCCTAGATAGCAAAACCTATCACTTTTAGGTATTCATTGACCACTAAAAAAGATTACTTTGATTCATTTTGAAATTTAAAGCGAAATGGTATGTACTTCTTTAGCCTCATCAAACACGATCATTATCAGTAAACAAAATACACCATGGACCTTATCTTGAATGTGACTAGGAAGTTTAACTAGTAACACTACATGGTAATAGGACATAAGATACATCTAGTGTAACTTTTTGTCGTTGATATAAGCCCAAGCCCATGGTGATAGGAGATGAAGGTGTATCATGTCCAATTGTTGTCACAGTTGGGAACCATACTGTTTATCAGAACTTCTATAGTTTCGGTCACCCAGTACTGATGTTACATATATAAAGTTCCTATTTCCCTGACACTCTTGGTAAGAAAAGAGAGCAGTTGCAGAAATTAATCACATGCATGCTATAACAGTGTTACAAAATTATGCATAAACTACAGAACTTCTCCTTGACAAACCAGGAAAAATTTGAAAGAAAATAATCTGAAGGTGTGCAAGGCTGACCTTTGACAAACTATTAGCAGGAAGGCGTGGGAGAAAATCCCGTAATGCATTTACATAGACTTTAAGGTCATCCTCAGAACTGCAAGTACATCATAGCCACTATATAACTGAAGCAAAGAGCTTGTCCAGACTGCTTCTATAGCATAGATATAAAAACCAAACAATAGTGAACATAAAGAACAAATACTAGGATTTGCACATACCGCAATCTGGCAACTCCAGTTGAGCATCCATCACGGGCTGGTTTCACACATAAAGTCATCGACCGAAGCTTCACACTCAACTCATGCCAAATATGAGGTATCGGTGAACTCAGTAGCTCCTCCTTACTCCTTACATCCTTGGGTATAGTAAGTACTCCTGAATTAGTTAGCTGTATTTCAAAAGTACAGATTGTTTAACCCTAGAAGAGAATAAATACAAAAAAAAAAGAACATAGCATTTAGAATTGACAATGAAGACTTGAATGTTTTAAGGTTTATGAGTCAAATATTCATCCTAAGATGCATGGGTAAGCATCTATAGGTGAGGCCAAACTCCGCCGGGTTTCCTGAGTTCACTACAGAAATCGCAAAAAGGGTGTCCTCCACTCGTTTCAATATTCATCTCCGGAAACAAAAATGAAATAGGAGCCCACGTAAAGGTTGGGATTACCAACCCTTGGTGGAACGGCCATATCATCTCACAACAATCTCTAAAAGGGCTCAAACCTCAAGGTTGGGCTCCTACTCTATCCGAGTCGTAGCGAATGAAGGCTGGCGAGTCCTCACGTAAAGGTATGAGGCGAAGCCCAGTAATTACTATACAAAAATATCTTCACCAGGCCTTCCCCATTAAATCCAAATTGAAGAAAAGAAGTCAAGCGCTCGGTGGGGTATTAGGCCATGGCCAACTACCAGGGATTTGGACCCTTCCTCCCTTTGAATAGCGTATTCGCATAAAAGGCCAAGAAAAGAAATCTCAATAGGAACTTTCATAAAGGAACTTCAAAACCAACCGCTACATACTAAAGTCAAAAGAACTTGAAACAAAGGAGCCTACAGTTTTCCCTCTGGATGGGGAAATCCTTCAACGCAAGAACATTCAAGCAACTAATACCATCTGAATAATATATCACCAAATATGTATAAATGTATATTATTCTATGTGCAGAAAATCCCTAAGAATATGGATAAGAAAAGAAGGTAGTGTTGAATGCCATATATATATATATATATATATATATATAAATTTTATTCCAAAAGCAACGCAATAATCTTACAACATACAATCATGGTGGGACTCCCACACTTCAGTTCTCCATAGCATGTACATCGAATTCAATGTTATGGAGGATGCCTACAGGAGGGGTGATTAACCCCTCAAAGATACGACGGTTTCGTTCCCTCCATACATGCCAAACAGCGACAGCCAGTCGGACTCTGGCGGTCCGGAACGAGTCCTGCTCTCTTCCTCTGCTATCTCGGAGCACAGTGATGATGTCCCCAACCCCCTTTCCGGAATCACCTCCACCCAACACCCTGCTTTGCTCTGACCAGATCTGCCATGACAGGTCACACTCAAAGAAAATGTGCCTTATAGATTCATTCTCCACACTGCATAGCACACACTTAGGGTCAGGGACCTGAACCCCAAAAACAGTAAGTCGATCCCTCCTCAGAAGACGACCAAGAAGAAGCTGGTAAACACACAATTGCATCTTCCTTGCAAGCCCCTTACACCATACGAACTCATAGTCAGTACTCAGAGGGAAAGTGCGCCTAACAAGATTATAGCAGTTCCAGAACTGGAACTGTCCAGTCCCCGTAGAAACTCCAGGCGGGTCCCAGATCCAACGATCAGCCGACATTACTGGGTCCAAGGCGACTGTCCTGATAATCTCACCAAGCTCCTCGGTATAGCGGTAAGACTCAGGGCTCCACTCTCCATCACGGATAATCCGTTGGCAAGTCAGACCCCTTCTGTCCTCCTGATGCGACGGTGCTTCCCTGATCTCTAACAGAGATTGGCGATCAATCCAAGGGTCCCGCCAGAGGTCCGTGCCAGCCCCATCCTTCATGACCCTTCGGATTGCAGATTTGAGAACCCCCTTATGCCTCAAAATAGTCTTGAAAGTGACTGAATGGTTGTTGTCCATGGCACAGTCCCAGAGGTTGCCATGTTTCACATATCTGTTATGCATCCAGTCAGCCCAGAGGGATCCCCTATTGATGAATCTCCATGTCAGCTTCAGCGCCGAGGCCTCCCTGATCTCCAACAATGACCGAAGCCCCACTCCTCCCTCCTTCTTGGGCTGACAAAACTGCTCCCAGGAGATCGCATGCATACCACCCCTTCATATGAAGTCTGCACAAAACCGCTCCACTTTACTGATAGTGGAAATAGGAAGTAAGATGGATTGCAGCCAGAAGTGGGCCACAGCTGATATCACCGATCTAACCAGCTCGATACATCCTCCAAATGATAAACCAGCAGCTTGCCATCCTTCAACCCTCCTCTGGACGTACTCCACCAGACTATGGCAGTCCTGATCCCGCGCATAGTTAACTATGAGAGGAACCCCGAGATACTTCACCGGTAAATCGCTCCTCTCGACTCCCAGCGCGCCAGCCAACTCCTCCTTTTGGGAACAGAGGTGACTGAAATACACCATGCTCTTCTCTCTGTTCATTTGCAGGCCTGAAAGGGATTTCAGCTCTCTCATAATCTCCGCAATCGTGTGCATACCCTCCGTAGATGGCTGGATGAACACCAAGAAATCGTCTGCATAAATAAGGTGGGTAACCGGGGGATCAATCCTCCCGAACAATGGAACCAGTCTCCCACGATGCACTGCCATGTCCATCAAGCATGTGAAGTATTCCATGACAAGCGTGAATAGGTAAGGGGACAGAGGATCGCCTTGCCTAAGTCCACGGTTGCTCTGAAAATACCCAAATGGGGTGCCCTGGATGAGGACAGAGAAAGTGGGAGTCATGATGCATTCCCGGATCCTCGCAACCCAGCCGTCGTCAAAACCCATGACAGACATCAGATGACAAAAAAAATCCCTATTGACCATATCATAGGCCTTCCGCAGATCCACTATATATATTATTATTTTTGGAAAAAGGGTAAATTTTATTCCAAAAGCAACGCAATAATCTTACAACATACAATCAGAGTGGGACTCCCACTCTTCAGTTTTCTATAGCATTTACATCAAACTCTATGTTATGGAGGATGCCTACCGGAGGGGTGACTAGCCCCTCGAAGATGCGACGGTTCCGTTCCCTCCAAACATGCCAAACAGCGGCTGCCAGTCGAACTCTGGCGGTCCGGAACCAGTTCTGCCCTCTTCCTCTGCTATCCCGGAGCACAGTGATGATATCCCCAATCCCCTTTCCGGAGTCACAACCACCCAGTACCCTACTTTGTTCAGCCCAAATCTGCCATGACAGGGAACACTCAAAAAAAAATGTGCCTTATAGATTCATTCTCCATACTGCATAGCACACACTTAGGGTCTGGAACCGGCACCCCAAAAGCACTAAGTCGATTCCTCGTCAATAGACGGCCCAGAAGAAGCTTGTAAACACAAAGTTGCATCTTCTGGACGAGTCCCTTGCACCATACGAATTCATAGTCAGTACTCTGAGGATAAGTGCTCCGAATGAGGTTGTAGCAGCTCCGAAACTGGAACATTCCAGTCTCCGAAGACTCTCCTGGCGGCTCCCAAATCCACCGATCAGCAGGCAAATCGGAATCAATGACTACAGAACTGATACTCTCACCCATCTCCGCAGTATAACGATAGGACTCAGGCCTCCACTCTCCATCGTGGATAATGCGTCGACAAGTCAGCCCCTGACTGTCCTCCTGATTCGACGGGGCTCCCCTGATTTCTAATAGATATCGCCGATCTATCCAAGGATCCCGCCAAAGGTCCGTTCCAGACTCATCCCCCATGACCCTCTGGATAGCATATTTGAGAACTCTCCTGTGTCTTAAGACAATCTTGAAAGAGACTGAATGATTGTTGTCAGTAGTACAGGTCCAGAAGTTGCCTTGTTTCACATATCTGTTATGCATCCAGTCAGCCCAGAGGGACCCCCTATTGATGAATCTCCATGCCAGCTTCAGCGCAGAGGCCTCCCTGATCTCCAACAACGGCCTTAACCCCACTCCTCTCCTTCCTGGGTCTACAGAGCTGCTCCCAGGAGATCGCCTGCATACCACCCCTCCATATGAAGTCTTCATACATCCGCTCCACTTTCGTGATAGTGGCAATAGGAAGAAGAATGGATTGCAGCCAGAAATGGGCTACAGTCGATATCACCGATCTAACCAGCTCAATGCGTCCTCCAAATGATAAACTGGCGGCTTGTCAGCCTTCAACCCTCCGCTGGACGTACTCCACCAGACTATGGCAATCCTGCTCCCGCGCATAGTTGACTGTGAGAGGAACCCCTAAATACTTCACCGGAAGCTCACTTCTCTCAACTCCCAGCGCGTCGGCCCGCTCCTCCTTCTGGGGCAGAGGGAGCTGAAATACACCCTGCTCTTCTCTCTGTTCATCTGAAGGCCTGAGAGAGATTCCAGCTCTCCCATAATCTCTGCAATCGTGTGCATACCCTCAGTAGATGGCTGGATGAACACGAAGAGATCATCTGCATAGATAAGGTGGGTAACCGGGGGGTCAACCCGCCTGAAAAATGTTACCAGTCTCCCCCGATGCACTGCTATATCCATCAAGCATGTGAAGTATTCCATGACAAGCGTGAATAGGTAAGGGGACAGAGGGTCGCCTTGCTTAAGCCCACGGTTGCTCTGGAAATACTCATATGGGGTGCCCTGAATGAGGACAGAGAAAGTGAGAGACGTGATGCACTCCCGGATCCTCGCAACCCAACGGTCCTCGAAACCCATAGCAGTCATCAGATGACAGAGGAAATTCCTATTGACCATGTCATAGGCCTTCCGCAGATCCAACTTCACACAAGCTTTCTCCCCGCCAGGTTTACTGAATCCCCTTACCATCTCATGCGCCAGAAGGCTGTGCTCCGCGATCGACCTCTCCTTGATGAAAGCCGCCTGGTTCGTAGAGACTAAGTCCTGCATGATCTCCTTCATTCGCCGGCACATAAGGTGTGTAATTATCTTGTAAAGGTAATTGCAGCATGCAATAGGCCTGAAATCCGCCAACGATGTCGCTCCCTCCTCCTTTGGCACAAGTGTCAGGAAGGTGTGGTTCAGCACCTTCAACAGTTTCCCTTTGGAGAAGAACTCCTGCACCACCTCAAGGACCTGATACTTCAGAGTATCCTAGTGGCGTTTGTAGAACCCACTGCTAAACCCATCCAGCTCAGGTGCCTTGTTGGGATCCGTGGTCTTGACAATAGATTCCACCTCCTACAGAGTAACTGGGACAAGTAGAAGGCTATTCCCATACGGAGTCACCACTCTCTTCGTAACTATATCTGAGAACACAGACAGGTAGTCAGTCTGGAAATATAACTCAGAGTAGTACCTGACTGTCTCGTCTTGTATCTTTGCCGGCTCTCCTACCAGGTTGCCCTCCACATCAAGAAGCTGGAAAATATGGTTCATATGATGTCTGGTCCGGATGACGTCATAGAAGAACTTGGAACATCGGTCACCATCCTTAAGCCAGGAGTATTTAGCACGCTGGACCGTGCTAATCTCCTTCTGCAGACGCAAGATATTGACTTCTCCGATCAGCTCCTTCTCTCTCGACGTCAGGTCTCCGTTCAGCATATCAGATTGCATGTCTTGCTGGATGGTCCGAAGCTCCGCCTCCTTATCTTCTAAGGTAGACTTGGGCAGACCCTTCACCCAGCTCCGTAAAGCCTTCTTCGTAGCCTTGAGCCGATGCGCCATGCGATACTGGGCCGTCCCCTCCTGATGGCTAGTGAGCCCCTTCGTAACAGCCTCCAAATAATCTTCCGAGAGATACCAGCTGTTGTTGTACCTGAAGGGACGAGACTTCACGAGAGGTCGAATAGTGAAGCCGACTCTGATAGGGAATGGTCACTCGTCCCAGCGGCCAGGCCCTCTGCCGACGAATTGGAGAAATGTCTGAACCATTCTCCGTTGCCTAGGGCTCTATCCAGCTGGCAAGCAACCCTGTTACGGATTGCTTTGTTATGCCAAGTCCATATGAACCCCGAGCGAGACAGCCCCTTGAGCCCCGCCTGGAGAAGACATCTCTAAAAGTCATAAAAGATCGGATCAGGAACCGGTCTGCCTCCCATCTTCTCCCCTCTGTGAAGCAGGGCATTGAAGTCGCCCATCAAAAGAAGCGGCAGGTGCGAGGCATCCGCAGCAGCAGCTAGCCTGGAAATATCGCTCCACAAGGTCTCCCGTCGCCGTCTGTCGTTGTGACCATACACCGCTCCTAGTAAGAACCGAAAGCTACCCTTATTAGTGAAGGAGACGGCTATCAACTGCTCCGTCATTAAGATCAAGTCTCCATCCCAAGACTTTGCATTCCATCTGACCCAGATCCGAGCCATGTTACAGATGGCCAAGTTGTGGAGTTGAGTCCAGTGAGAGGAAGAGTCTTCTCCCCTTTAATCTTAGTCTATAGCAGGATAGAGATGCCGCACCTCTCTCTGTGCAAGACCGCACAAATCTTCCTCCATCTCCCTAACGAACATGCCCCTCTCACATTCCAGGCGATGACCGCCATTAATTATTACTGGAAAGGGTCCCCTGGACATCACCTGGACTGGTACCTGGGGGCAGTACCATATCCGTCGCTGTCATATCCTCCTCCCTCCCCACGGAGGGGTCAAGCTGGGGAGCTGTCTGGGAGAGCACAAGCGCCCATCCGGGTTCTCCACACAGAATGTCTCACTTGAAGGGCTCTCACGTAGTGGTCCAGCTCGTCTCTTCCTACTATATAGCTGCTCCTCAGAAGACCCGCCAACGCCCCTCTCCTCTCTCTCCAAGGCCGCCATGCCTCTAGTAACCATGCTCCTCTGTGCCGAGAAGGTGATCATAGTCCCACTAGGGAAGGTCGGCTGAGGCGTGATAGTGCGACTCAATCCCCCGGCCTCCTCCCCCGGTCGGTCACCCTCCTGCATATAGTCCTCCGTTCTACCTTCTCCCGAAAGAGGCTCCCTTATCCGAGATGGGCCCGACATCTCAATAGGGGGCGTAATCGGCCCCGACTGTGCTCCTCTGGACGGACATGTACTGTCTAGATGCCCAAAACAAGCACACTTCGAACACGTAGGGGGAACCCATTCATACTCCACCTTCTGGGTTAGAACATCTCCAGAAGGCACCTCATACTCCAGTAGACTTGGTAACTCTCCGCCAGCCCGAATCTCGACGAAAATTCGGACATACATCAACCTCGATCGAAAGGCTGTAGCTTCATCAGCCTTGATCGAGGTGCCGACCAAACTGGCCAGTCGCATCAACAGAGGAATGCTCCAAAATCGAACAGAGGAATGATCCACTATATATATATATATATATATATATATATATATATATATATATATATATATATATATATAAAGTTATTTAACAAGAACAGCTGAGAAAAGCTTAATTTAGGGACAAAGTTAGTTCAAGTTTGGAAATGTATGACTTTTTAAGTTAAGAATGCTTCAAGGAAAATGCTAAAATGGTAGGACCCGATGATATTTTTGTTTAAATGTTTAGCAGAAAAAGGAATGGTGTGGCTTACTAATTTATTCAACCAAGTCCTAACGGCTAGGAAGATGATTAATAAATGGAGAAGTAGTATATATTACCCATATATAAAAGTAGGAGAGAGACAAAGTTGTACTAACTAACGAGGAATTAAGCTTATGACCAATACCATAAAACAACGGGAGAAAGTAATTGACAAAAGAACAAGAAAAAGGTATTACCGGAATAACTAAGAACTACAGAAAAAAATGCACAAAGTAAAATGGATGACAGACAGGAGTCGTACCTATTATGACCAAGGGAATTATCATGGAGACGAGCATACTAATAAACAAACATATGTATTTAGACATAAGGTAGCTTCAGGGCCGGCCCTGGCCCAGGGCGACCGCCCAGGGCCCCATGAAATTTGGGGCCCAAAAAAATTAATTTAGATGTATATATATATATATATTAGTAATCTTATATTGAAAATAGAACTAATATATAATATGATCCTCCTTTATCACAAAATATTTGTGGTGTAGTGGTAGTTTGTTATATTTGTACACGAGAGGTCCTAGGTTCTAGCCGTGGCTGTATCATTTTTTAGTTCAATTTTTTTAATTTTATATATGGGCCCCATTTTAAAAATTTGCCTAGGGCCCCCATTAACTCAGGGCCGGCCCTGGGTAGCTCGTACTCAACGCTTCACCTGAACTATACTGAAGGGTCTACGGGGATGAGAGAAGAAGGAGAGGCAATTAGGAGGAAGGAGGGTGAGGGTACTTGATTAGGCTTAGGGTAAAAAATGGGCTAGCGTTTTAAGAGAACTAGGATTTATGAAATCGCTGCTTCGATAACATGTGGAAGGAGGAAGAGAGAAAGATGCTTTATTGAGGTAGTATTGACCCCTATTTATATGATGAGGCTTGAGATCCCCATAGTCATTGAATTAAAAAGCGCGCCTAGACGTGCGCCTAGGCGCAAGGCGCAGCGAGGCGCAGGGATAGCGCCTAGGAACAAGCCAGGCGCACCACCTTAAAAAAGCGCACGCCTAGTGTAGAAAGGCGCAGGCTCCAGGCGCTCAACAAGGCGCGCCTAGGCGTAAAGTTACTTTAATATATATATATATATATATATATATATATATATATATATATATATATATATATATTTTTTTTTTTTCCTATATACATGTTATATAGTTTATGGGCTTTATTGGAAAGTATAGAAATTATTGTCATTAATATTATTGTGGATTTTAGATTGTTTTCTAAATTAGAATGTACTTCTATATTTAAAGGCTTATATATATGTGGTTTGTATATTATATGTATATTGTTTGGGTTATTTATATCCAATGGGCTTTTAGATTGTTATATATATATATATATATATATATATATATATATATATATATATATATATAAAGAAAAATTTTGTGCCTATAATTAGTGATATCTTCAAGGAATTTGGACTTCTATGTAGCTAAGTTTTTAAATGTAGATATTTTTTACATATAAAGAAAAAAGTGCGCCTAGCTTTCAAAAGGCGCGCCTTGAACCTTGCGCCTAGCGCCTCAGGCTCCAGGAACCTTTGCGCCTTGGTGCGCCTTTCGCCTTTTAAAACTATGCCCATAGTAGATGTGGGACTAAAAGACTAAATGAAAAAAAGGGATAGATAACACTCTCCTACAATATTCAAGTACTATTTCACATAAAATTTTATTGAAAATCACCATACATGACTAAGAGAAAGAGATGTTGACACTTTATCCATACAAGTTTTAGAAGCCAGGGGACCGGGACCTGCATAATATAAAATTACGTTAATAAAATGATTCATACTAAGAATTATTAGTGCAGAAGAAAATAAATATGTTGGAGATTGACCTGTGTAGGGAACTCCTGCAGCCCCCAACAAAGTCTGAAGCGTACCATCCTCACCAATACCACCATGCACTGTAAACAAAAGTAATTAATGGTGAACATAAAATATAGGTATATGGCGAGACAAATAACACTCATTCTTCTTGGTCAGTCTTATTACACAATGACTAAACAGACTCCTCTCATAAGCAAAACTTCTCACGTAACTGATACTACTGGATCCATATTACACAGCCTCCACGCTTGTTATACCTAAATATTTTATTGACACTTACAAGAATGGGTGGGAATGGAATAGCTCACAGTAGGAGTAAAAAGAAACCCATCCACACACAACCACACACAAAGGCCTCGTTTGGTTCGCGGAATCTCTGGGTTGGGAAAGGAAAGTGATTACTTTCCTATGTTTGGGTGTCCAAGGAATTGAGGAGGAAAGGAAAGTGATTCCCAATGGAAGGAAAATTAGGGGGGAAAGTGATTCCATCCATCCAAGCAAGGAATCACTTTCCCACATTGAAGTATTCACTTTCCTTTCCAAATTCCTTGGCATTGCCAAACATCGGAAAGGAAAATCAATGGGAATTAAAGTTTCCCAAAGGAAAGGAAATGACGAGGAATTGATTTCCTTTCCCTTCCATTCCGCGAACCAAACGAGGCCAAATAGAATAAACTAAAATCTCAATCTTCATTGTATAAATAGGGGATCCTTACCACCTCAATAAAGTTTCCCCATTATTTTCTCTCTCCTACAGCCAATATAGCTCCTTTAAACCGATGGAAACTAAAATATGAACCCAGTGTAAATAATGCTCCTGAAACTGAGACCTTAATCATATGCAATCATGTTCCTTACACCCAATTTACACCAACAGAACATGACTTTCTTAATCATGAAACCAGGCTTTGTTCGGTATAGCTGCTGCTTTTCCAAAAAAGAACCTTTCGAAAGCAGCCTCCCTTGCTTTCAAAAGCTGTACTTCATTTTGGGGCAGCTTTACAATATGACTAAGAAACGGTATAGCTGCTGCTGCTGCTGCCCCAAAATGTATAGTTCTGAGAAACCAGGCTTTGTTCGGTATAGCTGCTGCTGCCCCAAAATGAACTACAATATCAGCCTCCCTTGTATTGTATAGTTCTGAGAAACGGCACATATTGGAAACTAGAAGTTTTACATCATGTTGGAAAAGAAGCCGAAGATGATTGATTAAAAGAAAGTTCTCCTTCAACATGAAATCGACATTATCATGAGATTGATATTCCTTCTCTTTTACTTGTGCCAGATAGATAAACGCAATGTACTAAAATAAATTACATCATTTTACCTTGTTGTTTGGAGATTTTTTCTAGTCTTGGGTAACTTGGATGTTGTTCCTTTCTTGCATGAGGTTAAATTGCATGATTGAAAAAGTAGCTACCCACCCGCAAATTGGTCTTTGAGGTTCACTGCAAGACCTTTCCTGATACTCACCTTTGCTAGAATTTTGGCACTAGTGCAGAGGGTTGACAGCAGGTTAACAAACTTTGACTAATATTTATGGTGCTATCTCGTTCTCCATAGTTGAACCCATTCTCATGGGAGAAGCTTGGATGACGATAATAACGATGAAGCCTCATTATCTTGTTGTTCAATAAACAATTGATAACTTCCCCTTTTATAAACATTCTGAATCAAATTAATGAAGAAGGTTTTTATGTGGACCAATATATATATATATATATATATATATATATATATATATTTGGAAAAAGGGTAAATTTTATTCCACTATCAGCGCAATAAGGTTACAGCATAAAGATACAATCCCAACTCAGGGGGACATTACTAGTACATCCGACTCAATGTTATGAAGGATGCCCGCCGGTGGGGTGGACAGTCCCTCATAAATGTGCCGGTTCCTCTCCCTCCAGACATGCCAAACTGATGCAACAAGCCTCAATCTAGCACGTCTGGCCCAGCTCTGCTCCTGGCCCCTGCAATCTCCAATCCACTTAAGGATTTCTCTGAAGTCACGCTCCCTTCCCACCCCTCCTAAGTATCTCCGGCTCTGCTCTGCCCAGATGCTCCACGCCACATGGCACTGAAAGAATAGATGCCCTATAGATTCATTCTCTGTCTCACACAAAACACACTTAGGGTCAGGGACTGGGACCCCGAACCGAAGCAGTCTGTCCCTAGTAAGCATCCGGCCCAGCACCAGTTTATATGCAGACAGTTGCATCTTCCTGGCGAGGCCCTTCCCCCAAATGAAATCGTACTCCTCAATCTTATCGAAGTGGGGACGAACAAGATCGTAGCAGCTGCTAAATCTGAACTCCCCAACACCCTCCGTGGAGCCAGGAGGAGTCCAAACCCAGGCGTCAGACAGTGCATCAGGAGTGATCTGTACCTGCCTGATCTCCCCTCCTAACTGAGCAGTGAAACGATACTCCTCTGGTCTCCAGACCCCACCACTGATGATGTGCCTACAAGTCAGATCTCTGTACGCCACACCGTTCGTCTGGGGACCCAGAATCTCCAGAAGAGACTGACCTGCAATCCACGGATCAAGCCATAGGTCCGTCTCCCCTCCCTCCCTCATCTTCCTCCGAATAGCCTTCCGAAGTACTGGACGGTTCCTCAGGATATGTTTGAAAGACACAGAGAAGTTGTTGTCAATCTCACATACCCAGAAGTTCCTACCCCGGAGATACCGACTAGACATCCAAGCCGACCAAAGAGAACCGCCCTGAAGGAACCTCCACGCCAGCTTGATCCCCGCCGCCTCCCTGACAGATACTAGAGAACGCAGACCCACACCGCCCTCTTTCCTAGGTCGACAGAGCTGCTCCCAAGAGATGGCGTGAATCCCACCATGCCATATGAACTTGGCACATATGCCCTCAATCTTTCTGATAGTAGCCAAAGGAACCATAATAGATTGGAGCCAAAACAGAGCAATAGCAGATATAACCGATCGTACCAGCTCAATACGCCCTCCAAAAGAAAGGCCAGCCGCCTGCCAGCCCTCTACCCTCCTCTGCGCAAAGTCCACCAGACTCTGGCATTCACGGTCCTTCGCGTAATTGACAGATAGGGGCACCCCCAGATATTTCACCGGGAGGTCACCCTTCTCCACCCCAAGCTCCAGAGCCCGTTCCTCCTTCAAAGTGCAAGTGGTGTTGAAGTAAACTTTGCTCTTGTCTCTGTTCAACCGAAGACCCGATAACCGCCCGAACTCCTCCATCACCCCCGCAAGCTCCCGCATCCCTCGCATGGAAGGCCTCATCAATACCAATAGATCATCCGCATATATGAGATGTGAGACCACAGGTGAGACCCTGCTGTATATCGGTACAATCCTCTCCCGGTGCACCGCGATGTCCATCAAACAGGTGAAATACTCCATCACAAGGGTGAATAGGTAGGGGGAAAGTGGGTCCCCCTGACGAAGCCCCCTGCTGCTGCCGAAGAACCCGTATGGTACACCCTGAATGAGAACCGAGAATGTAGGGGAGGTGATGCACTCCCTGACTCTGTCCACCCATGTCTCGGAGAAGCCCATCGCACCCATCAAATGACAGAGGAAGTCCCTGTTGACGGTGTCGTAGGCTTTCCTCAGATCGAGCTTCACACACGCCTTCATCCCTCCAGGCTTGTGGAACTCCCGAATCATCTCATGAGCCAGCAGGCTATGCTCAGCAATAGACCGCCCCTTGATGAATGTCGCCTGATTCCAAGAAACCAGACCCTGCATAGCGTCCTCCATCCTCCTGCACATAAGGTGAGTAATTATCTTATACAAATAATTACAACAAGCAATCGGTCGGAAGTCAGCAAGAGAAGTCGCCCCCTCCTTCTTGGGTACCAGCGTCAAAAAAGTATGGTTCAGCTCCTTCAGGAGCTTGCCCGTCTCAAAGAACTCCTGAACAGCCTCTAGAACCTGGGCCTTGAGGGCACCCCAATGTCGCTTGTAGAAGCCGCTGGAGAAACCGTCCGGCCCAGGAGACTTGGAAGCATCAGCCTGCATCACAATCGCCTCCACCTCCGCCATCCGGATAGGAGCCATAAGAAAACTGTTGCCATACTCAGTAATCAACGTCTTCGTAGTCAGCTGCGGGAAAACAGTGGGATAGTCCGTCTGATGATAAAGCTCAGAGTAGAACCGGACAGCCTCCTCCTGGATAGCAACCTGGTCGGTCACAAGACGCCCATCCCTGCCAAGAAGTCTCTGGATGCAGTTCCGGTGCTGGCGAGCCCGAATGACATCATAGAAAAACTTGGTGCAACGGTCCCCATCCTTGAGCCAGGAGCATTTGGCCCGTTGGGCCGCACTAATCTCCTGCTGGAGTCGCAAGGTATTGACCTCTGCAGTCAGCTTCTTCTCTCTAGCCGCCATCTCCCCACTCATCATGTCACCCTGAAGGTCAGACTGCAGGACTCTCAGCTCCTCCTCCTTCTCCTGTAAGGAGGTCCGGGGGAGAGCCCTCACCCAGTCTCTGATGGCGCGTTTGGTCTTCTTCAGCCTGTGTACCATACGGAACTGAGCAGTGCCAACCACATCCTGACAAAGACCCCCCGCCACAGTCTCCTCATAGCCAGACGATAGGAACCAACTGTTGTCGTACCTGAACGGGCGGGCTCTCCATCTAGGTCTCTCCACGAAGCGCACCAGGATCGGCGAATGGTCACTGGTCCCCGCAGGAAGCCCCTCAGCCACAGCAGAGGGGAATAGGCGGAACCAATCACTGTTTTCCAAAGCACGATCAAGCTGGCATGCTACCCTGCTAACCACCGCCTTGTTGTGCCACGTCCATATGTGCCCCACCCTCTCCAGACCCCTGAGCCCGGACTGGAGAAGACAGGACTGAAAGTCTGAAAGGATCTGGTCCGGTACCGGCCGCCCCCCCAGCTTCTCCCCCCTGTATAGCGTGGCATTGAAGTCTCCCATAATAAGCAAGGGGAGATGTCGATGCACCCCCAATATGCTCAGCCTAATGATGTCCCGCCACAAGGCCTCCCGCAGCCTCCTGTCATTGTGCCCATAGACAGCACCAAGCAAAAATCGGAATCCACCCTTGTTGGTGAAGGAGATAGCCACCAGCTGGTCTGTCATGAAAACCTCCTCCCCCTCCCAACTAGCTCCGTTCCATCTAACCCAGATTCTCGCCATATCACAGAGACCAAGGTTGTGGAGCTGGACCCAATCCGTAGGAGTTCTACGAGCCAGGGTTTTCGCCCCCATGATCTTAGTCTCAAGTAAGATCGAGATTTCACACTTCTCCTTCCTCAGCACCTCACTAATCTCCCTCCATCTCCCCAGAGAACACCCCCCCCCCGGACATTCCAGGCAAGGGCCGACATCTAAACCGCGGGTGGGGTCCCCTGAACATCCTCTGAAGGTGCACCCGGAGAGAGTGCAACCTCCATATCTCTGGACTCCTCACCTCTATCATCCTGGAGTGGAGGCTGAGCTAGGACCGCTACCCATTTAGGGTTGACCTTCCACACTCTCTCCGGCCCACCTTGTCCGATGTCCTCCCTATGCGGCTCCGTCGCCTGGCGCTTCCGACTGTATACCTGAAGTGCTAATGAGTTATCATCTCCTTGTCGCCTGTCCTCCTGACCCATACTCCTGATGGTCATAGTCCTCGTCCCCGTATACTCAACCATCGCCCCGGCAAAAATCTCCGTCGGAGACTCCTCGGTTTCCCCAGAGATGGGGGAAGGGTCTGCCTCCATTACATCATCCATCAAGCCCGCCTTGTCAACTGCAGGGGTACCAACAGCACCACATGTCTCCTGCACTGCCTCCTCCGTCACCACCTCAGAAACTCCTCTCCTACAAGCATTCGGGAGATGCCCAAAGCAGACACACGCCGGACATCTGGGGGGAACCCACTCATACTCCACCTTCTGCATCAGGATCTGGCCAGTGGGGGTCCGGTACTTCAACTGCTCTGGCAGGTCCAACCTGGCGTCAATCTCCACAAATACCCGGGCATACATCAATCTAGTCCTGAAGGCGGTGGCATCGTCCGCCTTAATCGGCTTGCCAATGAGGCTGGCAAGTCTCATAAGAAGGGGGACACTCCAGAAGCGAACCGGGAATTCAGGAAACCGAACCCACACAGGCACCGCATTCAGCACCTCCTTCTCACATCTCAGGTCAGGGGTCCATTGCTTCAGAATGATGAGGCGACCATCAAACATCCAAGGCCCTCCCTGGAGTATCCGAGCCACATCCTCTGTCATCCCAAATTTAACGAAATAGAAGCCGTTCTCCTTGGAGAAGAACTCCATGCTACCCTTCGGCCGCCAGACTCTCTCCGCATAACCTCGGATCTGCCCGTAGAAGGGCTTGCTCCCCAACACATATAGCACTAGAGTATTCTCCCAAAATGCTGTCACCTTCGCCACTTCCTCAGCCGGAAAGTCGGCGCAGAGCTCACCCCCAACCGCCATAGGCGCAACATACTCCATAGATGCCGGAGTCTTTACAACCCCCACCTTGCACGCATCTGCCCAGGACACAGGCCGCGGGCCCGAACTTCGAGGCAGGATCGTCGGTGCCGGCCGGCCACTCATGCTCACAGCAGTCCCTCTCACCCCGATAACTGGGCCAGCCTCCCCTGCTGACCCCTTCGCACGAGGCCTCCACGTAGTCCTGGCTTGGCCCCCCCGTTCCCCTGTGTGCGCCTGGCCCACCGTAGGTCCTGTTCTCCTGGCTATCCCTGACCTCCTGTCCGATCCCTGCGTAGAAGCGGAGCCCCTCCTAGTCTCCGAGATGTGCGATCGTTGCCCACCTCCACGCCTTACCCTCCGATTTTGGACCGTAGTCCAAGCCCCCTCCTCACCCTGGGCGGTGAACACCATAGGAGAGCCCCCCGGAGCAACCGCCGTCGAACCACCGGCCGAGCCCGTATTCGATGACCCCCCCCCCCCGCACGTCGCCGACGTCGCCGCCATCCGCACGCCTCCCCGGCCACGCCCCCCCCCCCCCCCCCCGCCTGGGGAGGGTCGCCGGCCTCCGTCCGCCCCCGGGGGTGGTTCGCCGGACCCCCCCCCCCCCCCGCCCTCCCCTCTGGCCGCCCGCATCCGCCAGCGCGCGAGCAGCAGCAGAACCCAGCGTTTCCGGCGGCCGGCCGCCTCCAGCCGGTCGCCACCGGCCGCCGCCGCCACCCCCTTGCCCTTCCCCCGGTCCGGAGGACGATTGGCCGCCTCCTCGCTTCGATTTGGTGATGCCCTAGCAGAGCTAGGGTTCGCCTCCGTCGCCGTCATCGTTATATATATATTTATATATATATATATATTTATATATATGTTAAGTGGTTTATCCTGCATGATGACATAATGCAATATAATACACTAATACAACCTACAAACATTAGGAAGTATACTAAAAGATTATATTTATTTGTATTTAAAGATACTGAAATTCTTCAATGTTTTTGTATGAGGACTTAATAATTGGTAGAATATTAAAAGTCAGTCCTTGTGAGGTAGCAAGACAAAGATAAAAAAGGAAAAGGTGGTGAGGTTCCGGCTTGTGTGGGAGGGACCTAGCTAGAGATAGCGAGAACCATTGGGGTGGGCATTAGTTAGGTAGATGCATGATGGCTATGTACCTAGCACAACCAACATGGTCCACCTCACAAAGTTGAGGATAGTTCCTTTTGTTACACAATCGTAGATTGTGGCCACTAGAAGAAGCTGAGGATTGGATTGTACAATTATGTGGCGTACTTGGTGCTAGGGGTGAGCATTCGGTTTATTCGGTTCTAACCGAACCGAATAACCGAAAACCGAATTGGACCGAAACCGAATAAGCAAAACCGAAACCGAACCGAATTGGTCAATAACCGAACCGAATTAAATCGGTTCGGTTTTCGGTTTATTCGATTTTTGGGTTTATTTGTGCTTTTTTTGTTAATATATATAATAACTAAATATACCTAGATATATTTAGTATATACCTATAGTATATACCTAGATATATTTAGTATCCTATATATATATATATATATATATATATATATATATATAAACTAAATTTTCTTATTCGGTTTTCGGTTTTAGACCGAAACCGAAACCCAAAACCGAAACCGAATAAGAAAATTTAGTATTTTCAAAACCGAAATCGAACCGAATTTTTTTAAAACCGAACCGTATCTCTTATTCGGTTCGGTTCGGTTTTCGGTCCAAAACCGAATAATGCTCACCCCTACTTGGTGCAGACTATGACATATTTGGATCCTGCAATTTCAATCATGGTAAAAAGCAATGATGTGATAGATGAAAGGACTTGTTTGCCTTTGTTTTTAATTATAAACTAAATAACTCTTCATATATCTAGTCAAAACAAATTCTTACAATTGCAGGTCCAACAATTGTCATCCTTCCTATTACTTAGCTCTGTCACGCCCCGGTCCCGTAGGACCGATCGTCCTCGCTAAGGCGTGATGCCGCACGAGCCTAGATTGCCCTCGTGCAAGGCAGTTTTATAACGGCCGATTACAACAGCTTGCGACGGGGTCGTCGCACAGAAATCTCAAGCAAAAACATTGAATATACAAGGCAACACAAGCATTGAAACAAAATCAGAGTCTTTATTGATACTTGAAATAAGATTACAAAGACGCGTAGTCAAGATTACAATCACTCAAGCTCACTTTTATCTCTGATTACAAGTCACTCTGCTCTCTCTCATCTCTCAGTACAATTTGACAAGCCAGCGGATGCTTCAGATAGGCCATGTCCATACATTATGTCCCGTATAAGTCCAGACTCCATGCGGCTGCACGCCTCGAAAAGTCAAGGAACTCCGTGCCTCGACGCATCCAAGCGAGCTCCGCGCCAACGAGCTTCTACCTGTGTCTGCACATAAACACTGTGTGGATGTCAGTACCCAACTGTACTGGTAGAGTGAGCTCCTCGCCCACCCATACAAAATCAACACGTTCATTTACTTTGTGCAACATAATCCCTTATGATTGTGTTTCTATTCTTGCCTTAGGGTCAATTTTAGGACAAAGACTCTTGGTCTATTTGTGTTTCAGACTATCCCCATGCCACCGATAACTTGATTATCGTTGTACCTCAAGACCATTCTCGTGCTTGCGACATAAATGTACCGACTCGTGCTTGCCTTTCGTGCCATACGTTAGGACACAACATGTTTCGTGTCATCGACTTGGTCCGTGCTTCAAACATTCGAGGTCGTGCCTCACAATTCAATGTGACATGACCAACTTTGTCCTACGGTCCTTTCTGACTTAACTCGAGACGACTCAATCACGATGTCACATTCGTGCCGAAGCACGTGTCCTTGCTATGGCCAAATCTTAGGCTCCATAATGGTGTTGCAACCGTGCACCCGTAACCCGTGCCGATTTATTGCTGGCGTGCGCCGATTCAAGGCTGGCGCTTGCTATAACACGTTCCTCCCGTGTCGATACATTGCTGGCACGCGCCGATTCAAGGCTGGCGTTTGAGGAACTACACCATGTTAAATCAACTCGTGTCGTGCTTGTACTATCACTAATTCGAACGACGTCGTGCATGCGGATTGCCGCTTAGCACACCAACTTATCTATATGAAAGGTCACTAGCAATGTCAAGCTATCTTGGACTTGGCTGAGGATAGACGACGATCATCCAATGGGTAGCTAGCCCGTGGAAGCCCCGAAACTCCTATGCGGTTCATCCAGCATCATACTTTAGCCAACTCGCTTCCCCCGGGAACGACATGATCCCGTGGCCCCGACGATCAAGTCGAGGAAGACTACACCTTGTCGACAAGTTGTTCATGACCACGCACCTACGACGTCTTCTAGACTCGACGTAAATGCAAGGCCTACAGATGATACAATTTTCTTTCTCTTCCTTAAGCTTCTTTATCCAAGTCCATACTTTCCATTCTTCATGCGAGACTCTCAAGCCACGGGACCGGTCTCGGCGACCAACGGTCGCGTGTACTTTACATTCTTTGATACACAGGGAACGGCTATTGCATAGCCTTCCAGATATACCTGAACAAACGTGTTCCTTAGTGTCCCATAGACCGTGGCATAATTATCCTTGAACCGACCGTGGCTCTTGTCTTAGACTGACTTGTGTTCTATGTGACACTATTGTACAAGTCATACTTTATATGACGAGCCTTGAGATCGTGGGACTATGTGACTTGACAACAGCAGAAAACATGGAACAATGCTTGTTATGACTTCGATAGCCCAACAAAACTCTTGTCTAACTTAATCGTGCAACAACTTGATGAGCAAAGGCTATGCCAAGCCTCACATCGTGGAATGTGTCGTGCACGCGTTCGACTTGAACAACCAAGTTCTTTGGATGTCTAGACTTTATGCTACAAGTCATGCGATACAACTTAACCCGTGGGACAAGCAAAGGCTATGCCAAGCCTTGGACGACGGGACCGTGCATGCTTTATCAAGTATTTATGAGTGCAACGCCTATGACTTAGGCTAAGTTCATAACTTTGTGGCAACTTAAACCAACTTTCCTTCTCCCAAGCCACGAACGAAGGACCGAGTGTCATTTTTTGAAAGCACGTCGTGCAACACTTCTAAGCCGACCGTGGGACCTTTCCATATTCTAACTCAATCCGATCCATCGGGATTATTCCCTTAGCTATGTGGACTTGTCTCTTTTATTATCAAGTCTACTTGTGCATTTGAAAACTTTCGTTCTATTAGAGTAAAGGTCAAACTGAGGCAAGTTCACCGAAGCCACCTACCTGAGCGAGGAGTCGCCTCAACCGAGCGGGTCTTCGAGCAGCCGTTGCATGGCTAAGTCCAAATGCCGTTGGCGTTTCGATTCCTCCGATTGAGCTGAGTGGGACGGGGCATTACATTATATACCACTCAGAAAAAGTTTCGTTCTCGAAACTTACTGAGTACACACTTATCGACTTATCACTTAATTCAACATCCAATGACTCTTACACGTACTTCACCTTAACCAATCTCTGAAACCTGACTTGCATCAATGCCTCAATCAATATTCCATTTTATTTCAAACCAACGATCGCACCACCGTCAATCTTTTTTCTGGAAACACGCTTTCAAAATTCTCGATATCGTTCAGTTCCAACGGTCACACTTGAATTCAACGTATCACTTAGTTGGATCGTACACATATTCCATGCGTCCCCGAAATACATGCATATCAGCCAAGCCTCGTGATAGAGAATTCGTCATTTTTACTTGAGTCGGATCGTGCACATATTCAGGCGTCCATGAAATATATGCATTTCATCCGAGCCTCGTGAGTGGGGTTTCCATAATCTTGAATCATTCTATCCACCAATATCACATTCTATCAATCCTCAAGATCAATCGTACCGAGGCTAACTCTCAAAACATGGACGTCTCGCCTAACCGCTAGGCCATCTCCCTAGGCTAAAGTCATTCTATCAATCCTCAAGATCAATCGTACCGAGGCTAACTCTCAAAACATGGACGTCTCGCCTAACCGCTAGGCCATCTCCCTAGGCTAAAGTCATCCGTCAGTATTAGAATCATAGTTCCCCAACAATAATATCAACATTGACCCAAATCCTAAGGTCAAATCAAAGTTGATAATACGGAATTTTCTACCCAAGCTCGCATCACTCAGATTTCTAAACATCGAGCATGTATTTCTCCTATTCGCACTTACAACACTTAGTCCAAGGGGTCTGAGTCATTCAGCAAAGTCATCCTATCGTAAGTTCACTCAACCAATTCCTCGACATATCAATATCGTTTGACCAACAAGCAATTCACGTAGTCTATCTCTTCGAACACGTTCGATATAATCCACATATTCATCCTTCCCAAGTCAAACACGCTACGACATGATTTGTCACTAAACTAAAATCCTCATTCCATATTCCCTAAGTCGTTTATCGCAATTTACGTAATCGTTCACAAGGTCGCCTAGCTCAACAATATGTCATGCCCCAATCTCACGCAAGTCCGATCATCTACGTGGGACATGAAATCACCATACATTTCCCCAGGATGATCGTTCTTAACGGGACGCAACTTTTGCTTTGAGTCTAGACTAATTCATTCACGATACGCAGATTGGAACTACTCAATCCTTAAGTTTACTTAATCGTCAATCACAAGTCCGACCAATCCTCGACTTTAACTTCGTATTAAACCACAAGTCGAAGCAATCCAATTTGTCACGTCCTGATCTTCCGAGTTCGATCATTCCCGCGACATGAATCACCATGTCAACGCTCACGCGGAACGATCGCCCCAAATCCGACGTGACGTATGTGCGAGGCTAGAGTTGCGCTCGCGCGAGACAAGATCATCGACGTTGTGGTTATCATCAAAGAAATCAAGACACAATCATTTTCATCCAAGCATTCATTTTAATCAATATCCCAAGTATAGCATCCATCAAAACAATAACACTTTACACTATCATCATTCCTCGAATTATAGTACTCCTGAGTTATCACATATCGATCTTTGATACGCCTCAATACCATCGATGACATATGTAGCCTGACGATCTTCCTTTGCAACGAACTTCGAGTTGTGCAACTGATGCTATCATCCGAACTGGATAATCTCCTCGACATTCAAGATCAAGTTCGATCATTATCCCTCGGACTATTTACATGATCAATTCGTTCAATCCAAAATCACGTATGTTCATCCGTCTATCTTAAGTTATCAAGCAACATTTCTTCAGATCGCAAAGTCATCGAGCGATTTAAGCCAAATCCTTAGAGTCATTTTCGTAACTTCAAATTCAAACTTTTTCATGCACGCTATCTTCCAATCGTGCTAATTTTTCGTATACGATTCATATCGATTTCCTCGATCGAGTCATCCGTTCGTGCACCTTAACTTTTCATCGATTCAATTTTCCTACTCAATCATTCTCGTGTTTCATACTTGCGCAATCCCAATCTCGTGCGCGTCGTTTCTAATTCGTTCAAATCAATTTCATGCTAGCTATCAAGTCATGACTAACTTCGAAACACTCTTTCTAAGGCTTTGCGTACTCGTCGCTTGCTGATAGACTCGTTGGCACCCCGCATCCTCAATCGATCGACATCTCCGAAACTATCCCATACACCACTCAGGGATGAAGTTATTCGACAAATCCTCAAAATAATTTTTGAATCAAAAATCGAATACTTCGAATGTCCGTTCGAACCATTCCTCAAATTTCAAGCACGATTCATATGTATCGCATCGACGATATCATCTTTTTCGATAGCCCCTCAATCGATAGTTATCCCACATACTTAATCGAGTTCAACTCATTGTCGTCCGAAACGAATTGAATCCCGTACTCGACTTTGCTAAGGTCGACACAATTCTTGGTGTATATGTCCAGCCCGACTTAGCCAACATTGCTTACTTGAAGTTAACTTTGTTCAACCAAAATTTTCTTTCATGAGATTTTTCAAAATATATACTCATTGTATGGACATCCCGTGGGACATTTGAGAGAGCGCACCAACAATATCGATTTGCGGAAGCAACACATCAGAGTTAAAGAATTCAATCGAAAGTCCAATGACGTAAAGCCGTGCTCTGATACCATTATGTCACGTCCCAGTCCCGTAGGACCGATCGTCCTCGCTAAGGTGTGATGTCGCACGAGCATGGATTGCGCTCGTGCAAGGCAGTTTTATAACCGCCGATTACAACAGCTTGCGACGGAATCGTCGCACAGAAGTTCTAAACAGAAATATTGAATATACAAGGCAACACAAGCATTGAAACAAAATCAGAGTCTTTATTGATACTTGAAATAAGATTACAAAGACGCGTAGCCAAGATTACAATCACTCAAGCTCACTTTTCTCTCTGATTACAAGTCACTCTGCTCTCTCTCTCTCATCTCAGTACAATTTGACAAGCCAGCGGATGCTTTCGATAGGCGATGTCTATACATTATGTCCCGTCACGTCTCGAAACGTTAAGGAACTCTGTGCCTCGATGCATCCAAGCGAGTTCCGCGCCAACGAACTTCTACCTGTGCCTGCACATAAACACTGTGTGGGTGTCAGTACTCAACTGTACTGGTGGAGTGAGCTCCTCGTCCAGCCACACAAAACCAACATGTTCATTTACTTTGTGCAACATAATCTCTTATGATTGTCCTTCTATTCTTGTCTTAGGGTCGATTTTAGGACAAAGACACTTGGTCTATTTGTATCTCAGACTATCCCCGTGCCATTGCACCGATAACTTGATTATCGTTGTGCCTCAAGACCATTCTCACGCTAGCAACACGAATGTACTGACTCGTGCTTGCCTTTCGTGCCATACGTTGGAACACAACATGTTTCGTGTCATCGACTTGGTCCGTGCCTCAAACATTCGAGGCCGTGCCTCACAATTCAATGTGACATGACCAACTTTGCCCTACGGCCCTTTCTGACTTAACTCGAGACGACTCAATCACGACGCCACATTCGTGCCGAAGCACGTGTCCTTGCTATGGCCAAATCTTAGGCTCCATAATGGTGTTGCAACCGTGCACCCCTAACCCGTGCCGATTCATTGCTGACGTGCGCCGATTCAAGGCTGGCGCTTGCTATAACACGTTCCTCCCGTGCCGATACATTACTGGCACGCGCCGATTCAAGGCTGGCGTTTGAGGAACTACACCATGTTAACTCAACTCGTGCCGTGCTTGTACTATCACTAATTCGAACGAGGCCGTGCATGCGGATTGCCGCTTAGCACACTAACTTATCTATATGAAAGGTCACTAACAATGTCAAGCTATCTTGGACTTGGCTGAGGATAGACGACGATCATCCAATGGATAGCTAGCCCGTGGAAGTCCCGAATCTCCTATGCGGTTCATCCAGCATCATACTTTAGCCAACTCGCTTCCCCCGGAAACGACATGATCCCGTTGCCCCGGCGATCAAGTCGAGGAAGACTACACCTTGTCGACAAGTTGTCCATGACCACGCACCTACGACGTCTTCTAGACTCGATGCAAGGCCTACAGATGATACAACTTTCTTTCTCTTCCTTAAGCTTCTTTATCCAAGTCCATACTTTCCATTCTTCATGCGAGACTCCCAAGCCACGGGACCGGTCTCGGCGACCAACGGTCGCGTGTACTTTACATTCTTTGATACACAGGGAACGGCTATTGCATAGCCTTCCAGATATACCTGAACAAACGTGTTCCTTAGTGTCTCATAGACCGTGGCATAATTATCCTTGAACCAACCGTGGCTCGTGCCTTAGACTGACTTGTGTTCTAACTTCTATGTGACACTATCGTCCAAGTCATACTTTATATCACGAGTCTCGAGATCGTAGGACTATGTGACTTGACAACAGCAGAAAACATGAGACAGTGCTTGCTATGACTTCGATAGTCCAACAAAACTCTTGTATAATTTAATCGTGCAACAACTTGATGAGCAAAAGCTATGCCAAGCCTCGTATCGTGGAACGTGCCGTGCACGCGTTCGACTTGAACAACAAAGTTCTTTGGATGCCTAGACTTTATGCCACAAGTTGTGCGATACAACTTAACCCGTGGGACAAGCAAAGGATATGCCAAGCCTTGGACGACGGGACCGTGCATGCTTTATCAAGCATTTATGCGTGCGATGCCTATGACTTGGCTAAGTTCATAACTTTGTGGCAACTTAAACCAACTTTCTTTCTCTCAAGTCACGGGACGAAGGACCGAGTGCCATTTTTGAAAGCACGTCGTGCAACACTTCTAAGCCGACCGTGGAACCTTTCCATATTCTAACTCAATCCGACCCGTCGGGATTATTCCATTAGCTATGCGGACTTGTCTCTCTTATTATCAAGCCTACTTGTGCATTTGAAAACTTTCGTTTTATTAGAGTGAAGGCCAATCTGAGGCAAGTTCACCGAAGCCACCCACCTGAACGAGGAGTCGCCTCGACCGAGCGGGTCTTCGAGCAGCCGTTGCATGGCTAAGTCCAAACGTTGTTGGCGTTTCGATTCCTCCGATTGAGCTGAACAGGGCGGGGCATTACAAGCTCCTTCTCCCTAACCCACATCTCCTATTTCGCCTCCTTTCTCACTCCCTATCAACGATATTGCTAGCTGTTGTATGGACCACGAAAGAGCTGCTCAATTCTTAGTCCAGTCGGTAAAAAGCAGGTGTTTCGGCAACTTCGTGGGGAGGAGAATCGAAGAGTTGCATTGGTTTTGAATTGGTCATTTTCGGTAGTTTCAACGGTTTCAATCGATATAGATTACAACTGATACTTAAAAGTGAGGGGAGAGCAAGGTGAAAAGGAACGATAGATGGGAGGAGGCGAAGAGATGGTGAGAGAAGATTGAGGAAAGGAGAAGAGAAGAAAAAGAGGGGTTGAGATACATAGCAAACGGCCACCATAAATTATCGGATACAAAGGGAGAGGTCCTATAATTTATTTCGTAATTAATATATCAAGAAGAAACATAAGTTAATTGTTTTACAAATGTTCACTAGTAATAAGGGAAAAAATACCACTTGCACATCCAGCGACAAATTTTTAACAGAACTGAAACTGCATGAACCAAACATTCAAATTTAACATCAAGATTGGGTAAGCTGAGAAAGAAAACATCTGAATTTACTGCAATTTGGCTTGCACTTAATGAACGATAAATGATAACCTTCCAAGTGAAGTAGAGAAACTCACACCCTCTAATTTGGTTTTAGAAGGGAAGATCAGCAACCTGTAGACTAGCATCAATCTGATTTCAGCCAACACCTAGGAACAGGAGTATCTACATTGCTTTTGGTAACCTTCACTACAGATTTTGATGTACAAGTGTAAGTAACTCATGAAGGAATAAAGTTAAGTAGAGCTACGTCTTGATGTCAATAGAAATCTTGCTTTTCTATTCGATTTATCTCTCTTTATCCAATATTGATGTGCATACAAGCCTTGGCATTACCCTAGGGATTATAGGTGATGCAAGCATGTCATAGTCAGAATATACGGGGGTGCAGCACCTCTCTTCTATAACATTAGACATGTTCTACTACCATAGTATGTCTTATCCCATTCTTTTCCCTTGCCATTACACCCTATCAATTGAAGGTGCTGCTTATGGATGACTCCATACACAACCACCCTTTCCCATTAGCAATGCATCGGGGTGTCGTTAAACGCACCGAGGTGGTGTTGCTAAGACATATCGCTACTGAAAGTTTAATGAGAAATGTAAAAATATGAAGTCCCTAGTAAGAAAGTTGTCACTAGGCAAACACAAAAGAAAAATGAAACATCCCTTAGAAAGTTAGAATGCTAGGATACTGCCATAAAGATTTCCTGGCTATGGCTAGTAAACAAAGCTGAAACTTGTGTGTACTTCTTTCCAGGTGACAATTACTAGTATGATTTTGTCACCACGAATGAAATGCACTTTGTGGATTTCGAGCTAAAATTTACTTGCTAACTTCATGTGTTGTCAGGTCTTCAAAATGGATTTCTTTTACATTAAAAAAGAAAGGAAACATGAATGTGTACACAAAATACAATAAACTTGTCCCAAAAAAATGCAAATGGTTCAAACAGGATACCTGCAATAAACACAATTGCTTGTACTTCCTTAGCTTGCTGGATCCATTGTTCCAGTGATAATCTTAAAGGTGGTTCATCAACTATGTCAAACCCAGAAAACCATTGATGTTTATTTAGAGCTTCTCCAAGTTCATTCATCACGCAATCACGTAACTGGGATGTCAATGCAGCCCTAGCTGGTTCTATAGCCTCTAGGCATGCAGCAATAACTTCCTCTGTAGTATGACGTAGGACAAGAGAATATCTGGTAGTAAACATTGACTTTATAAAATCAGGTTGCTCGTCTTAAATATACCAAAGATGGTAATCTTTCTTGATGCAAGTATGTAGTGTGAATGACAGACAAGTGACCCTAGGACATATTCAAAATTACATGTCAAGCTTCACGTATAACCAATTGAAAAATGTATCATGCTATTACTAACAATGGATTCAAGTATAACAAAATGAAAATAGTTAAAAAGCTTAAGAGTATTGGAGATCAGACTGAGTCAAATGCTGCAACTAAATTTGAGTATAATGAATCACTTAAAAAACAGTTTTGACTAAGAAAAATGGTAGTGACCAAACAGTTGAAGTACAAATTTTAAAACAAAAAATCTACATAAAGAGATGAATACATAATTTACTAAGAACACGCACTTACGGTAGCAACCAAACATTTCTGGAACTTCCATGTTGATCAGTATCTTGATGATGAGTAGATGAAGATCCATCCGCAGCAGCAAGCAAGCATGGTTGTACATCAAGCTGAAACAACCAAAAATTGCAGACAGCATGAGTTCATCAATATGCAAGGAAGCTACCGCATAGATGCCGATGCGTGACTGTAGAAATAAAGGACACAACAGGAAAAAAAAATAACATAGTATATACAGCAGTCATACAGATTCACAGAACAGTGAAGAAGGCAGAAACATAAGTCATAAGCTATAAAGGATCAATACAAATGGATGTAGAAGTATTTAAGTAGACAAGGTGAGGATACAATTTTGAGCTATGCCGATTTGGACACCTGGAGAAAGGCCAAGTACTTTACCACTAATTTAGTGCAAAATGGTACAATTTTCACAGATTTATAACCCGCAAAACTGTGAGCAACAAATGTCATGGTCAAGAATAACTGGATATCGTCAAGTTTATTGTATAACAGCTTGAAGTTAGTGTTGCAGTACTGAGATCCTACTGGGTTAAAATCTTAGGAACCAGCCTCTTAATGATTTTGAAAACCTTTATCTGATAATGTCAAGCAGAAGTTAAGTGGGCATGTAAAGTAAGTATAACCCCTTTGAGACAACATTCTCCCAGACAAAGTATATATAACCTCAGCATGCATCATAAAGTCCTGCTGAAATGTATCAGCAACTACATTGATCGCAAACTTGTCACAATAACTTTTCATGTGCATCTCCATACAAATCTATCCATTCATATAGGAGTTATCCGCAACAGCTTTAAAACAGTATTCTGCATTGATGGTAAATTGGTCTTTTACTACAATAGAAAATAGAATATTAGAATTCTTATCTTCACAAATAACACAGTAACCACAAGTGAAGCGATGATCATCATGCAACGGTACCTGGTAAACATTTGAATGTCTTGCTACTTTCATCTTTCAATGGAAACCAAACCCTAGCAACTCTTTAATTACCTTGAGACCCACACAACAACCTCCATGCATAGTAGGAACATGCATATGCACCTAATAACATTAACAACAAAGGCAGACATCTGGTTACTGATCAAATAAAGTATGCAGCCCATTAATTGCAAGCATTACAGCACCTAGAAATTTTTCTTAATCATCTAATCGGATTAGTCAGCTGATAAGCGTTGATTAATATTACTTTTGCATCAGTGGTCAGGATCATTCTACAGAAGCTTAGCCATGAAACTTTTGGATCTCCCATTCAAGTTTTGTTGGGCCAAAAGTTGTACAGTTGTACTAAATCTTCATCCTATCACCTATGTTACCCGGACTCTCCACTTTAAGGAGAAGTACCCGTGTCGACCCTTTAGGACATGGATATGGGTATGGAATCCGTATCCGATCCTCCATGGTGACACTCGGATCCTTCATGGTGACAATCGAAAGACTAGTAGTGAAGTAGATAGTTTATTTTAATGTGGTAGTGATGTAGATAGTTTATTTTAATGTGGTAATGGTGTAGATAGTTTATTTTAATATGGTAGACTGGTAGTTAAATAGTAGGGGAGCTGAAGAGACTGTCCCTTAGGGACTTATGCAACTAGTTGAGTAAAGTTTACTAGTAATTTATAATTACAGGTTGTCTTTTTACGAAACCTTAGTCATATCCCCGTACCCGTACCCAAAATTTGGATCCTTTTTAGCCGAGTCTGTGTGTCCTTCAATTATGAGTTTGAAGGGCCCGACTCTTGGATATGTACCCGTACCCGACACCCGTACCTGAGTCCAGGTAACATAGCCTATCACTAGCAACCTTCATGTTTCAAGGGCATCCTTTCCTGGTTGAACTCCTAAGAAATATTCCTAGGTTCTTTATGTCAGGTACCAATTTATAATTTAGATTAACATGGCAGGTGACAACAACAGAAAATGGAACCCTAACTGATACAATATTTTGTGGGTTTCATAAGTAAATCCTTGTAAAAAGGAATCGAAGTCCATGGTCCAATAAAATGGATATCAATACTTCAAAGTTTATTGTAAAAGATATATTGTAATGCTGAAAGTAGCCTGAAACTAGATATCTTCCTCATAGCTTCATACAGGAGAATCCATCTAAAAAGTAACAGAAAAAGAAGTTACCTTTACATGGAAATAACATGAGGAAATGGCTAGCTACATAGATTAGCATGTCAATTGAAGAGAAAGTTGAGAGGAAAACATAAAGTACTATGAAGTCCTAGTTTACCAGTGTGTACCTATGGTTTACACTAAACCAAAGCCCATTGTAACTTCCAAAGAAGTATATTCTACTGGGGAATCCAACAATCTTTATCATAGCTTAATAAGGGAATCAAGAGATACATAGAACACTAAAGAAGAAGGAAAAAAAGGGTTCATATTTCACTCATGAAAAAACATGAGGAAATGTCTAACTACATGGATTGACACATCACTAGAACAGAAAGTTGAGAGGAAAGATTTAATAAGCATCCTTATACTAGTGAGTTATGAGTTTTACATCATTGAAAGCTTGTAAGTTTAGCCAGACATTAGTTCCGCTCATGAGGGATACTTGACGTTCTGAAGTGTCTCCACCAAAGATAACAAACACCTTTTGTGCTCCTTGATGTTGGGTGCCAATTTTAGCCTTTTGTGAAGATTTTAATCGTCTAGCTAATGCATTCCATGCATTAGTGTGTTGAGTGAGAGAAGGAAACCGCAGGCATGCACGCTGGATAACTGTGCGAAGTATGTTCGAATGAGAAAATCCAACCTGCAAAAGAAATAAAATCTTCAAAATCAAATTGCATTAAGAGATATACATCACCCAAGATATCCATAAACAACTATACTTACTAAATAAAGTTCCTAACCATCAACAAGTAGCTAAAAAAAAAAAATCTTTCTCATACAAATAGAATGGAACAGAGTTACAGAGGGATGGTTAAAAAAATTTCAAACTGATGAGTCCCTTTTGTGCATGATTAAAGATTCCACAACTATGTTCCATAAATAAATGCTAACAAGAAATTGAATTTGCATAACTCAGAACAAGTAGTTGAGACAGATTTGGAGACTAAACTTGGTATGGATGGATATGGAGATTTTTTAATCTCAATGTATTAAGAAAATATGGTGGACGAAGAGGCGGTAGGTTAAAAGGAACTTATATGGTTACATTCTACCGACAGCAGTCACCTCGACTGGTAGCTGAAGTGTACTGGCTGATATCCGATATTTACAAAAGCAGCAGCCACGGTCAACCGATCATCTAGATATACAAGAATAAGAGTTGCAGTAGTGACAGCAATAGAAACCCAGTCAACCGGTCTCCTTGCTGTTCTCTTGATGGATACTTTTCTCGGTAATATCTGAAACTACAGCCCATGAAGGACCTCAGTAAAAGTGAGTTGCTGATTTGAAGAACTTATATCAAACACAATTTCTTGAATCAAGTTTCTTTCTCTTGACGAAATGATAATCCATCTCAAATTGTCCAGTCATGTTGACATATACCACTAGCAAATACTAATGGGCAGATGAGATATGAAACCGAATTTCCATAGAATAATTCTAAGCCAATGATCTTTGCAACATCAATTATTCCTTGTTTCGTACCGATTTCTGGTTAAAATTTCACATGATTCAATACACAAATATACACTCCATCGTTGTGGAATTGATCCTTCAACTCATTTACGGAGCACAAGCAAGTGAATTTGTCCTGGGAGCAAAACTAATAAATCTCCGTGAAACTCTTCCATCCAGCACTGCACAGTCAGGCTCTCACTCATTGAGGAAATCCAATGGTTCTAGGCTGGAGATGGTGTGTAGTTTCGTTTTATGTCTATGAGAACAGAGATCCTTGGATCATATCCTGATGTAAGCCAGATTTTTGTGCATAATGCATCAAAGCCACGTCATAACATCAGTTAAGAAACAGATTAGAGATGTATTTTGAACTGTGAGAATATACAGATTGTGAGAATATCCAAAACCTCCTCTTTCATGTAGGTTTCCTTCAAGGAGAATGGTTTCGCTATATCAAGTTCAAAATGTAGACAGATGTGCACCAAATCTTGGAAATAGAGCCATGCCTGGTGGTTATCCAAAAATGTTTAAGATAGATGGTTCTCGAGAGGAGATCTTCTCCATTCAGTGCCAACTTGTGTCAAATTGTTCATGCAAACTTGTGTCAAATTGTTCATACTTTCACCTTGTTGCTGATCTCTGAGGGACAATAGCCAAGCAGCTATTCTGCATGAATATGGGCACGGATACTGATAAGGAAACCACATGGATACAGGATATGAATTTTTTTCAAATAGGTACAATAATAGTCACCTATGTTGCACGAGTAGGGATAGGGATACGAGTACGGACATGGTACGGATGCGGAAATCATTTTCCCATGTTTGTGCAACGTAGCCAAGCATGCTGGTCAAGTGGGAAGGCCTTTCTATATGAATGAGGCCTCAGTCATGGAAAGTGCCTCCCATCTGCCCACTGCAGCATGGAGATATCAGGGTGTAGGGAACCTATAAAGGATGTTAACCTGTGGTTGGGGGCTATGTTACCCGGACTCTCCACTTTAAGGAGAAGTACCCGTGTCAGACCCTTTAGGACATGGGTATGGGTATGGAATCCGTATCCGATCCTCCATGGTGACACTCGGATCCTTCATAGTGACAATCGAAAGACTAGTAGTGAAGTAGATAGTTTATTTTAATGTGGTAGTGATGTAGATAGTTTATTTTAATGTGGTAATGGTGTAGATAGTTTATTTTAATATGGTAGACTGGTAGTTAAGTAGTAGGGGAGCTGAAGAGACGGTCCCTTAGGGACTTATGCAACTAGTTGAGTAAAATTTACTAGTAATTTATAATTACAGGTTGTCTTTTTACGAAACCTTAGTCATATCCCCGTACCCGTACCCAAAATTTGGATCCTTTTTAGCCGAGTCTGTGTGTCCTTCAATTATGAGTTTGAAGGGCCCGACTCTTGGATATGTACCCGTACCCGACACCCGTACCTGAGTCCAGGTAACATAGGTTGGGGGAGTCTAGAAGTAAAGTGATCCTTCTTTATCCATTAGAAAGAGAGTTGTCCAGCTATGGAGAATGGGTCACATCATGGAGAAAAAATCACGCTACAAGAGGAGGGATGGTCCTGTTCTTACTGCCTATCCCTCCCTTGGGAAGGAGCCAAGAAGATAAAGCAACTGAAGGACATTTAACTGGCTTAAAATGTGGAATGGAAACTTGGACCAACTGGTGGCACAGAATGAGAGGAGTTGAGGTGGCTATCTAGAGATCCAGTTCTTCACGTCGTTCCGAGCTTCAAGTCATAGAGAGGGGAGGTCTGAGTGGCCTTGCTTTCAAGCCCCATGAGAAAGGTAATCAGGATAACCAGGAGGTCTGAAGAACATTTGTTCACACTCAGTGCAGCATCGAAGTCTTTAGATGGGCATAACAAAAGGGAGTCAAGAATGTCCTCACGAATAGCCTCTACTAATCAAGAGTGTCATAACAAAGCATTCGAGTTTCAGCTAAGGAAAGGGAGCTAATTACTTGATTTGTTAAGGCTACTTTGAGCTTGTTTGAATGACAGTTTATTCTAACATTGCTAGACTGGATGCTTGAGTGAATGCATGTCCAGATGTAGATAAATATTGTATTAAATAAATGTTATTTTCCTTCCAAAAAGAACCAAGTCTTATCATTTGCCTTGTCACTTATACTTTTCGAGATTTTGAAAGGGTAGTCAATTGCTCCCATCCATCACAACTAAACTGTATCTTATTTGCATATTAACGACAGAAGTAAACAGTAAATACCTGCAATAATACAAACTATGTCACTTAAATATAAATGTTAGGAAGGTAATATGCATGATCATGATTATAAGAATTAGAAGATATGAAAGTACCTTAGAGGCTTGCTGAAATAAGAAGCTGGTTTGCTCCATCCCACTTATCTAACTCCAATAAGAAAAAAAACACAAGCAGCAATAAATAACCCTAAGCACCACATAAACACCAGAGAGAAATTAAAGACACTAAACCCGACTATAATTACGATTAAAAAAGAGCTTACCAGATTGATGTCAGTAAAGATGATTGTACCAGATTTAATTTTTCCAAACTTACTATCATTTCCTGACGATGAAAGCATATTTACATGAGATGGCAAAAACCAACCATCAATCCTCGCAAAGTCATGCAGCCCAAACCGCTGAAATAATAAAGCTGCTCCATGCCTTATACATTCAATTACATCAGTTGGAAACGTCGGGGGCGTGTGGTAAGCAACCTAAGTAAAATAAATAGTTATTTAAAAAAAAATAAGCAATCACTAATAATATTGTGGAAGTCGAATTGTAAAAACAATATAAGCATAATTAGGAGGACAATATCATAATGTAGTACAGAGGACTTCCAAATAAATTAAATTTCCAAAAAAAAAGGATGAAAATAAGACGATCACCCTTGCCATTTACAAGTAAAATAACACTAAAAGGATGCATGCACTAGTTAAGAGCATCTCATCAAGTTGCATGTAGTGGGAACAGTTCCATCCAAGTACTCAAAAAAAAAAAAAAAAACTATAAAAAATTTGCAAATGCAGGACATTCCTAGTTATTGTTGGATGCATGTAATCAGAAGTCTCACTGCACTTTCTTTATGCCTATCCTTTTGAATCTGTTCAATATTCCTTTTCTTTATCCTCGAGGGAAAGTAAGATTGTCAATTTTATGGGTCAAGAGTAAAACTTTATTAGGTTTCTTTTACAACATACCCGAGAAACTATTTTTTAACAAAGCATCTCTCTCCCTGGTACTAGAAAATAAGAGGAACCTTCTGGTGATCATCTATTTTCAAAAAACCATGAACAATCAAATAGCAGGCTGCAGTTTATGGCCATACTTTCTAATATACACACACTAACTTATTTATATTAGCCCTCAATATAGAAATGCAACCAATCCAAAAGAGTTACTATCACAAAGTAAGATAATTGGACAATTGTAGTACTGATGTGTGAATAATAAATAAAACAAGTTCCTTGGATTATGCATTTTCTCATTTATCATAAATCTGTATGAACTCTTTAAATTTCTATTTGAACTCATCTTAAAGACTAAAATCTAACTCCACTTTAATGCTTATTGTGAATTTATATAATTTTAACCTTCTTATGCAAATGCAAAGTTACCTGGCAAGTAACTGGCAAGACATGGAGAAGGGAAATGCTTCATAGATCCATAAAAGCAACAAAAACACTTCACTAGTCTGATGAGTTACCCTCCTGAACAAAAGTTTGTTCCACTTATATGTCCATGTTACCTGCCCCTATCTCATCGTTCCGTTTCTCATACTGCTGGTAAAATAAGTGAGCAAAGTTGTCATATGAAGCACAATCCAGCTGCTGATAAGGAAAAACATGAACGCAAAGGGTCATGTTGACCTGAATCCAAGTAGAGCCAAATTTCAATCTGCTTCAAGCAGGTCTATGGTCATGTATGTAATGATTGGCTGAATCGGAAGGTACCAGTATAATTATTACAACTACTACTATTATTAGTATCAGTATT